>OY757919.1:95439198-95441698 GCA_963585895.1 Sepioteuthis lessoniana | reverse complement strand
TCATAAATTCATCTTGAACTGTATTTTGCAAACAGAAAAGGAACAAGCACCCTTGGTTGGGTGTCATGTTATATTCATGCTGGGGAAAATTAAGGGAACCCCTAAAATCTGTCGGTTGGTTTAGACATTAGGATTTTAATTAAAACAGGTTGCTAACTAACGATTTAAAAAAAAACATGATTAGAATTATTTTCTTCTTGTCAAGATAAGCTACCATAATCAAAAAAGTAGACTGTAATATCAAAAATATAAACTTTAATATGGAACTGATTCAAATAAAGACAAATACTTATAGAATATTTTGATATAAAGCAGGAATAATTAATTGCTTGATTTTAATGGCATGTCTACCTGTCTAGGGTTATCTTATGCCTAAAAGTAAAGGAATCGCATTAATTGTATATTTATATTTACATTTTTTCTGTTAAGAATATTTTTTACACAGAGTTATATGATATCAAGTATTCCTATCTAATACAAATAATATGAACACCGTTGAAGGGCTTCAAATTTTCCTATTTATCACTGATTATATATATATATATATATATATATATATATATATATATATATAGGGCTTCAAATTTTCCTATTTATCACTGATTATATATATATATATATATATTTATATATATATATATATATATATATATATATATATATATATATATATATATATATACATATATATATATATATATATAGTGTAATTAGATGGCAACTCAAACCTGGTTAAGTTGTCATAATAAATTTATTTCGGCGTAGAATATAACTATACTCTCCGACTCGTCAAATGACTTTTTATATACTATACTTGAAGTTGCAGAACAGCAAATGTGGAAGTACAGTTCATATGTGTACGATGGAAAAAAAGAAGAATCTTAAAATTCTCAGGCGAGGGTAGAGGGGTTCAAAACGGTATCGAGTACTCACATAGATTTATATGATATTCCTTACACATTCTATACAAGAACAATCCACACCCACTGTCTTCGGATGCTGACTGGATATTACGAATATATATATATATATATATATATATATATATATATATATATATATATATATATATATATATATATATATATATATATATAGAAGACAGCAAGTTATTATTCAAGCAACTTTTGTTAAAGACGATGGAACACTGTTATTTTTTTTGATTTTATTTTCTCAAGACTACTTGTTATTTTTGTAGTACCAGGATCTAGATGGTAAAGGAATCGTCCCATATCTTCTGCCCAACCGCTTTCGACCATACTTTTGGTCGTTATCTGGGGTAGAGTAGTTTTAAGTTGACTGTTGAGTTTTTACTGTTTTAATAATTTGTAGCATTTTGTTTTGAAGTTGTCGATTGGAACGTTTTCAGCATTTTGTTTTAAAATGTTCGGTTTGAAAAAGGTTTACTAATAGAGTTAGTGATTTTTAGTTATCAAAAATAGTTGATATGTTGGTGCCTGCGTTAAATGCTATTTCATTTATGTTTGTTTGTACTTTTTGTTTTGTTTTGTTTTGTTTTTTGTGCATATTGTTTCTGGGATTTGTAATCATTTTTTATTATTGTTTTCCGGCCGAGCATTTTAAAACAAAATGCTGAAAACGTTCCAACCGA
Source organism: Sepioteuthis lessoniana (assembly GCA_963585895.1). NCBI lineage: Eukaryota > Metazoa > Mollusca > Cephalopoda > Myopsida > Loliginidae > Sepioteuthis > Sepioteuthis lessoniana. The sequence continues at coordinate 95,440,086 of OY757919.1, read as the reverse complement.
CAAAAGCGGTTGGTCAGGAGATATGGGACGATTCCGATCCCGATACTAGAAAAATAACTAGGAGTCTTGAAAAAATGAAATTAAAAAAAATAAAAAGTGTTCCATTATCTTTAACAAAATTAGCTTCAATATATATATGTGCTACCAGCGCGATATGATGATGATGATGATGATGATGATGATGATATATATATATATATATATATATATATAAATTCTCTTGGGTTTTGCAATTAAATTCTTAATGCTACCAGATTTTGAAGTTTGTAAAGTAAAGTAAAGTTGGCGACCGTAGTCGAGGGCAACCCGAAGGCTCCCTTTTCGATAGCTACTACACCAAGGTGTAGGGGAGGGTGTAACTCCTTTCCCTAGATTGCTCCACTTTATCCTTGATCCATACCTTATAATACGGTGTATTAAGCAAGAAGGCATCAAGTACCATTATTTGAGTCTTTGGTATGACTCAACCGGGAATTGAAGTTTATAATTAAACTGAATTTGTTGATAATAACACATTTAAACATACACCAAAGCAGTAATATTAAAACAAAACAACGTTTCTGGATAATGAACAAGGTTTTTTTTACATTTGCACTAAGGTCTATTTGTCAATTGTCATACTTGCTAGTCATATGGTATCTAATAATAGCAAACAGTCGCAGGCTGATTTTACACAGGTTCTTCCGAAGCAACCCGCAGGTAATTCGTGTCAATTCTATGACAAAGTATATGGCTCGGCAGCAGATTTGAGAAACCATTTGAGAAAGTACAGGGTCAACGTCAACACCAAAGACGGTTATTTTGTTTGTCAAATGGGCAGCAGGGCTTGCAAGGGTGTAATTGTTCTGATGAGTCACATGCGTTCATACGGTTGCTTTTTGTGGGATT
>OY757919.1:94837553-95430053 GCA_963585895.1 Sepioteuthis lessoniana | reverse complement strand
CTTAAACTTTTTAATGTATTTTTTTTTCATATAGTTGTTTTCTCTTAACAAACTTTTCCATTTATTTGATAAAGTGGCAAAAAGGACACAAAAGGCTGCAAAAAGTGTTTGATTGAAAAACATGTAATTAAGCTGCCTCTTGGGAGTTTAAAATCTGCTGGTTTATTTTGTTTAATTGACAAAAAGAAGAATAATGAGTTAATCAAAAGAACTGGGTGTGTTACATCAAATAGAAGGTAATTACGAAGGAGGAAAAAGGTGAAGTTACAATTAACAAAAAAAGAAAGGGGGGGGAAAGAAGCTGTTGGCATTGTTTCCTCTTCCTTCTGCTTTCCTTCTTTTTTTTTTCTAAGTTAAAATATAACTGACAAAGATGGTCAAACAGTCTGATTTAAATTAGCCTCTGAGATCACCACTAACTTTATAACTGGCTCAGCAATAAAACAATCTGTGTGTTTAAGCTTGTTTTGTTCACTAAGTTCCAAGGGTAGCCATTTCTCTTATATTTTTTATCATTTAATGTATCTTTTGCTGATGTGATGCAAGTGAAATAGAATTGGCAACCTGAGTTCAAATCCTGAGCAAGGCTGCTTGCATTTCACTTTATGCTAATTCCCTTTAGAAAGGCATGAATCTATCTCTTCTCCCTCCAGCTGTGAGCAAAATAGTACGGCACACTGCCTTGATTAGGCAACCAGTCTAAGAGAAGGAAAACTTTGAATTCAAACCAGATTTTTTTTTTACTCCACTTAAAAATAGATTTTATCACATTCTACTCATAGCAGAAGGGTTGCGTAAGTAGACTTTGGGTTAGTACTTCCCAACCTGGGGTGTATGGCCCATTAGTTGGGCATGATAATATTTTGGTGGGGCATGCAATATCTTGGTGGGGTTTGTCTAAAGACCAAGTTTAATGGCCTTTTAAGTTTCCTTCTCATAATTGCAGAAAATTTTAAAGACGTAAGAATTAAGTTTTTCAAGAGGGCATCAGAATTTTAGAAATACCAAAGTGGGACATGGCCCAAAATCAGTTAGGAACCACTGGTTTAAGTGTACGTATCAAGTTTTATTGCAAACATGTGACTAAACTGCATCCAATGGTGAGATTCCAAATCTAGAGCTCTAAGGAGTGAGATGTTCCTCATCATTGCCATTACTACCAAGTCCACTCTGACCTGGAGTAGTTGTACCTACTAAAGCTTCATCTATGGGTGAAATAGATCTGTTTAAAAATCATTCGTATTCAATGGGACAAAAAAACTCTCAAGAAGCAACTACACAAAAAATGCAAACATGAACATCTAATGAATGTGATTCCTTAACCTCTAGGCATAAAATAAACCCTTGATGGGTTGACATGAAGTAGAAATCCTTTAATTTTGTTTCAAGAATGTGACTCATTTGAATTAGCTTAGTTTTTTACACAAATTAGATAAAAATCAAAACTATGATCAAGAAAAAAAGGTCCAGTCTGACTAAGTTAAAACTTAAAAGCCTCAGTATAAACCTTTTTTTTTTGTTCCATGAGAGTTTTTTCTTTGTTGGGAGAATACCCAGTCACATCTGTGACAGGAACACAGATAACAATCAACCAACTTCATCTCTAACTGTGGTGTCTATTGATGAGGGGGCAAAAAATTAACAACCACCAAAAAATTAGTTTCTTACTCAAATAAGTAAGATAAAAATCAAAACTATGATCAAGATAAAAAGGACCAGTTTGACTAAGTTAAAACTTAAAAGCCAAAGTATAAACCTTTTTTTTTTTTTTTTAGTGTCTGTGTATGTGTGAGTCACCCAAGTTTTTTTTTTCCTTGTAAAAATACTCATCTCTAACAGTGGTGTCTATTAAAAAATTAACTACCACCAAAGATTACCATGATTCTTTATCAGGAAGCTCTGGGTTATCAATGTGAGTTGATGATGATTTCAAATGAAAAGCCTCCTGATTTACTTTTGAGCGATACTATAATTAGCTTCACTTTTAGTCTACAGATTAGTTCAGTTGCTTTTGTTCCAAGTTTAAATTTGTACATCTATCAATATGAAAGTAAATTAAGGATTGTAATCCAACAATGTGTAAAAAATTTGATAATAGGTAATCCAAGTGGAAGGAGAGATTCTATCTTTCTTTTTCTTCCTTTTGACTCGAAATCTTTCTCGATAAACAAATGAAATATAAATTCTATACAATATTCTGAATAAGTCAAATGATGTAATTTAAAACACCAAACACTGATTCACCAATTAAACGGCCAACTTTTTCTTATTATACAAATTTTCCCATAGGTTTTTGTATTTTGCATTTTTAAACATCCATCATTGACTTAACATCGCTAATATCATCCCTCATGGTCCTGATGATGGTTCAGTAGAACTGAAATGCTTTCGTGTTGACTTCTCAATAAATCTCTCCTTCCACTTGGATCGTTGTTATCAATTTTTCTACATCTATCAATATGTATCATATTGAATTAGTTTATTACTATTGTATGCATACATTTCTGGTGATTATCTGATATTGATATTGCTTTTCTGTTTCTAAAAATGTTTACAAGTTTTTTTTCTTCTAAGCTGATTAAGAAGGGAACATTAAGAAGTATATAATGTTTTTGATTCCCCCTTTTTATATTCCTTTTGCCCTATAAAATCATTAAGAATGAAAAATAAAAAAAAGAATTTGTACCTAAATCTTCAACCTTGAGCAGAATGACACAAAGTCAATTTTTAAATAGAGTACAACTGGTTTGAATTCTCATTGAACAGTCACCATACCAAGGTTAAAGCGCCCAGTCTGCCCTATAACTGGAGAGAGAAGAGAAGGATGCATACTTTCATCAGGGTTATTAAGACTATTCAAAACATAAAGAGCCTCATCCAGATTTAAAATCTGGTCACTGATTATATTTCCAACAACATTAATCCTTACATTATGACCACCTCCAATAAAATTTATATTGAAATATCATGAATTTATTTTCTTGGCAACTAAATTATCAAATCTCATTAGCCATTTTTTTTTTTTTTCAATGCAAACAATATGAAGGACCTATTTGAAAATGTCATTATGGATGACATTTTATCCTTTTTGAGGAAAATGAAACATACCTAAATTTATCAAACATGATCAATACCACTCAAGTAATTTTTAGAAAACAATCCAAGAGGATTTTGGGGGTGTCCTCGTGGTGTAATGGTTAAAGCGATGGACTGCGGAATCGTAGTACGCGAGTTCGTACTCCAGTCACGCTATTACGTTCACTTTCGGGCAAATACCCTTGGGAAAGGTATGAACCCTCTTATCCTCCCAGCTATGGGTGAAATGGTACCACTACTGTTCTTCTAGGAGAATGGCTTTGGCATTAAATAACCTAAAAAGAGTTGATATGCCATTAAACAAAGAAACCAAACCAGAGGATTTTGAAATATTTCTAAAATGAAAAAATATCCTTAAGAAACAACTATACAAAAAAATGTCAGTGTAAATATAAATGCTCACTGAACATGATTTCCTAACCTGTAGGCATAAAATAACACTTGATGGATTGACATGCCATAAAAATCAATCACTCATAGATTATCAAATGTTCCTAGACAGAATATACTAAAGGATATAAAAATTGCTTGCAAGGAATTCCCCAAAGTGTTGTTACTAACATGCTGGACTGTGACATTGTAGTAAACCAGTTTGGACTCCAGTCACACAACGGTGTTCACTTTCCGACATGTCCAACTTGTAAGGGATCAGACAAATTAAGAATCCGATCTTAATTACAGTAATTATTTGTTTACATCACGCATCTTTTCCCACATTTTTACCTTTCCACAAGTTAGCGATGTGTGTTTTACACCAGTAGTAAATCCTAACTTTTAATTCCACCCCGTCGGCTGGGGCTGTAGAATATGCCAACAGCATCTGTGCAGAGGAGACCACCCCCATCAATGAGTGTCCTAGATATGACACTAAACTACATGTGATGGTGAAGCTCCAGTCCTGGAGCTTTGGGGAATGTACCCCTTCATTGCCATTACTCTTAGACCCACCCTGACTTGGAGTGGTCCTCATAGAAAGTAGACCTGTTAGGGTCCCATTTATGTGTCAAGTAAAAATTTTTCACCATTTAACTGTGTGAAAACAAATGACTGATGTTAAATTGAATTATTAGTATTATATAGCAATTGTTGAAACTATTTAATTGTGTACCCATAAATAATTAATATTGAACAGAACGGTGCAAACAAATAATAAAAACTAAATAAAATTATTCATGTTAAACAGGAATACTTGAAATCATTTATCTGAGTGCAAACAATTGATTAATATTTGATAGAATTATTTGTGTTGGATAGCAATACTTGAAAGCATTTGTGTGTAGCAATTTTGCTCTAACTCACTAAAAAAATAAAATTATCTACAAACTATTCACTTATTAATTATAAGTATAAACAGGATTTGGCTATAAATAAGCATCAAGAGTTGAGATGCAATTAAACCAAAAAACCTAACCTAACTTGCATCACTATTTTCAGGATGGTATGGCAAATTGAAAGTCATATTAGGCTTGGTTTGGTTGACTATTATTTACCTATTGTTTGGTTTTATGGGATATCAACCATTGGAAGTTATTTAATGCTGAATCTGATTTATACATATCTTAGATATATGGTTGGTTATTTGGGTTTGTTGTGTTATATAATTAAGGAGTGATTTTTTTATATTAATCATTTTTCGTTAATTATATTTTATTATTTAATTTGGTAAGGCTTTCAGCTACTCAGGTCTCTTAGTCCAGGTGCATAGTCAGATGGTGCAGTCTTAGGCCCACGTGGAAAGAATCTTACATGAATCGAGCATCAGTTTTTGAGTGGCATAAGGAAGGCAGGGAGTCTGTGAGGGATGATGAGAGGTATGGCAGGAGTAAGGAAGTCAATACACCAGAGTTGATTGGCCAAAGGGTTAGGGTTACTATGTTGAGGTTTTAAGGGAGTTCAGGAAGAGATTCCGTCGGAAGTAGCCAGCACTCTTCAAATCGGGTCAGTGGCATTTCCACCAGGACAATGCACCAGTCCACAACTCCATCCTTGTCACAGACTATTTGACCATGATGGGCAGCAACACAGTTGCTCACCCTCCCTATAGTCCAGACCTTGCTCTCTATGACCTTTGGTTATTCCCTAAGCTCAGAGGCTGTCGTTATGAGAGAATTGAGGAGATGAAAGAGGCTGTGACGAAGGTCATTGACACGCTCACACAAGAGGACTTGAATGGGGCCTTCCAGAAGTTGTTGGAACGGTACAACAAGTGCATTGCAGCTGGAGGAGATTACTTCAAAAGGGACTAGAATTCCATGTGTGTACTCTTAATAAAAGTGCCCATACGAAAAAAGTATGGAAACTTATCGTATGCACCTCGTATATATATATATATATATATATATATATATATATATATATATATATATAATGTATTCTTTAATCCAGTTATCCCAGAGTTGGGAACAATTCCGTCAGGACAATTAAGTTATTCAAAATTTGAATATTTAAATATTCCTGGTAAAGAGCTCAATGTAAATGATATCACTGAGTAAATTTATTTCCAGGATGGAAATATATTCATAATCCTAAAGTGACCAAATTTTGTTTTTCCTTATGGTGTATATATATATATTTTTTATATGAGTTTATATATATGTATGTGTAGGTATGTATGTATATATGTGTAAGTATATATATATATATATATATATATATATTGGGAGTATCTAACTCCTTAAGAAACGTGGCACTATATAGTTCATCAACAAAACTAAAACGTTGTCACTTGTTGAGGAATATAAATTAGGAAAAGCGCGACTCTTCCAAATGCTGCGTGACTCTCGCGACCCACTGGTGAAGAATGCCCAGCCTTGTGTGATAACCGGTCGGAAATGGAAGGCAAAAATAGCTGTTGAGAATGCTGAATCGGCCCTCAGGATGAAAGAAATAATTGGCACTGTGGCAAATGGAAAAGTAGGTCTAGGCCTACATCCACAGCGTTGGTGGTCAAAAGAATCCACGGCAAACAGAAGAAAAATGGTGTCGGAAGAAATCCATCATCTTGAGGAAGTTAGGCGTTTTGCTACAGCTGGAAACAGGGCGCACGGACTAAGTGGGAGAATGCAAAGGATAGAGCTATCACATGGAGAGATAAAGAAATTATGTTTCCACATAAAAGCAGTCTACGATGTCTTACCAACACCAGTCAACCTTCATGCTTGGGGGTTAACTACATCCGACCTATGCAGAACATGTGGGAAAACTGCGAGCCTCAAACATATTCTCACTGGATGTGAGTACGCTCTAAGAAGCTATACTTGGAGACATAACGAAGTCCTGGAGATTTTTTCTGATGTTTCAAAAACATGTTGTGAGACTGCCAATAAAGCTCTAAATATTATCAACAACAGAGCAATTCAGTTCGTTAAAGAAGGAAATATTTCGAAAACTGAACGTAGAAATATGCGTAAACCATCATTGCTTGAGGGCTGCAAGGACTGGCACGTCGCAATCGATTTAAAACATAATTTCATATTTCCAACTGAAATAGCGTTAACAACAAAGCTTCCAGATATTGTCATTTCGTCTGTTAAATCAAAAAAAGTTTTCGTTATTGAGTTAACGGTCCCTTATGAAGAAAATTTCGACTGGGTACATTAGCGTAAGCTGGAAAAATATGAAGATCTGCGAGAACAATGTGTCAGAAATGGCTGGATAACGAATGTATTTCCTATCGAAGTCGGATGCAGAGGTTTTATTGCCAACCCAACCTCCGTTTTCTTAACTAATCTTGGACTTCCTCCATCGGACAAGAGAAAATACATGGAAAAGATCCAAGATAAGGCTCTAACGGCATCAGCGTGGATCTGGCAATCCCACAGAGCGACAACAATCTGACGAAGTCTGGTGATGTGAGATACTGCTGGGGCGCTCTGGGTTAGTGGTAATGATGCTACGGCCCCGAAACCATGCCTGAACCTAGTGTCATCATCTGATGAAGGCTTTGTAAGAAGCAATGCTGTTATATAAACATCAGTTATTGTATGATACCTAATATATATATATATATATATATATATATATATATATATATATGCGTGGGTATGCATATATCTATGTATATATGTTTGTTTGTTTTCAGTTTCTTTGTTTAATGGCATATCAACCTTTGTAAGTTATTCAATGCCAAGCCATTCTCCTAGAAGAACAGTAATGGTACTATATCTGGGAGTATAAGGTGATTCATACCTTTCCTAAGGCGATTTGTCCGAAAGTGAACGTAATATATATGTTTGTGTATATATATATATATATATATGTGTGTGTGTGTGTTCATTTATGTATATATATGTGTGTGTGTGTATATATACATATATATATGTGTGTGTGTGTATATATACATATATATATGTGTGTGTTTATGTATGTATATATGTCTGTGTGTGTGAGTTTATATATATATATATATATATGTCTGTGTGTGTATATATCTATATATATATATCAATGTTTATCATTAAAATGAACTAAAAAATCTAAAACTAATATTAATTATGGTACCTGCCACAAATTACAATAATCGAGTAAAAATCAATAATATAAAATAAATTTTATTTCATTTACTAATTTGATAAATTAATTTTTATAAATTTTTTATCTGTTTATTTATTCATTCACTTATTTTTGAAAATAGGCTAAATCTATTTTTATGCCTACATTTAGATATTATATCACATCTCTGATTTAATAGGTCTCCGGTATCAAAGTATAATAATTTTATCTTTTTAATATATGTATTTGTGTTTGTATATCTATATACATATATATATATATAAGTGTGTGTATATGTATATATGTGTGGTTGTTTTTATGTGTAAATATGCTTTTGTGTTTATATTTGTATATATATGTATATATTCATGTGTGTATATATGAAATATATATGAATATATATATATATATATATATTCATGTGTATATCTCTCTCTCTCTCTCTATATATATATATATATATATATGCGTGTGTGTTTATATATATATCATTTAAAAATGCATGTATGATTTTTTTTTATCCAATTTCGTCATTGTAAAAGTCAGCGGTGCATACTATTATGCGTCTTAAATGAAAGAACCATGTACTGTTAGCCCGAATTAAAATATGGAACTTGAACGAAAAAATTCACTTTTGGAACGTGAAATTCTATTCTTAGTAAAAAGTTAAAATTATAACTCGTGTTAGAGCCAATTTCAGAAGACAAGAGAAAAAGAAAGAAAGAAAGAAAGAAAGGCAAGGTAGGAAGTAAAATAGAACGTGAAGAGAAGAAAAAAACTCTTTTTTAAAAAAAAATTATTAGTCTTGGAGTTTAACTAAATTAAAACTTAACGGAAAAGGAGAAAGGTTAGTTTATTTACGAACGCCATGGGATGCACTATGGTGGACGTAAAGGCAAGCAGATAAACCCTCTGACGGCCTAACGCAATGCCTAACCTGGTCCTGGGTGTATGAATCTCACGATTCAACAGTCTGGAGAGTTCGATTGGGGAACTACTGCTGCTTATCTAAAAGGTTAGCTTCAATGGATGAGAATAAAAACAGCCATCGAAAGATAACCATTACCCACACTCAAACCACATACATAAACCGCATCGCTCTTCGCGCGAGTAAAAAAGGAGCCCGTCCTGCTGAGGTTGGAGCCCTGGCCTCAGTGTTCGAAAACTCAGCTACAGAGCTCAAACAACAAAAATGACTAAAATGCAAACAAACAATACAAATAGCGACATTTAACATTAGAATCGTAAATAGAATAGGACAACTACTGGAGCTGACTGCATCGGTCGTAGAACATAACATAGACATAATATGCATTCAAGAACACAGATACACACATAGCGAGGATATTAAATATCACGATACTGGCAATGGATGGACGCTAGCCACTGTATCAGCATGGAAAAATTCTGTCAATGCCAGTGTAGGAGGTGTAGGAATACTTATAGGACCAAGAGCCTTAAAACCACATCATAGTATAGAGAGAATACAACCTAGGATGATGGTAGCTACTTTTAATGGCAACCCCAGAGCAACAATCATCTCCTGCTACAGTCTTACCAATGTTAGTGAAGAAACTGAATTCATTGCCTTCTACGATGAGCTATCCGCTCTAGTGCATAGCATTCCGAAACACAACGTTCACGTCATTGACGGCGACATGAATGCCCAAATCGAGAAAAACGGAAACCACAAATACAGCCTACACAACTCGTCAAACAAGAATGGACAACATCTAACAGATTTCACGATAGAAAATAGATTAACATGCCTCAATACAAACTTTCAAAAAAGGGAAGGAAAATTATGGACCTACACATACACAAACAATACTAAAGCACAGATAGACTTCGTCTTTATAGACAAGAAATGGGAAAATAGCGCGATAAATTACGAGGCATACTACTCTTTCGAGGGTGTGTCCTCCGATCACCGAATTGTCACGGCAAAAATACGACTGAGCCTAAGAAAGAACGCCGCTCGAACAACGACCACCATACACTATGGTCCCTTCTTAACCACAAGAATATTAGAGATAAATATGTGTTAGAATTAAGAAACAAATTCGATGCACTACACGAGAAGACAGAAATATATACCCCGAATGACGAATATGAAAATTTCGTCAATGCACACCTAGAAGCAGCAGCGAAATACAGACCAACAAAACTTAGAACTAAATCGAAAGTCCTATGGGAAAGGTTAGCGGTTAGAGAAAAACGTGCCCACGTGAAAACTGCCTCCAAATGCAATAGGAAGAACCCAACGAACACAAATGCCCTGAAACTAAAAAAGACACAAAATGAATTAGCAAGCATATACCTAAAAGAACAGACAGAATACATACATCAGATAGATAAGATTAGAGACTCAGTGGAAGATAGGAAATCTAGGGTAGCGTGGCAAACGATAAACGAAGTGAACAGAAAGAAGAGCGCAGCTAAAGCTAAACTGAAAGCTACAAACCAACAAGAAAGAATAAAACTGTGGAAACAGCATTTTGAGAATTTACTTGGAAACCCAACGAAAGTTACACATGCACCAATCACGAGGATTATTTTAAGCAATTAGACATTAAACTAGGACCGTTTACTCTAGAAGAACTCGACTCAATACTTAGAAAAATTAAAAATAGAAAATCTACAGGGCTTGATGAAATTCCCCCAGAAGTATGGAAGACCAGACAATTCGATGACATACTGCTCCGACACTGTAATGCAGTTTATAATCAAAATCTGAAAGACAGATGGATGAAGGGGTGCATCCTCCCTTTCCCTAAAAAGGTGACCTCGGATTAGCCAAGAACTACCGAGGTATAACACTTACCTCCATAGCAGCCAAAATATACAATGCCCTACTACGAAACCACATAGAACCCAAAATTGATAACATTCTTAGGAAGAACCAAAATGGCTTCCGAAGAAATAGATCCACGGCCTCACAAATATTGACTATCTTTAGAATCCTTGAAGGCGTACGGACAAAAAACCTACAGGTGACAATACTATTTGTCGACATTACCAAGGCCTTTGATTCATTAACAGAGCGAAGATGGAACAAATTCTACTAGCATACGGCATACCAAAAGAGACAGTCGCAGCCATAAGCATTCTCTATACAAACACCAAAGTGAAAGTCCGTTCTTCGGATGGAGTCACAGACTACTTCGACATTGTAGCAGGAGTACTGCAAGGGGACACACTAGCCCCATAACTCTTTATCATCTTCTAGACTACGTGCTTAGAACATCGATTGATAAAATCAAAGAAAACGGTTTCGAGCTGACAAAGAAAAGAAGCAGAAGGTACCCCGCAAAAACAATTACCGACGCCGACTACATAGCGATTCTGGCAAATACACCCGCCCAAGCCGAAACGCTACTGCATAGTCTGGAATGAGTCACCGTAGACATTGGCCCCCATGTCAATGCACACAAAACGGAATACATGTGCTTCAATCAAACAGGCAACATTTCCACACTAGGCGGTAGCTCTCTGAAACTAGTTGACAAGTTCACCCACCGAGAAAGCAGTGTCTCATCAACCGAAAAAGACATCGACACGCGACTAGCAAAGGCATGGACAAACAACGATAGGCTATCGGTCATATGGAAGTCAGACCTGACCGATAAAAGGAAATGCAGTTTCTTCTGAGCAGCGGTTGTGTCTATACTGCTATATAGAAGCACTACGTGGACGCTGACTAAACGGATGGAAAAAAAGCTTGACGGCAACTACACAAGAATGCTGCGAGCAAGTCCTGGAGGCAACACCCAACAAAGCTGCAGCTGTACAGCCACCTACCTCCCATCACGAAAACTACCAAAGTTAGACGAACCAGAGATGCTGGACACTGATGGAGAAGCAGAGACGAGCTTATACGTGATGTTCTCCTATGGACCCCCTCACATGGCCGAGCAAAAACAAGGCGACCAACTCGAACCTACATGCAGCAGCCGTGTGAGCATACATGATGTAGCCCTGAGGAACAGCCAGAAGCGATAAACGATAGGGAGGAGTGGCGAAAGGGGATCAGGGATATCCGTGCTGGTGGCGAGGCAAGATGATGATGAGATTATATATATATATATATATATATATATATGTGTGTGTGTGCATATATATATGTATATGAGTGTGTGTGTATATATATATATGTGTGTGTGCGTATATATATATGTATATGAGTGTGTATATATATATATGTATGCGTGTATATATATATGTGTGTGTGTGTAATAGAGTAGCACCCTCCCCTACACCTTGGTGTTGTTGCCATTGAAATGTAAGCCTTCGGGTCAACCCCGACTAAGGTCACCAACTTTACTTTATATATATGTATATATATATGTGTGTGTGCATAAATATATATATTTATGTATATATATATGTGTGTGGGTCACAATAAGTTTCCAGACTTTTTTCGTATGGGCACTTTTATTGATAGTACATACATGAAACTCTAGTCCCTTTTGAAGTAATCTCCTCCAGCTGCAATGCACTTGTACCGTTCCAACAACTTCTGGAAGGCCCCATGGAAGTCCTCTTGTGTGAGCGTGTCAATGACCTTCGTTACAGCCTCTTTCATCTCCTCAGTTGTCTCATAACGGCAGCCTCTAAGTTTGTCCTTGAGCTTGGGGAATAAGCAAAAGTCTCAGGGAGCAAAGTCTGGACTAAAGGGAGGCTGAGGAACTGTCTTGATTCCCATCTTGCTCAAATAGTCTGTGACAAGGATGGAGTTGTGGACTGGTGCATTGTCCTGGTGAAAATGCCACTGACCCGATTTGAAGAGTGCTGGCCTCTTCCGACGGAATCTCTTCCTGGACTCCCTTAAAACCTCAACATAGTATTCCTTGTTGACTGTCTGTCCAATGGGAACCCAGTGCATGCAAATCATACCAGTGCTATCAAAAAAGGGATCATCAAAAGTTTGTGGGTGGATTTGCTCTGTCTGGCCTTCTGGGGTCTGGGAGAGCCAGCATGCTTCCACTGGGAACTCTGTCTCTTGGTCTCTGGGCCATAGCAGTAGATCCAGCTTTCATCGTAGGTCACCAGAGCATCAAGAACTGCGGGATCTGAATTGATCAGCTCGACCATCTCCCTGCTGTCATGACAACGTCTTTCTTTCTGATCTTCTCTGAGCACCCTTGGGACAAACTTCACACAAATCTTCCGCATCTTCAGTTCCTCGCGAATAATTGTGTGTACAGTTCCCACACTGGCATCAAACTGTGCATTTATTGTCTCTATAGACACATGACGGTCCTTATCAATGAAATTCTTTATTTGGCCAATCAACCCTGGTGTTCTGACTTCCTTACTCTTCTCACACCTCTCATCATCCCTCACAGACTCCTTGAATCTCTTATGCCCCTCAAAAACTGATACTCGATTCATGCAAGACGCTCCAAAAGCAATCTGAAATATTCCATACGTTTCTGTGGCATTTATTCCAAGTTTAAAACACAATTTTATTGCATATCGTTCTTCTTAAGTGTCCTCACGTCCAGATTGCATTTTTAAAATCACCAGCTGTGACAATCAGGCTTTAGTAGGGTGTATTCCAATTGCTGCTGTAGCTGTTCATTTGAACGTGAAATCTTCAAAATTGGCCAGTCATCTCATAAGATATATAGCAATAACAGTGAATTTTCAAGAGTCTACAACAATTTTAAATATCTGTACAAAAAAGTCTGGAAACTTACTGAAGGCACAATATGTATTTATGTATGTATATATATATATATATATATGTGTGTGTGTATGTGTGTGTGTGCTTGTATATATATATATGTGTGTGTGTGTGTGTGTGTGTGTGTTTGTGTTTGCTCGGATTATGGAATCGACATTCGATACTGCACTGACGTCTTTGTTTTCAACCTCAGAATCCTTCACGCAAAGACCAAGGTGAAACTGATATCATCAACGAATTGCTGCTCGCTGACGACTGAGCACTGAACGCAGCTACCAAAGCCATCATGCAAAACAGTATTGACAATTTCTCAATGGCTTATGACAATCTTGGCCTAACCTATAGCTCAAAAAAGTGATGCTCCAGCTAGCGCCTGGAAAACTTTACGTCGAGCCCAACTTCACCATTAAGGAACAATGGTGTTAGAAAATTTCACCTTCCTCGGCAGTACCCTCTCTAAATCTGTCGTCATGGATGACGAGGTGAACACCAGATTTGCAAAAACGAGTGCTGCCTTTGGCCGACTCACCAGGAATGTGTGGCATCTCGGAAGCAACCAAAATCAAGGTATGCCGAGCTGTTATTCTTACCACCCTCCTTTATGGTTGGGAAACGTGGACAACTTATCAACGGCATATAAAGAAGCCAAACCACTTTCACACGACCTTTCTAGGGAAGATTTTCTGCTTCACATGACAAAAACACATCCCCGACACCGAAGTTTTGACTCGGCCTTCTCTTCCCAGCACCAACATCATCTTGATACAATCACAGCTTCGTTGGACCGGTCATGTTATACGCAAGAAAAATCACCGTCTCCCGAACAAACTGTTCTACGACGAACTGTCTTAGGGCAAGTGCTTCCAAAGAGGTCTGAAAAAGCGCTTCAAAGACACATTGAAGGCCTCCCTGAAATCTTTCGGTATCGCTCCTAATTGCCTGGAATATCTGGCGCCGGGAAGAGACAAGTGGCGTGATGTTGTGTAACGTGGAGTGAAAGTCTGAAACTAGAAGAAACGCAGCAATTGAATTGTACAGGAAACTTAGAAAAAGCACAGCCACATTAGCCACTGCTGCCACCATTTCTTGTTCTAACTGTCAAAGAGCCTTCCGAGCTCAGATTGGCCTCATTAGCCTTTTACGTACTCACGGATGCCTTCCTCAATCAAAAGGTTGATCAGATGATCCTCGTCGATTATGATGGACAAAGAAGAATAAATGTTTGTGCGTGAGTATGTGTACATATATGTGTGTGTGTATATAAATATATAAGTGTATATGTATATATGTGTTTGTTTGTGTGTATGTGCATATATATATGTGTGTGTATATGCGGTTTTATGTGTGTTTGTATATATATATATAAATATGTTTGTGTGTGTATATATATGTTTATATGTACATTTATGCATGCTTGTGTATATGTATATATACATATTTATATATTTGTGTGTGTGTGTATTCAAATATGTGTGTTTATATATTAATGTTCTCATATATATATATATATATATATATATATATAGCGTTTGTGTGTGTTTGTTTTTAATGGCATATCAACCTTCTCGCATTATTTAATGCCAAATCCATCCTTTTAAATGAACAGTAGTGATAATATTTAACCCATAGATGGGAGGATAAGGGGGTTTATACCTCTCCCAAGGCTATTTGTCCCAAAGTGAACGTAATAGCGGGACTGGATTTCGAACTCGCTTATTACAATTCCGCAGTCCAGTGCTTCAATCACTACACCATGTGGTCACCCTCTTATAGTGTGTGTACATCTCTCTCTCTCTCTCTCTCTCTATATATATATATATATATATATATATATATATATATATATAATGTGTGTGTGTGTGTGTGAGTGAGAGTATATGTACATATATATTTATATGAATGTGTCTGTGTGTATATATATGTATGTATATATGTATGTATTTGTGTGTGTGCTTTTATATATATATATATATAAATGTGTGTGTTTGTGTGTGTATATATATATATATATATATATATATATATATATATATATACGCACATATTTTTTGTCTGTATATCTGTCTGTATATTCAAATATATATATATATATTTGTGTGTGTGTGTGTGTGTGTGTGTGTGTATTGTTAAAGTGTTAAGGTAAGAAAAAGAGAAGAGAGTTAGACACGATGATAAGGGTTATAGAGACAGTGAGAGAAAGCCTATAATAACAATAAAAGAAACAAGTGAGGAGATAAATGCAGCATAATCGCAGAATCCAAGCTATAACCACAAGGGAATGCCCAAATTTTCAAATCGTGTGTATCAGCAGAAATGGATCATACATTCGGCCTGTGGAAACAAACTCAAACGAAAAGTCATTAAAGTGAATACAGAATTAAAAGCAGGAAAAGAAAATTAGTTCCCAGTTCACCATGGAAGATGTACCGCCAGAGTCGGAAGTCATCTTCTTTTTTTTTTTAGGCTGAGTTCAGCAAATGTGCCAGCCTATCCTCACATACTAAACAAGGCTGTAGCGGATAAGCCTTAGTGCAAATGAATGAATGAAACTACGGCATTCCCTCTGAAAATTCAAGGAAGGAAACATGAATATGAGAACTCCTCAAGTAAAGACTTCCAGCTGTCTCTCTAAAACAGTTAAGCCCTGCTTCATGAATCTCTCTTTCACTATCTTATGAACTTTCATATTCAAACTGATGGTTTACATGCATTATTCCACGAAAAAAATCAACTTTCTAGTCAATAGGACATTCCGCCTTTCATGTTGTTATTAATATTTGTTTGTTTCTTCGTAATGGATGCCCCCGTTCCTATTATAACGTTGGGTCATGTTCGTTTTCTTCATACCTCGAAGAACGGAGCTTACCCAAATGGATATCTACCTTCATTATTTTTTTTCCTGTGACAGGATCTCAGGGGAATATACTAAACTTTTTAGGGGCTTGTATGTGGAAGACCTAGTTTTCCCTGCACCAAGAGAATTCTCTGAACTTGTCACAGTATATATATATGTGTGTGTGTGTGTGTGCGCATTGATGTGTGTGTGTATGTTTATTGATATATATATGTGGATGTTTATTGATATATCTATGCATGTATATGAGTGTGTGTGTGTATATATATATATATATATATATATATATATATACTACCAATCAAATGTATTTGGCGACCTTCAAAAATTTTCTTTCTTATCCTAAATTGTTATTTTTAATGAAACAATTTATTTATTATACGAAGTACAAGTCTTCCTGAGCCACATTAAATACAAATGAAACATAGAAAACACACAAAACTTCTTAGACTTTTTATTCATCAAAATGATCTCTTTTGGCTGCTCTCACCGCCTCATAGAATCTCAACATTCTTTCCACCAAAAATTGGAAGTAGACTTAAGATAGACCTACCCAACTTTTCTGCAGGAGTTACCAGAGGTGAGCCGCTCTTGTGCGTTATTTAACTCTGACTTTTCAGTTAAGTTCATCCTACAGCAGTTTAATGGGATTTAAGTCCGCTGATTGCACTGGCCAAGGCATCAGTTGAAGGACGTACTGTTCCTCTTTGCTTTTAATGTACCTCTGGCAGAGTTTATTTGTATGCTTTTGGATATTATCTTTCATGTGTACAAATCCTTGACCTACAAGCCGCATTTCAATTCGCCCTTCGCCTGGTGCAAATCTCGGCTTTGCAATTGGCAAAAGTGACCCCCCACACGATAACAGTCTCCTTCATGCTTTATGGTTGGTGTAATACAGGGAATTGCAGCTTTTCACCAACTCTTTGCTTCAGCTAGACCCTCCTTTTTGACTCTCAGATTTTGAATTTTGATACAACAGTCCTCTTTGATACATCAGACTGCTCTATTGTCCAGTCTTTGTGCACCTTGGCCCACTGGAGCCTTTTGACATTGTTTTAATTCCTCAACAGTGGCTTCTTGACTGCAGTTCTGTTATATGGGCCAGCTTCACAGAGTCTTCTCCTCACAGTTGATGTTGACATATTTTTTTTAAAACATTGGTTCAGTTGTGCAGTCAGCCTTTCTCATGCGAGCTGGTGACTGATGAAATTGTTCTCTGCTCTTGTTGTTTTTGGTCTACCCACCCAACTTTTGGTCTTGTTTTGTCCTGTAACCTGATGTTTCCTAACATTATAATCCACTGTAGTTCTAGGAATCTTTATTCTTTTTGAAATTTCAGTACTAGAAAAGAAAAGCAAATTCAAATCAATATTTCAAAATATATCACATTATACTAAGGTCAAAAGAAGACTTGTATTTAGTATAATAAAAACATTGTGGTATTTAACTTGTTTCATTAAAACTAACACTTTTTTAGGATAAAAAATGAAAATTCTTCTGGTTAGCCAAATATATTTGACTAGTAAGTAAAGTAAAGTTGGTGGCAGTAGTAGAGGGCTACATGAAAGCTCCCTTTTTAATAGCTACTACCTTTCCTTGGATTGCTCCACTTTACTCTTGAAATGTACCTTATAATGCTGAGTGTTAAGCAAGGAGATATCAAGCACCATTTTTAAGTCTTTGGTATGACTTGACCAGAGATTGAACCCTGGTCTCCCGGGCCATTGGTGAACACTCTACCACTAATATAATCGGTACTTTTCAAATATATATTTGTACCTGTTTTTTTTTCATCTCTCTCTCTCTCTCTCCCTCTCTCTCTCTCTCTCTCTCTCTCTCTATATATATATATATATATATATATGTGTGTGTGTGTGTGTTTGAGTACATACACATACATTTGTGTGTGCACATTTGTGTGCCTTCATAAAAAAAAAAAGCAATTTCCAACTGTATATTTTCTCTAGTGAGATTTGGAAGTTTTGCACCCACTTGATATATGCAACATGATTAAACCTGTACATGTAAACATATATATATATATATATATATATATATATATATATATATATAACATGCACACACATATACATGCACTCATTCTCACATGTGCAGATTATAATTACATCATAATCTGTTTTTGCTGGGTCTTTTGTTTGTTTGTTTGTTTTTTTATTGTGTTGTTTGATTTTCTTTGATCCCAATAATTGGCCACCAGGTTAGTTAGGTGTGTGTTTGTGTGTGTGTGTATGCCTTAATTTTTTTTCTTCTCTCCATAACCCCAACCCCAACACCATCACCACTATCACTGCCAACATCATTTTCTCTTTTTGCCATTTACTTTCTTTCTTTGTTCAGTTAAATGATATTATAACTACATTACACTGTGCTTTAAGTGTGGGAACTACACATTATCAAAATGCCTTGAAGTATGTTAAAGGACTTTTAGTCTTCACCCCCGGCTCCTAAATCCTATACCTACCTGCCCTATGACAAACATCATTCACAGCTGACAACCAACACAAAAACCACCTGTATCTTTCACCGACAAGTATTTCACTTCAAAATGTAGTGAAGCTCTCCTCCTCATTTTCTTGTTCTTGTAATACCTGTGTCCCTGCCTCATCCGGCGCTTCCCATCACAAATCAACAAGAGAGTCGAAGACCTTTGCTTTTAAGTTTATCCCCTTCAGATATCATCCATGTTGACTTTCTTTTTGTTTTGCTACTGATTCACTTTGCCTTCATTCCTTGACTGGCATCAAAATTTTAATGACTGAGAGAAACCTCTACCTTCACTAGATCTTTTTTTTCTTTTTCTCCCCCAAACTTAATCATTAATCAAAAAAAGTGATCAATTTGAACAAGAATTCCCTTGATATTGAACCCAGGTGAGTCTGTTTCTTTTGTCTTTCTTTTAATCATTATTTCAATGGATTTACCTGTCATTGTTCTCTTTTTCTCTCATGGTTATTCTTACTTACCCACATGCACTGTGTATCTCTCTCTCTCTGTCTCTCTCTTTGTGTGTGTGTATATATATATATAATAACAGTTTGTATATAATTATATATATACTTATATATATATGTATAATAACAGTTTGCTACATTTACAAATAAAGATTGCTCAATATCATTGATAGAGCATATTAAGTTAGAACACACACACACACACACAAATATATATATATATATATTACTGTTTCTTTTATTTTTTACTGTGAGTTGCTATCAACAGAATGAAACTTTTAGTAATGATCATAAATCCATACACTATTATAAGTAAAAAAGTAAAGTTGGCGACCGTAGTTGAGGGTGACTAGAAGGCTCTCTTTTCAATAGCTACTACACTAAGGCATAGGGGAGGGTGCTACTCCTTTCCCTTGGTTGCTCCACTTTACCCTTGATACGTACCTTATATTGCTGAGTGTTAAGCAAGGAAGTATCAATTACCATTTTTAAAGTCTTTGGTATGACGTGACTTGGGATTGAACCCAGGTCTGCCGGACCATTGGCAAACACTCTACCCATTAGACCAATGAGCCGAGTACACTATTATATATATAATATTAAATATATATATATATAATGTGTGTGTGTGTATGCCATATTGTTGAGTTCATTCATCTTTCATCTTTTGTGGTGTATTAAAATCTTTGAAACAAGTTTTTGAAAAATTTGTTGAGTATACCTTCCTAATGATTGACTGAAACAAGTGGAGAAATATCAAAAGTAATATTTTTGTTTTACTTTCCCCACCCCCAATGAGTGTTTTGGATATGAGGCTCATGCAGTGGAGCTTTAGGAAATGTCAAGTACCCTTTCATTGCCATTACTCCTAGTTCCACTCTGACGCAAAGTGGTAATACCTGTTAGGGCCACATCAGTAGGTCAAATAGAACAGTTTCACCATTTAACTGTGTGCAAACAAATGACTGATGTTAAATTGAATTATTAGTGTTACATACCAATACTTGAAACTGTGTACAAACAAATGAGCTCTGGCTTGTTTAAAATGTTACCTAATATGTATAAATAGGATTTGGCATTAAATACCCTACAAGGGTTATTATGCCATAAAACCCAACCAACCAAACTTATTATTATATATACTGGGCTGATGGTAGGGCCAATGCCCCTTTCAAATCTCCAATATGGGGACCCCACTCTACTACATATCAGTTTTCATAAAGTTCAGAGAAAATATAAGAAACCTGCCCTTCTGAGGCCCCCAAGCAGGCTTCCCCTGATTGGGGTTACAGTTTGGGTTAGTACATATCAGCCCTATATATATATATATATATATATATATATATATATATATGCACACACACACACACGAGGGGATTTGAAACATTCTCAGCCCTATCAAGAAAGGAGTGACTCTTTTTTTTTTTTCAGTGTCATTAAATTTAGTTTTTGTCAAGGTAAGGAAGGGTTTAACGAAATATTGGAAATGATGTGTAAAGTATATTGACCTGTAGGTGTTCATGAGAAATTGTATATATGTTTCCTGGCTTTTTGTAATTCCCTTATGTAGTGTGCATATATATCTATATATATGAGAGAAAGAATGTATGTGGGAAAGAAAGAACAGTGTACATATATATATATATATATATATATATGCAATCTGTTGGAAATAAGTTGTAAAACCCTCTCCATACATACCTATGAAAAATTTATAAATTATGAATGATGAAAAAATAGATGGAATTTTATTCTTGAAAAAGTTATAACAGAAGATTTGTTTATATCCTTAAATTATCTTAGCAATATTAAAATACTGTTTTATATGTATATTTAGAGTGTGTATGAAAATATTTATATGAGAAACTGTGAATATGTGTGTGTGTATTTGCAAACAATGAGAGACAAATATATCTCAATGCACTAATAACTTTATCATCTGAAAATAAGAAAGCATTTATTTTATGCAATAAATGTTTATTTTTGTACATAATCTCCTTCTTTGTTAATGCACTTTATTCAATAATGACTATCAATCAAATAGCTCAAACATTATAAAGTAAATATTTCAGGTCAAAATTATGGTCTCCAGACGAACTTGATACCCTCTTGTATAAGATTTAAATTGTATATTTTTTTATCTTAGCTTTATCATAAACTGATCATGATTTTTCTCAAAGATATTTTAGAAGTAAATAAAATTTGAATATTTGTTTTCTTTAAAATGCCAATCTTGTGAAGTGTTTCATTTTTTTTTTATTGTCATTAGATTTTGTATAAGCATTAAAACAGTCAATCCATGTTCTAGGCAATAACACTTGAAGTACCCACACTTTTTTTGGCTTGCAAGTTACTTCTAAAATCACCAAATCAAAAAAAAAATATGCTAAATATATTTCTTTATATATGTACTGAGTATACTTTATATATACAATATATGTTTACCTTACATAAACACTTACAACATAATACAATTGAATACATTTATAGTCACTACCTTACTCTGATGACTTGCACGGAATGGAGTCAGCCAGGGTTGCTCTGTCTGAACAGTAGCTGTCTCAAGCAGGCTTCCAAATGATCATCAGTTATAATGGATCGGTACTTGAACTTAATAACCTTTATATGGGAAATGGCTGACTTCCATAAATAAGGAGGATGAATGATAGGCTAACACCTAAAAAATTTTTTGAATGGTGTGCGATCTACCAGACAATCGTAATCAGTATATTGGGTACTTCTACGTTACAAGAACTTAGTATTTCTTTTTAGGCATTGCTGAAATATAGTATGACCAAAACTAGGAGACAGGGGTATATCTTAATTAGATAAAAACTGTAAAAACAATTTTTACAAAATACTTCCTGAAAATTATTTTGATTAAATTTTTATTCTAATCATGGTAAATGATTGAGAAAAATTGATATTTTTTAAACTAATAACGTGACCAATTCTTGTTCAAATAATCTCAAGTTTTCACAGCGTGTTGAAACAACTAAAAATTTTATGTTTAAATGGCTTTTCTTTTTCATTGAATGGCATTTCTAGACTTGAAAAGAAAAAAACATTAAAGATAGAATTTTAATTTATACTTCCCTGGCTTTAGCTGGGCCCTCTAACAGTCATGCGGGATGGGGTATCAAAATCAATGGCAGATTTGTGGCTGAAAGCCCCCCACCCCACCCGGCTTCAGCTGGGCCACCTTCTGGTGGGGGCAAGCTGCAACACTGACACCTTTGTCCCCCTTGTATTGCACTGGGCCTTGCTGTCCAGTTTAAGCTATAATCAGGCATATGTGCCTAGACCCAGATTGGGTCCAAGACCAGCTAGGCTCAACAGGCCCACATTGATGACTAGCATAGACCAGCAGGGCTTGAGCTTCAGCTCGTTCCCAACCTTCCCTTCCTCTAAATTCCCACTATAATTGACCTTCGGGTCATTGACCTTGTGTCAAGTCCTGTCTGGTGGGAGGCAGTGACAAATATAATTAAACATAGAATTTTAAGTTGTTTATATACATGCTGCTAAAATTTAAGGTTGTTTGAATGAGAATTGGTCAAGTTATTAGATTTTAAAACCATTCCAATTTTTCTGAAACACCCTGTATATACACTCCTATGCAGGGGATTGTTTAGAAAGTATCAAGACTAAAGCAGAAATGAATAATGAAGGAAGTATTAATTTTCTTTATAATAGTCCTCTTTACTTTCAAAATACATATTCCAATGAGCTGTTTGAAGCTCCTCTGACACTTTTTTTGATAAGGTTCAATATCATTTCCAAGGTGGAAGCAAATATGACACTGGTATGTACATAGTTACAGTAATAAGCCTGTAAAATATTGATGGGAAAAATTATTTTACACAACAAAGATATATTTTTAAATATAATCTCTCTTTATCAATGTTTTAAATACAGTGCTTCTTCATGAATCCCATAGGTAGAACATAATAGTTAAAATTTTACATGAAAATTTAACAACTAAATCTATTAAACTACAGCTTTTGAGGACCTTCCATGTATATTGTATTATGGATTGTGCATTGTCTAGATCTTTTACTTATTGTCACAGGCATCAGAATGTACCTCTAACTATACCACTTTTTGGTAAATAGGGAAATACCATTTTCAGAATGGATGTCTGGGCAGTTTATTAATAATTTTCAGATTTAGAATTTGTGATGAACTTTGATTTTAGGAAATAAATGTTTCCCAGAGTTAGATTTTGAAAGAAAATTTTTACAGAACTAGATTTTGAATGAACATTTTTACAGAGCTAGATATTGAATAAAAAATTTTACTAGATTATGAATGAAAAGTTTTGCAGAGTTAGATTGTAAATGAAAAGTTACCAGAAGTTGCTTTTTCATATGAATATGATGGGTGCTGCAAATGCACAATCCTTTGTTTTGCCAAAAACTGCAGATCAAATCTGCTTCATAGTTTTTATCTAATTAGCACTGATTAGTCTAAACATCCCAAATTTATCAAATAAGTTGCTCAACTGTGCACACACCTTTTATTTAATTTTGAATTTCTTAAGAAATGCTAAGCTTCTGTCATAATATTTTTATTACACTTTGTAATTTATTGAATGACTTTTTCTCTGCAGACATCAGGTGCAATAAGAGACTAATGACAATAAAACAGAATAATTATAACAATAAATAGAGTAATAAAAATTACAGGATGTAAGATTTTTCTTGTATGAATATCTATTTTTTTTTCTTTGTTTGTTATCTAGAGAAATTTAAAACTTTCTCCAACAGAAAACATTTTATGGTTTTGCTTTTGCATTTCCAAATTATTAACATCACAAATCTTGCACTTTGAGGCGATTATGTTCGATTGACAGAAAATGCAGGAGTTAAACCACAAATAAATGACCACATGCACGCACAACCCAATTGAAATCTTGGACAAGGTTTGTTAGCATTCATCATTGTGGTAGTGCACTTAGGAAAGGCATGAATCTGTCTTTTCTCTTCCTGGCTATGGGTAAAATAGAAGGACAGACTGGAACCTCTAGAGAAGAATCTATCACAGCAGATAGTATCTTATACCTGTGATATAGAGATTCGATTTAGAATGGTAACCCAGTTGCATAGAGGCTTCTTCTAAGAAGGTCGTTTAGTGTGCCAATAGAAATGGCTTGTGCTATTGCATCCTGGGAGCAGAAATTATTCATAAATTTGGTACAATAAAAGATTAACAATAGTTAATAATAAAGTAAAAAGTAAAGTCAGCGACCGTAGTCGAGGGTAACCTGAAAGCTCCTTTTTCAATAGCTACTACACCGAAGTGTAGGGGAGAGCGCTGCTCCTTTCCCTGGATTGCTCCACTTTACCCTTGATACATACCTTATATAGCTGAGTGCTAAGCAAGGAGGTATCAATTACCATTTTTGAAGTCTTTGGTATGACATGACCTGGGATTGAACTCAGATCTCCTGGACCATTGGTGAACACTTTACCCACTAGGCCAATGAGAAAATAGAATAATTATATTGATAAATGCAGAAGAGAAGATTTGTTATAAATCTTGGTAACATCAGTTTTTCTTTCTTTAAGAATTTGATGATTTCTCTTTGGCATAGAGAATTGCCAACATTGTAGTTCTTTTTGCTTGCATTTTATTATGGGTAATTAAAACTTTGGAAAAGTGAGAAACCACTGTATAAAAAAAAATCCTTATTCTATTTAAGTTGAGATTAGTCTGGCACAAGGCCATAAGTTTGGAAGCCCTCAGTGAGAATTGAACTCATTACAGTAGTCTTGGTCTACAAGACTAGCTTGTTAGTCATCAGCCTTTTATATGAAGCAAATGATAATATTTACATTTACTAAACTAATCTTAATACAACATAAAGTCAATGGACGTATTGCTGGCTCTACATACACATGCATGCACACACACACAGTCTGCTGGGGCTGTAGAACACACCGATGGTATCTCTGCGGAAGATAGCACTCCCCCAATGAGTGTCTTGCAAATGACATTAAACAATCTGATAGTGAGGCTCCAGTAATGCTGGAGCTTTGGGGAATGTGGAGTACTCCTTCATTGCCGTTGCTCTCTGGTCCGCTCTTACCCAGAGTAGTAGCACCTGATAGGGTCCTATCTATGAGTCAAATGGAACTGTTCGACATTTAAACAGCATGCCAACAAATGACTTGCATTGAATTAAATTGTTAGAAATAGAACTCTTTGAACATTTATCTGTGTGTAAACAAACGACTGATGTCTAATTGAATTGTTAGTAATACATCGCAATACTTGGAACCATTTAAATGTGTGCAAATGAATGAATAATGTAGAAGAGAATAACTAGTGTTAAACAGCAATACTTGTAACCACTTCACTGTCTGCAAACAAATAATTAATATCAAAGCTTTTAGTGAAAAATAGTGAACAATTGGCCAGTCAAGATATAAGAACAAGAATCAATGCTGATAGTTACTGTTTTGTTTTTTTAATCCATAAATGAAGTTTCATAAAAAAAAAGGTCATTTAAATTTGCTACTTGGGTGTGTCACGGTATTATTCAAGAAAAAAAAAATTTTGATATTGATTCAAGAATACATACAAAAATTGTTCCTGGTGAATAAATTGACAAGAGATTCTGAATTTAAATGATGCAAATGCGGCACCCCACTTTTAAATGCAACACTTGCTGTATACTTTACTTTTCAATATAGTTTTAGTACCTCTTGTTGCAATTTTTTAATAAAGTCAATTTATCATATGAGGCACCCCCCCCAAAAAAAAAACATTTGTTTCATGTCAGGAAACATTGAAGAGAAAAGACAATTTTCATTCTGATATTTTATGTATTTGCATGTTCATGCCTGAAGCATTATGGTTGTCACTGAGGATTTGAATGAAAGCAAATCTCTTCAAATCAGCAGAACCTTTCTCAGTATCCTTGAAGCCCTCAGCAATGCAATTGTCAGAATAATCTCTGATTTCAGTTTCTAATTCAGCTAATCTTGAC
Organism: Sepioteuthis lessoniana; assembly: GCA_963585895.1. NCBI lineage: Eukaryota > Metazoa > Mollusca > Cephalopoda > Myopsida > Loliginidae > Sepioteuthis > Sepioteuthis lessoniana. Next base: position 95,403,954 of record OY757919.1, on the reverse strand, counting down.
TCTAGTGTTTTTGAATTTTGACAGAAATGAATGAAAGATAAACACCTCAGTTTCACATAAAGAATTTCAGCTACAGAGAAACATCGATGTACTGATGATTTTTTTTTATTCTTCAAATACACTGCACTGCAAAGATACTGAAGTTTTTAAATGACTTTCTGCCATTAACAGATATTTGATATGAACACGCAGACGTATCAAGAAGATAAAGAAATAATGAAAACTAGGCCTAGTATTAACAAGAAGAAAAGAACTTATCAAAATAATTTTGCTGTTTCAGTGGACTTCAAAGTAAAAATAAAAGCAAGAAAAAAAAGAAAAAAAACTCATCAAATACCTGGATCTTGCTAGAGAGTTGAAAATATTCTGCAGCAATGACTGTGATACCAATTATAGTTGGTGCCCTTGGAATGGTCCCCAAAGGTCAGAGAAAGAGACTGGGGAAACAGGAAATCAGGGGAAGAATCTTAAAATCAGCTAAAATACTTAGAAGAGTCCTAGAGAGCTGAGAAGATTTGCTGTCACTTGGTCTTCAGCGAAAAACTACCTGTTAAAACTGGTATGAAAAACTTACAGTGAAAATAAAAAAATCTTTTTTAAAAAAGCTAGAGACTAAATTTTCATAATACTGACAAATGGTAGGTATATGTACAAACAAGCATCTGCCCTTGAAAAGAAAATACACAAGGTTTTCTGGTAATTAGAGATACAAAGAGATCACCCAATCCAGGCCAGAAGACCAGACCCTAAAAAGAAAAATTAACAAGAAGAAAAGAACTTGTCCTTTTGTGGATTTTGCCATTCTGGTGGACCATGGTGGGAAAATGAAAGAAGGCAAAAAACTGGATAAATATTTGGACCAGAAAACTGAATAAGTTGTGGACATTGTCATCCTAATTGGAGCAATCGGAATAGTCTCCAAGAACCAGGAAATGAGATTTAAGGGAACTGGAGATTTAAAGAAAGAATTGAAATTATCTAATCCACAACATTTGTAAAATCAGCTGAGAAGAGTTCAGGTTATCAAAAGAGACTTGTTGTCACTCAGACTTCAGTGACACACCATCAGTAAGAGTTGGTGAGAAAAACACACAAAGAGTAATAATAATAAAACCACCTCCTCCTTTCACAGCAAGTATTGATTATTTTAATAGCATAAAAAGAAAAGTGAGGTTAAGACTGTCCAGTCCACAGTGACGCCAAAGTCTTTCAGAATAGTAAAGGTTCTAGAGATTTAAAGAAACTTACTGTCACTTTGTCTCCAGAAATATCTGGTGTAGATATGCAAATGCAAGAGAAAAAATGTTAATTGTCTATTCATTTTTGTGCTCATTTAGTTTTTAAACCAGCAATAACTGGATATTAAGTGACAGCAAGTTCCTTCAGCATTCAAACACTTCTTCCTTATCCTTTTTTATTATTATATTTGTTTGATAGAAAAAGGTTATTTTTTTCTATGATCCATATTACAAATACATTGCAATTCTTTTCCATAAGAAATTTTGGCTTGGTTTCTTTATTTAATGACACATCAACCTTTGTGAGTTATTTAATGCCAAAACCATCCTTATAGAAGAACAGTAGTGGTACTATTTAATTCATGGCTAATAGGATAAGGGGGTTCATGGCTAAGAGAATAAGGGGGTTCATACGTTTTCCAAGGGTTTTTCGTCCAATAGTGAACATGATGAGTTTGGATTCATTTTTTACAATGTCACCATCCATCATGTTAGCCATTACGCTATGGAGACTCCCCCCTAAAAGAAATTAAGATGGAGAAAAAAGATTTAAATAATGGAGTAGCGCCCTTCCCTACTTCTTGCTGTAGTAGCTATTGAAAAGGGAGCCTTCAGGTCACCCTCAACTACGGTCATCAACTTTTTTACTTTTTTTCAAGCAAAAAATAAATAAAAGCTTCTTTTTTTTTCAAAAACTTAAACAGATGATTTAATCCTTATTTAATCAGCACCAGGATATCTTTGTATTAAAGATTACAGATTATTCACAATAGACAGGATTTTTTTAAAGCTATTTTTTTCATGTTTTTATTCACTTATTTAGTGTGTATTTTTTTTTTTTTTTACATTCAACTGAGGTGGTATGAAGAGTTTACATATATATATATATTTTTTTGTCTACACTTTCTTTTATTACTTTAAAAAGAGAAACAAGGTTGCCTTAAGCTTATTTGAGTTTGTATAGCATGAATTAAAGAGATGAAAGCACTTTTTGTCTATTTTTTATATCCTGACTGAAAAGAAAAAATCGCATTCATTCACACACATATATTATAGGTGGTAACTATATGATTATTCGGTGCAGAACTCTGTTTAGACACATTATCATGTCACTGGACTTTCAAAATACTTTTATTTGTCATCAGTGATTGAATTGTGGAATATTAGGTTAAGTAATAAAATTAGTTGAGTTTCTTTTTCTCAAATATTGAACATTTTATGATTAAGAAAAATCAAAACTGGTTTGTCAACTTGATCAACAGCTTTTTTCTCCTTTCATTACTATTATACTTACCTAGGTTAGTTGCTTAACCCTTATCGTGTGAAAAACAACTTAAATAGATTTAATGCCTGAGGGTGAGATGCAACTTTAGTCCACAATACTTAAAAATTTTGGAGGGGCTGCAGAATACACACACACACATATACATATTAGCCCATGTCAGCTGGGGCTGTAGAATACACTGACTGCTTCTCTGCTGAGGGGTAAGATTCCCCCAACAAGTGTCCAGGATATGACACTAAACAATCTGATGGTGAAGCTCCAGTAATGCTGGAGCTTTGGGGAATGTGGAGTACCCCTTCAATGCCTTCTCTCCCAGGTCAACTTTGGCTCTGAATGATAGGGTCCTATCTATGGTTCAAATAGAACTAAACTGTGTACTTATGCTAAACTGAATTGCTTGAAATAGAATTGTTTATATGTATAAAAATGGATTTGGTATTTGATAACCTACAATGGTTGGTATGACAAGCAGGGTTCGAGTCTCGGCTCCTTCCCGACCTTCCCCTCCCCTTTATCCCCACTTTAATCGGCCTTCGGGCTTTTGACCTTGTGTCAAGTCGTGTCTGGTGGGAGGCAGCGACAAATAAATAAATGGTATGCCATAAAACCAAACCAAACCACTGAAAAATTTTAGATCTTCTGTAATATACCCACCCCTACTGAAAGAGTCTCATTTGATATACCCCAGCCTTTAAATTCAAAACAAAAAAATACTCTATTCTAAAACTTTAATAAAATAGACATTTTTAGAAGTATCAGTGAATAAAAAATTCTCTTATAAATACATTTGTGCAATATAATCCTCGATACCAATAATGTATTGTAAGTGTGAAACTTCAATAATGTTTTTTATTCACAAACTTTTTTATTTCATGGTCAAGATTGCATTCTAACAATTAAATTTATTCCCAAATGTGCCATACCAAAAGAGTTAAGATATATAGTCAGTAATATAGTCTTACAATTCATTACAAGTATACTGAGTTTGCATCTAACCGGGTGACTTGCCCTATTGTAGTCCTGTGCCAGACCAACCTGAGCTTGGTGAATATTTATTATTATACTATATCAGCAACTATGGAATTAAGTATTGTTATTGAATATTGTTAATTTTTAAACAGATCTATTTTGACCCATAGATAGGACCCTAACAGGTACTACCTGTTCAAAGTGAACCTTGGAATAATGGCAATGAAAGGGTAATCCACACTCTCAGATCTCCAGAACTGGAACCTCACCATTAGATGTAATTTAGTATTGTACCTAGGATATCTATTTTAGGGGGTAGGTACATCTTATCCAGTCAGCATATTCTAAGTTCTGTTGACAAAGCAGATATTCATTATAATGACTATACATAATCCAAAACAACATCTATGGTGAATGTAGAACAACACAATCAATCAATCATGATTTTTAACTGAGAATAAATGAGTAAAATACCGAAATTGTCTTGACCAGTCAGTGCTAATATTCTTTATATTCACTAGACCTTTTCTTGTTTTCTAAACTGAAACTTCATTTCAAAGATTTTAAAATATGGAGGACATTATATGAAATACAATAGAACATCTTCCCACCATATCAAAGAGAAATTTCAGGGATGCTTCAACAGATGAAAAACTCACTGAAATAAGTATGCTGAATGTAAAGAGAACTATTTTGATAAAAATGAATGTTTAATTCATAGTTCTTTTTTTTTTGGTCTTGATACTTTTTGAACACACTTAGTATATGGGTGTGTATATTTACCCAGCCTCTCCATCATGGGCAGAATGGGACACAAGGTCAGTTTTTAAGTGGGTTAAAGCTGGTTTGAATTCACAGTTTTCCTGTTCTTAGATTGGTTGCCTAAACAAGACTAAAGGACCCAATCTGCCCTACTATTTATCCACAGCTAGAAGGAAAAAAAGAGATGAATTTATGTCTTTCTTAAGAGCACAGCACAAAATGAAATTCAAATAGGCTTGTCTAGGATTTGAACTCGGGTCACCACTTTCATTTCTTGTGAGGATAACCTTTATACTAAGTCCATTTCCTTATATATGGATTGATGCAGCTATCATATATCATCATTAAAATCTAATTCCATATGACTTTTTTTTATATCTTATTCTGAATATTCATCACAAGGGTAAGATCTGAGGGTATGAAAAAAAATATGATGGTGCAGTTTCGCACAGCATCAAAAAAAAGGAGTTTCCGAGATGCCTCAACCAATGGAAAACTTGCTGAAATGCATACATTAAATGCCAAGGAACTGATTTGAAGAAAAGAAAATTCATGTTTTATTCATTGTTTATTTGTGCCTATAATACTACCTCTGTCCCATTATAAGTATGGTATTTAGAATTGGATATATATATATATATATATATATATAACTGTATAAATATTATGGGACAAAATAAACAGTGTTCTTACAAAACAACCCATGTCCCATAATAGATGTTAAATTTAGTATAGGATATATATATATATATATATACAATTTTACCAACAATTATGGGACAAAAATGGTTTCATTCATGGTTCATTTCTGTCTTAATAGAGACAGCTTCCGACTCAATACTTTTTGAACACACCTTGTATACTGAGCTTTTAATATCTTCTGTTTTGATGGAGGAGTAAGACTCCCCCAATGCTTGTCCTGGATATGACACTAAATAATCTCATTGTGAGGCTCCAGTAATGCTGGAGCTCTGGAGTACCCCTTCATTGCTATCACTCCCAGGTCCACTCTGGCCCTGAGTGGTAGCACCTGATAGGGTCCTATCTATGGTTCAAGTAGAACTGTTTAACATTTAAACTGTATACATATGTTAAAGTGAATTGTTTGAAATAGAATTGTTTTTCCTTTAACTGCATGCAAACAAATTATGTTTAATTGAATTTTTAGTGATACATTGCAATACTTGGAATCATTTAACTTTGACGTATGCTAAACCGAATTGTTTGAAATAGAACTGTTTGATTATTTAACTGTGTGTAAACAAATGACTGATATTTAATTTGATTGTTTGTGTTAAATATTTTCAAGTATTTCAATTTAACTATGTGCAAACAAATCACTAATAGTAAATAGAATTATTTGTATTTGATAGAAATAAGTGAAACCATTTAACTGTGTTAAAAAAGAAAAAGTAAACTCAGGCTCATTTCAAAATGTTATCAACAAAATGTGTTTAGAAATCATATATTTAATATATATGTATATAAAGGATTTGGCATTAAATAACCTATAATGGTTGATATGCCATAAAACCAAACCAAACTAATTCTGTTTTGATCCAGTTTTATTATTTCACAATGATAAGCAGGGTTTATTTTTTAAAATTATCAAAACCTTTGTTCTTTCTGATTACATTTATATTTTTTTTCTTGCAGCGTTTCAAAAAATTAACAGCCACTCCTCCAGAATGGGGCCCAGGACTTCTTTCTGATGAAGAACTACAAAATGAACAGTGTTCAGATTATGTAATACAACAAGAAAACAATCGTCGGCCAGCAAATGCACTAGCAATACTAACTGCAAATCTTTATCTTCCCGACATTAGAACTATGGTAGAAATGGTAAGTCTTATTAAACTCTTTCCTCAAAAAGTTTGATCTGAGCTTTTCTACCAGTTTTTTATACTTTTCATTTTGTTTTCTGTTTTTTTAATTATTTTTTATTGTTACTTGATGACCCAGATAATCCTTGCACTTGTGTGGTTCATGTTCACTCCATAATGGATTATTGATTAAATATTTATATTGTCCCTGAGATTGAGATGTAATTTTCATTCATCCTTAGGATATGTTCTTTGGCAAGATACCACAATGCTCTCTGACCTTGAGACTAATAAGAAAATAATTTACTGACCCACTAAATAAAATAAAAAAGGACAAAAACTTTATTAACTTTGCTCAATGTAATCATTGTATGTTTTAGAGTTTTGCAATGACAAAGGTGGGAGTAGAAGTTAAAAAAAAAACAATTCAGTTTAGCACTTTGTTAATTTGAATGGTGACTAAGAAAACTCTAACAAATTCAGTAAATGTCAGATGAACAATATTTATTTACTCAATCTCTTCCTCACAGGCCAGATTTGACACTCTGAATTTGGAGTTTGACTTCTTGACTGGTTGCTTAATCAAGACTAAAGAAAACAGTCTGCCCTACTATTTACCCTTCACTAGGAGGGTGAACAGATTGATTCATGCCTTTCCTAAGGGTATTAGCACAAAGTGAAACACAAACAACTTCATCCAGGATTTGCCCCAGTCAGCTGGGGCTGTAGAATACATTGACTGCAGTTCATAAATCATGTGACCAAAGCAGTTCAAGCTGTGGAAGGTAGTTGGTAGTATTGTGGTAGTTGGTGCACTGACATGTTCATGGCTTCCCTCCTTATACAATTTGAAAGCTGTACAGATGAACATGTACTTAGGAACTTTACCTGTTTAAACAGGACCATAACACTATGAAATTAACCAAAAATATTTGTTGTGCTAAAGGTGAAGATGTAGTTAATCACAGTATAGTAACCAAATGATTCAAGGAATTTCACTTGTGTTGCAAGAACTTCAACAATCCTGACTTGTAGCACTTGGAGAGTCTCAGACAAACTTAGCATCTTCATGACCTGCAAAATCATCCAAAGCTGCTGAATTGTGCCTCATGTTACCAAAATATTGCAAAACTTTTGACTCAGCTTAGTATTTAGAATTAGAAATGCTGACATAAATCATTTGCTTGAGCTGATTTCAAGCCAAAAATAAGACAAAATCTTTTATGGATTTTTTCCTTCTAATCATTTTTTTTCTTTATTTTCCCCTCCTTCTAATTTTAAGTGTTTTACCTTTTCTTCTTGTTTTTTTTTCTTTGTTTCATTTTTCTGTTATATTCTTTTATTGTTAATAAGTTTTTTTCCTTTGCTTACTCTTCATTTTTTACTTTGTCTCCATTTTTTCTTTTGAGTTGATTGTTGTTGGTGAGTGTCCAAGAGACAAATGACCACTCATGTATATATATATATATATATATATACATATATATATATATATATATATAAAGTTAGAAACCTTAGTCAAGGGCATCCAGAAGGATCCCTTTTCAATAGCTACTACACCGAGGAGTAAGAGAGAGTGCTACTCCTTTCCTTGGATTGCTCCACTTTACCCTTGATATGTACCTTTTATTGCAGAGTGTTAAACAAGGAGGTATCAAGTACCATTTGAAAAGTCTTTGGTATGACACAGCCTGGGATTGAACCCAGGTCTCCCGGACCATTAACGAACACTCTACCTATTAAGCCAATGAGCCAGTTTTATATATATATATATTCAGAAAAAATGTATTTTGCGATTTCAAAAAATTTCTCCTTATTTATCAAATGACCTATATATATATATATATGGGTTATTTAATAAATAAGGCGAAATTTTTTGAAATCACAAAATACATTTTTTTCTGAATATATATATATATATATATATATATATATATATATATTCAGAAAAAAATGTATTTTGTGATTTCAGAAAATCTCTCCTTATTTATCAAATGACCTATATATATATATAGGTTATTTAATAAGTAAGGGGAAATTTTTGGAAATCACAAAATACATTTTTTTCTGAATATTTTTCCATAAGTATAAACACTGTATTGTTTGGAATTGGTTGATTGCAAAAATCATTTTAATCTCACAAAATTATTTGGTTTGGCTTTTCTACAATTGAAATATTGCTATCGACAGTATGTATCCATATTGCATATGAGTATTAAGATGATCATTATTAAAATTGCCCAGTCGGTTAGGGTTGAAGAATACACCAACTGCTTCTCTGCAGAGAGGTAAGACCCCCACCCCCAACAAATCTCCTGGATATGACACTAAACAATCTGATAGTAAGGTTCTGGGAATGTGGAGTACTCCTTCATTGCCATCATTCCTAGGTCCACACTGGCCTGGAGTAGAAGCACCTGATAGAGTCCTATCTATGGGTCAAATAGAACTAAACTGCATACTTGTGCTAAAATGAATTGCTTGGAATAGAACTGCTTTTGATATTGAACCTGCGTACTTTGGATAAACTGAATTATTTCAAATAGAACTGTTTTTGACATTGAAACTATGTATTTATGCTAAACTGAATTGTTTGAAATAGAACTGTTTATAAGTATAAAAATGGATTTGGCATTAAATAACTAATGGTGGTTGATATGCCATAAAACCAAACCAAACTGAACCATAATTAAGAAGAAAAGATCCACAGTTGTTATTATTAATGTTTATAATAATTATTTATATTTAAAAGGTGTTTTCTTTTGAGTTTTTTTTTTTTCATTTGTATATTTTTGCTTCATCCGACATAAATGCCTAAGGTCGCTTACTGTACCAGCTGCTACTAAGTGGTCACCAATCTCGGCACTGAGCAGGCTCATCACTGCTTAACTTTGGTGATCTGGAATTTGTAATTTTAGTACAATTTGACTTAGTAACAAATAATCATAACATGAAGGTGACAGTGATACCAATTATAGTTGGAGGCTTTGGAATGGTTCACAAAGACCTAGAAAAGAAGCTGAGGGAATTGGAGATCAGAAGAAGAAACAAGATCATCCAGACCACAGCACTGTTAAAATCAAGTAGAATTCATAAAAAGATTTTGTAGACCTGCCTGTGGAGATTTGCTGTTGCACAAACTTCAGTAAAAAAACAGTTAAAACTGGTAAGAAAAATTTGCATTGTGAAAATAATAAAAAAGAATATGGCAATGCCATTCAATGGAAATATATCTATTGAAGAATATAAGAAACAAAATGAATATAAAGATCTTATTCTATTTATTTTATTTTATTTACACAGAGAGGGGCACACAAAAGATGGCTTAAGTATTATTAACTGATCTCATATACTTTTGAAATACCTTAAAAATGAATAAATGTTTTGATTAAATATTTGATTTTTTATTATTTTCCAAACTAAAGACTTAGTATTAAAATAAATTTTCAAAATTGGGTTTCTAAGCCTTTTTTTAAGCCAGCCAATCACTGGGATGAAATTGACTCCTTAGTACAATAGTATATGGCTATTGTGGGGAGGATTTAAGTGTATATTGAGTGGAAGAGTTATCTGCCTTAGATGTGAAATGCTGGTTATTACAATTGCAATGGGTGAGAAGATGAGAGAAAATTAAAAGAATAATTCCTGGAGAAGAATCCAATAAAATACAATGACGTTGTGGGGATTAATAAAATGAAAATTTAAAAAATAAAATAGATTTTTTTAAGATTTACTGGCACCAAAAGAGAAAAATCCTTTCTCACTTCAGTCTTCATCACTAGTACTGGGAGGACCCTCTTTCACTTGGGTGCTTGCAATGTAGCACACCAGTTTGCCAAGTCCCTAGGCTTTGAAACAGGCTGCCACTGCCCAACATATCTCACTGAAAAACACTTACTGGACATAACCACCCACCAAAAATGACTCTAATATATTTTAATGCCTTGTCTGGGAGAAAATTTAAAAAAAACAAAACAGATCAAACAATTTTTAATGTTAAGATTTAAAATTTAGTCACAGATGAGTTACCTCCCCTTTCCAAACAATAAGTCTTTTCAAGCTATATATATATATATATATCAATACTGCTTTGAGTAACAACCTTTGCCCTGATAATTTACCACACATCACATGAAGGGGAAAAAACAATTGGGTAGAATCAGCTGATATTAGGGATTTAGTAATGACATATTACCAAAGGACTTGGTGATGATGTGTCATTGAACAATTGCATAATTATAAAGTTTAGGATGTAAATATAAGGAATGGATTTGCAGATCACCAGAGCAGATGAAGCCAAGCAGAATCAAGACAGATGATAAGGGTTCCTGACGAAGGATCCCCGGGGAGACATGGAGAGAAGGGAGAAGTCAAGCATAAACAGAAACAGCCAGTCTCTGTCTTACACCTTTGTCTCCCACTGCACAAATTATCTGCCTATCTATCTTGTTGTCACACCTTCTTCGCTTTATCTCTCATTTTGCTGACTGCTGTAAAATAATGCAGCCCAAATAAATTTCCATGCACACCAGCAGGGAGTCATGTTGTGTTGTTCAAAATTCTTTTCATCATGTTCAGGTAGCATTACAATTTTCCATTTGGTACCAGTAATGAAAAACACCTATAAGTGAATAGTTGGGCAAACTGGTTTATTAACTTTGTATCATGTCCTGCTCATGGGAGAAAGGTTGGGTGGATATATATTATATCAGTATTAGAATTGTAGCTGATTACAGCTTTATTTTTTTGTCACTATTATTCTGCAAAATTTATCTATACTTAAAAAGTAGCTCACACCAAATTTCATAGTCCAGATATGGTAATTGATGCATATTTAAAATGTGCATGCATCATATGTCCGCTACCGAATATGGTAATTGATGCATACTTAAAAGTTATATGCATATTATGTCAGCTACTAAATATGGTAATTGATGCATTTAAAGATGGTGGAATGCAGTGATAATCTGTAACTATCAATTCTTATTGACTAGTTCTCAAGATTGTTTTTAAGATGTGTATTATATTCAAAGGTTGCACAATGAAGTTTATTCCTCTTCTTCCAGACATCTCAGTAAACACTAGCATATATCAAAGGCTGTGGAGAGTAGGTTAGAAAATTAATTCTTAGCAAACAGTCTCATGATACCTGCCCTTACCAACTGTTTTCCAACATACTCTTGCATTTATTGAAATTCTACAGATTACATAAAATCTAATTATAATTAAAACAAAAACTGTGTTCTTCATCCTTGATAAGGTAACCAATCCTAGAGAAGAAAAATTCTAAATGCAAACCAGCTTTACTCTGTTAAAATTGACCTTGTGTCACATCTTGCCTTTGGTGGTGGTGGTGAGGGGTAGGTAAATACCTACTTCAAACAAAAACATGGATACATCAAATGTCCACTACCAAATATTTGATGCAGTCAAAGATGGTGGAATGCAATGAAAATCTATAAGTATCAATATCTATTAACAAGGTCTCAAATTTTTCTGTTGTTTAAATCCAACAAAATATCTTAGCACTTATATAATTATCCTAACTGTATTCTTCAAATTACTCTTGTGGCAAACACGTACTCAACTTTATTTTATCTTAAAGGTACTAGAAGATAAAATAAAGTTGAGTACATGTTTGCCACGAGAGCAATTTGAAGAATACAGCAAGGATAATTATTTAGATGCTAGGGCTTGACATGACCAGCCAACTGATCGCTTCAGGCTTCTCCAACCATCCATCTTGCCCAGTAAAGGCCAAAATGGAGTGTTGCAATTCACATGTCTACTTTGGTTGATGGATTTATTTATTTAAATTTTTTTTTTGATATAAAGTAAGTAAAGTTGGCGACCATAGTCAAGGGTGACCCAAAGACTCCTTTTTCAATAGCTACTACACTGAGATGTAGGTGAGGGTGCTACTCCATTCCCTGGATTGCTCCACTTTACCCTTGATCCGTACCTTATAATTGCTGTGTGTTAAGCACAGCAGCATCAATTATAATTTTTTGAGTCTTTGGTATGACTCGTCCTGGAATGGAACCCAGGTCTCCTGGACCATTGGCAAACACTCTACTCATTAGGCCAATGGTATAATCATCCATAAATAAGTACACCTCAGCCAATTTTTTATAAAAAGTTAATTTTTTCCTTACCCAAAGATACCGAGATTTTAGAATTTTTAATGGAACATTATTCTAGAAAAAGAGATATTGATCAGTACAATTCATTATCAAACTCTTTAAAATTAAAACCAGAAATCAAATTGCAATATCTCAGAAACCAAAAATAAAATATAGAATGCTAAATATCCATATCTTTTGTTACAAAGTTTTACTAATAAATAAAACCTATTAGCATTCATTTTGATTATATAACATTCTAGTAGAAATCCTAATATCTTTGGTTTAGAAGAAAATTAATTTTTTATAAAATCTTGTTTGGGATGTACTTATTTGTGGGCAATATTTTTGTTATGAGGATAGTTTGAATTTACTAAATTGTGTTACAAGTTCATCACAAAATGTAGGTAAATAAATGTAGCTGAAATCAATTATAGAATAAAACAAGCAAAAATTAAAACAAATAACAGGAGGTTGAGTTTAACAGACATTATTTTGGCAATAAGCAATAATTTAAAAAATAAGTTTTCATGAGAGTGTGAATTTTATGTATTTACATAGATACATGGGGAGTCTGTGTGATATGATGCCTCATGAGCTGAACTGTGAAACTGTTGTAAGCAAGTTCAAACTCCCATTGTGATATTACATTCACTTTCAGACGAATACTCATGAGAAAGGTATGAACCGCTTTATCCTCCCAGCTACAGGTTAAATAGTACCACTACTGTTCTTCAACAAGGATGGCTTTGGCATTAGATAATTCATGAAGGTTAATATGCCATTAAACAAAGAAACTGACCAACCAACATACATATATATATATATATATATGTATGTATGTATATTTATAGAGAGAGAAAGGAATGAAGGTGATTAGACAAACAAGAACATTTCTTTTGAGTAACTTGTTTTTTTTTATTGTTCTCAACTAGTTTCGACATTAGGTCATCATCAAGAGAAAAGATTTTTGTAGAAAGTTATTAAAATAGTTTTTACAATAAAAAGAAGCAATAGAAGAGGAACTGGTAATGTACTATATCCATTCATTGAATGAAAATGATTATCTAGTATACAAGTATCTTCAACTGACCATTATATGATCTCTGTCCAAAATGTGTTTCAGATTAGCTGTGACTTGTATATCAAATTAGAATTCCATCTCTATCAAACTCACTAAATCCTGAAAAAAGTCAAGCTGTTTTTATAATGCCCAACATTGTTTGTATAGGCCTTCTCAAATTGATCTCAAGGATTCTTCTTCCTGTGAGTTGTTGAGATAAAGTTTGAAAGATACATTAGAATCGAAAATCCATGTATGCTTGCTCTCTCTTTCTCTTTCTATCTATATATATATATATATATATATATATATACACACACATATAAAGCATGTGTTCAATTCCACTTTTAGTCTCTGGTAGTTTCCTCTAATGAAAAACACAATAGTGTCAGAAAATAATGTATGTATACTCACATACATATATTTTTCTCCAACATGTCAACTGGCCCACAGTTAAAATACACTTCTGTGGATATTGTGATATTTTTAAATGGATTTTAACAGATTCAGTTTTCCTTCTCCTAGACCAGTTGCCATACCAAGTTTAAAGAGCCCAGTTTACCCTAATATTTACCAGCAGCTGGAGAGAGAATAGTTGGATGCATACCTTTCCCAAGGGTATTAGCACTATGTGAAATCCAAATAGCTTTGTACAAGATTTGAACTCTGGTCATTATATCCATTTTTTTTACAATGAAAACCAAAGCACTTTCTGATATATATGAGAGAGAGCAAGACACTGAAATGTATCTGAAGTAAAATATGAAACAACAATGTCTTGATCAAATAATGTATACATGTTTGTGAATTTCAATTATTCAGAAACTTGAATCTGTAAATACTCGTATATATGTCTGCATTTGAAATCAAATTAAAATTTCAAATTTCAATATCTTCACTAATCAATGACAACATCTGTAAATAAAAATTTTACTTATTCTATTAATAAATAAGCTTGAGTTTAAATTATCCCATCACTTTGTCTTCAATTAAATGTTTGAATCCATCTTAAAGTTAATGGATCTATAAATATCTTAGATAAACAGATGCTTACACTGTTCATCATCTTTCCAGACAATGGTTGAGACATATTGATTGTTGGTTGTCATTGAAATAGCTAAGAGCTGTCAGAATGGCATATATAGATGAAGTCAGTAATAGAATAAAGACATTTTGACTTGCATTCTTGATGGTAATTGTTGTTGGGAGTGTCATATCATGAGGCATCTCGTCTCTGAAAGTGAGAGATATTGAGACTAGGTGTAGTTATAAGGAAAGTTATTCTAAATGCTTATCAAAGTTATGTGTGTACACTAATAAAAAATTGCCCAGTCAGCTGGGGCTGTAGAATACACTGACTGCACCTCTACAGAGGGGTAATCCTCCCAATGAGTGTCCTGGATAGGACACTAAACAATCTGATGGTGAGGTTCCTGTGATGCTAGGGCTTTGGGGAATGTGGAGAACCCCTTCATTGCCATTGCTCCTAGGTCAACTCTGGCCTGGCATGGTAGCACCTGATAGGGTCATATCAATGAGTTAAATAGAACTAACTGCATACTTATGCTAAACTGAATTGTTTGAAATAGAAATGTTTTTGACAATTAAACCGTACTTACATTTAAACTGCAGGCTTATGCTAAACTGAATTATTTGAAATGGAACTGTTTTTTGACATTGAAACTGTACTTACACTAAACTGATTTGTTTAATATAGAACTGTTTTGGCATTTAACTGTGTGTAAACAAAATCAGTATTTATACTAAACTGAATTAGTTGAATTAGAACTGCATAACTAAACTGAATAAGTTGATATAGAAATGTTTTTCAGAATTAAACAGTACTTACATTTAAACTGAGTACTTATCCTAAACTGAATTGTTTAAAATAGAACTATTTGTATAAAAATGGATTTGGTGTTAAATAACCTACAAAGGTTGATATGCCATAAAACCCAAACAACCAACCAACTAATAGAAAATAAAATAGCACCACCCTGAATGTATGATTCTAATTAACATACAGGCGATATAGACCTATTAGAGTAAATGATTCCTTAAACAAATCCATTGATGCACAGGTTCCAGAATAAAGGGTGTATCAATAGTACTCATTTTAATACACCATATATGGGCATAAACACAGGCTTGTATTCTCACTTGCCTACAATCATGCAGATGGTAAATACCACAGTTACTATGTTACAAGATGGCCAAATATGATTAATATTCTATCAGAATATCTACTACTCCCTAACATGCAAATATTGTACCCGGGTCAAAATCAGTATCATCCTTTTCTCTTTGTCATTCTATCTATATGAATGCATGTGTATATCTATGCCAATCTCTTCATATCTATTGATGCAGTTATGTAGTAGTAATAGAAATAGCAGTAATAGTTAGAGCATACATTGACAGAAAGTAAGATGACATCACTCTGAATTTGTGTTTATAATTAACTCAAGATTAAACATATTGGTAATATGGAGAGATTACAGTAAATAAGTCAAGGGAGACCCCAAATCTCTCTTTTCAATAGCTACTACACCGAGGTGTAGGGGAGGGTGCGACTCCTTTCCCCTGGATTGCTCCACTTTACCTTTGATTCATACCTTATAATGCTAAGTGTTAAGGAAGGAAGAATCAAGTACCATTTTTTTGAGTCTTTGGTATGACTCAACCTGGGATTGAAGCCCGATCTCCCTGGTCATTGGCGAACACTCTAACCATTATGTCAATGTCCGGTATTGGCATAATGGTTTGAGTGTTCGTCAATGGTACAGGAGACCAGGGTTCAATCCCAGGTCGAGTCATACCAAAGACTCAAAAAATGGTACTTGATGTTACCTTACTCAACACTCAGCAATATAAGGTAAGGATCAAGGGATCAATTTATAAACACATTCTGTTGATAACATTTTTAAATGAGCTTAAACTCATTCTTTTTTATACAGTTAAATCGTTCCAAGTATTGCTTGGTGTTATATACAAGTGTGTGATTGCAAGAAAAATAAGACTGACGAGAAGATTTAGTTTATTTTGTGTATTGAATAAATAAAATAAACAAGCAGATGAAATATCTGGCCGGTTGATGGGGGGTTGTCTATTCGGCGACAAGCGGTTGCTTTGATCTGGTCAGACGGTGTTGACGCTCTTAGGACGGCCAGGGATTCAACTGGAGTGTAACCTCTGCTTGGCCTATTTATGTCTTCCCAACTTCAAACGCCGGCTCCAGAAATTACTACTTGTGGAAAAAAATGATTGGTTGAAAAATAGACCTTTTTTTTATAACTGAGAATTTTCTGGGGATTTTGCAGAGCCTATGCGCAGAAGCCATGATTTTCTCAGTTTAACACTGGCCGTTATTGGGTCAACATCCGATAGCTGTTATTTTCTTCTACAGTGTCGGTGTCTGTGGCTCTGTGTTTTGTGTATTTTAGTAGTTAGGTGTGTGAAGAGTTAAATGGGTGAATCAGAAGAGATTTGATGTATTTTACTATAACATTGATATAACTAATAATTCAGTTCAACATAATCAATTGACAAACTGAATTATTTGAAATAGAACTTTTCAGTCATTCAACTGTGTGTAAATTAATGACTGATGTTCAGTCGTTAGTGATACGTAGCAATACTCAAAACCATTTAACTTTGACTTATGCTAAACTGAATTGTCAGAAATAAATGTGTTGTATAGTGGCTCATACCATGTTACTTCAGGTATCGCAGAAGTATAAAAGATGCCGTTTCTCGAGAAGCGAGACAGAAGCAGAGACAGAAGAGTTCTGAAGGACATTGATCAGTAGAAGACCAACTTCAGTCGTAAGACCTACAGCGAGAGACTTATAATACGAGTCCAACTGTACCACTTGAGTTAATAAATAACTAACTCTGTTTCACTGTGTATCAGTTCCTTACTATGATACAACAAAATGTTTGATCATTTGACTGTGTGTATCTACAAAATGTGTTTACAAATCATATATTTAACATATATGTAAAAACAAGATTTGGCATTAGATAACCAAGAATGGTTGATAGGCCATTAAACCAAACCAAACTATAATCAGACTGAGATGTTCCCACCTGACAGGTTCTCTCTTTATATATTGTTGTGTTGGGGTACGATGGGAAGGGTGATCTAGTTTGTGGGGTATTCTGGGAAAGCATTTTAATTTATACTGTGTGGTTATTTTTTCCATTATATTAATCGGGTGATTTGTTGATTTGTTTATTCTAATATGTTTATATCCACTGTTTTTTTATTTATTTATTATCATTTATTTACTTTAAGACTTTACTTTTAAGACCCAAAAAACAAATTAAATTTTAAAAGTAGATAGGCAAGAATCTGTCACCAAGCATTGTTGATTCTGTCTACGTTATCTTAACTTTGACATATGTAGTCTATCACAGATATCAAGCACTCTTTATTGATAGATATAACAACCTACATTATTTTATATATATATATATATATATCTCATATGGATAACATTAGTATACTTTCCCGTCATTTCTATAGTCTTTTTTTAAATCTAGTCACTACGCACATCATAAATAAGTCTCTAATTCCGATATTATTTATATCCTATTTGCCACTGATCTAATTGACATCTAAACTTTGAACAAGGGCTTTTGCTGAGTAAATATATCAACATTTTTGCATGAGGGATAACTGAGTGACTTTGCTAATTCTATCCTTTTTATTTTCTCTTTATAGGAGAGGAGCGAATCCCAAGCTGCGGTATCCACTGGAGGAGCCATTTCTGGGGTACCACCATCTGGTGGTGGATACCTGGCAGATGCCATTTCTTTATCAAGTAACGATAGCACCAATGATTCAATGACAGCCGAGGAAAACAAACTTCGAGGATACTGGAATCGTCGGCTTGATTTTATGCTTTCATGTCTAGGTTATGTCATTGGTCTTGGAAATGTCTGGCGCTTCCCTTATTTAGTTCATAGAAATGGTGGAGGTAAGTCAACAAAAAAACTTTTTTTTTATTTTGAACTCCAAGAATTCTCATATAAATGCTAAGTAGTAGTTATAATTTTATGATGTTTCAGAATGTTTCAGTTATCCTAAGCATCAGTAAAAATTTAGTAGAGAAAAAAAGAAAAACATTGCAACTAATTTTATAATAGAAATGAATTGAAAATTTTTAAAAAATGGATTCCCTTTGACTAGGAATTAATGCAAGCATTACTGATGTTGGATATTGACTTGAAAACACCTTTGACATATGTCAATGCAGTGATGGAAGTCAGACCTTGATTGAATGAAAATAACCAGAAATGTACCAGATAACTAAAGTAAACAGGATGCAGGTGTTCTTGGCAGAAATACCTTGTAATTACATGAGTGAAATGATTGTGTGGTTGGCAGGCTGGAGTAGTGACTATGAGAATTTCTGTGGGTGGCATGCTAGAAAGAAGAGTGTCCATATACAACATTTAAGTGGCAGGATGGTGGAGATGTGACCATGTGAATTTGCATGGGTGTCTAGAATAGTATATAACCAGGGATATTTCAACCCAAACAGCAGGAAGAGAAAATGTTTCTCCAAAGATTCGTACCTTGGCCACTGTGTTTGCATATGGAAATCTGATCTCTTGAATAAAATAAAACAAGAATTTTTCCAAGCTCTAGCAGTGTCGATACTACTGTATGGTTGCACCACATGGACACTAACATAACACTTGGAGAAAAAATTAGATGGGAACTACACAAGGATGCTGCAAGCTGTTTTGGACAAGTCCTAGAAACAGCACCCTACAAAACAGGAACATATAAGTGGCAGGCTGGTGGAGATATGACCATGTGAATTTATGTTTGGTGTCCGGGATGTTATAGAATCAGGGTTGATTTTGAACTGAACAGCAGGAAGAGAAGATGTTTCTCCAAAGGTTTGTACCTCTGCTACTGCGTGAGCAGCTTAGCCTTCTTCAACCTCCGTACTCTACCAATCCATACATTTTGGGCAATAAAAGAGTGGTCATGGAGGTGCCCGTGGTGTAATGGTTATCGTCGTAGGAATTGGACACGACGATACGAGTTCAAATCCTGGACGAGAGTGATTGCATTTCACATAGCACTAATACCCTTGGGAAAGGTATGAATCCATTTATTCTCCCTCCAGTAAATAGTAGGACAGATTAGGTTCTTCAGTCTTGGTGAGGCAACTAGTCTAGGAGAAGGAAAACTCTGAATTCAAACCTGTTAAACTCCGCTTAAAAAATTGACCTTGTGTCATATCCTGCCCAAGCAGAGGGGTTGGTAAATATGATAAAAGAGAAAAAATAAGCAGATTATATTTTCACACATCTGTGTTGTCATCTTTCTCTGCTATACAATACTGACATCATCATCAAGGTTTGCTAACAGCTTAGATTTCTTTGCTTCTCTCTCATCATCCATCCCTATTGATCATTGCACTTGTTAAATCCTTTAGACAGTTTGCAAGAGAGCTGATGAATGCTTGTAAATAAACCTGCTCAAGTCGAATCTCTGCTGCATATGGAAATCTGATCTCTTGAATAAAATAAAACAAGAAACCAGGGATATTTCAACCCAAACAGTAGGAAGAGAAGATGTTTCTCCAAAGATTTGTACCTCGGCCACTGTGTTTGCATATGGAAATCTGATTTCTTGAATAAAATAAAACAAGAATTTTTCCAAGCTCTAGCAGTGTCGATACAACTGTACAGTTGCACCACATGGACGCTAACAAAACACTTGAAGAAAAAATTAGATGGGAACTATACAAGGATGCTGCAAGCTATTTTGAACAAGTCCTGGAAGCAGCACCCTACAAAACAGCAGTTGTATGGCTACTTACCTCCCATCTCACAAACCATCCAAGTAGGATGACCAAGACATGCTTGGCATTGCTGGAGAAATAAGAACGAACTCATAAGCAACAGACGCCAATGGACTACTACACATGGACACATCAGTGTTGGCCAACCAACATAAAGTTACCAACAGAATAGGTTTATTATATATACGGATTTAATCAGAAGATCAAACATACAGATCATGTAGCTGGATTACAGTAGATGCTCTCAAACACTGATCAATACTTCGTCAGGCTAAAGAATAAGGGGTATATCATCAGTAATCAGACCCCATATCAAAACTCTGTTTATCCTCTGTAATCTTATACATATATGATATAGTGCACTCGTATGAATGTTAGTACATTACAAGATGACCAAAGACTTTTAAAATTTTATCGGAATGCTTATTTCATCTGACAGGCATATACTGCACTCAGATCAAAATTAACATTGTCCAAAAGGGTGTTAGAATATTCTTATTCTCATAAGTGTAAAAGCAATGCCTACGATTTTACAAAAAAAATACATGAAGAAAAAGATGGTCAGGAATTAGGAATAAATTTACAGACAGAAGGTGTATATATATATATATATATATATATAAAGAAAATGTTAGTACAGCTTTAAATAGAGCATGATCAGAAGTTCTGAAAAGGGCTTTTTTTTTCGATCACGTCTCGTCAGAGCACATCGTGATAAGATGCAATAATTACTAAGGAATATAGAAAGCTGGTCAGTATTTGATGAAAGAAAGAAAGAAACCTACGAGAGGGGAAAAACACAAAAGAAAACAGTTACCAAGAAGATTTAGTTATGTTATTTTTATTTATTTATTTTTTAGAACTTTCGATGTACACTTCCAAACAATACTGTCTACATTATATATATATATATATATATATATATATATATATATGGAAGAAAATAATGGATAGTAATCCGACAATTTGTGAAGAAAAATTAACAACAAATAATCCAAATAGAAAGTGGGGATTTATAGAGAAACAAAGTCAGTCGACACTATAGCGTTTCGGTTCTCCTGAACCATCATCAGGGCAGTGAGGGGATTTATTAGTGATGTTAAGTGTAGATGGATGTATAAAAAGTGTAAAAATATATAAATAAGGACTGTGAATATCCAAATTTCGTAGCAGTTCATTTTTTAAGTAAAATAGATCAGAACAATATGATATGAAATAAATCGCTGGCGTTTAATGGAAAGAAGAAAAAAGTAACCAAACTCCATATGAATTCCATCAGACGAACTTGAATAAGCGAAATAAATTTATTATGGAAATAGAATATCATTTCTAAATTTCTTGTTTTTTAAGCAAAAATATATAAGCTCTACCTTTGGAGAGTCCATGGAATATATGGTCATACAAGGCTTACTCACTCTTTCATTTTGAAACAGGAACCACAACCACAGTGTTTAACTTGCCAGACAACTTGCGCGGTTAAACACATTCTTATAGAATGCAGAACTTTCGCTGTTATCAGAAAGCGATTTTTCAAAGTAAATAACTTAACCGATCTGTTCGAGAACGTCAAAATAGATGACATTCTGCCCTTCTTGAGAGAGACAGAGTTGTACCAAAAAATATGACAACTTAAAACTGCTTTATCTTGTGCAAACAAATGAAATCCTGCTAATAGAAAATTCTACCTACCTTAATATTCGTTTTGAAATCTTTGGTTGAATAAGTATGTATATATAGACAGAATTTGGCGTTGAATAACCTATAAGGGTTGATATGCCATAAAACCCAAACAACCAACCAACCATGGAATATATGCATAATAATTGCACAAATTTAAACTTTAATTCACATTCCGGAATAAATTATTGCTAATTTTTATTTCAATTTCGATAGAGTGGCTAACACGCTGGACTGCAATATTGTGTTGAGTTTAAATTCCAGTCATGCTGTTATATTCACTTTGGGACAAATACTCTTGGGAAAGGTATGGACTCTCTTATCTTTTCAGGTATGGGTCAAATTGTGCCACTACTGTTTTTCTACAAGGATGACTTTGGCATTAAATAACCCACAAAGGTTGATGAGCCATTAAACAAAGAACTTAAACCAAAGCTTAACGACAATACGTATAGTAAGTAAATAAGTTGGCCGACCGTAGTCAAGGGTGACCCGAAGGTTCTCTTTTCAAAAGCGACAACACCGAGGTATAGAGGAGGGTACTACTCCTTTCCCTGAATTGTTCAACTTACCCTTCATCTGTACCTTATAATGCTGAGTGTTAAGCAAGGAGGCACTGAAGACCATTTTTTTGAGTCTTTGGTATGACTCGACCTGAGATTGAACCTCGGTCACCCGAAACAATGGCGAGCACTCTATCCATTATGCCAAATTAACGAAATTAAATGAAATAAACACATAGAATAAATGAAAATAAAAAGAAACTTAAATGGAAAACTTGGAAGATTCAGATTTGTGAGGTGATTCACTCATTTTTGTCGGTAATCATATTTATCTTATTTTCTCAAAAAAATTATCTTTTAGGTGAGTGATTTTCTCTACAAAGGTTAACGAAGCCAATTTGTGAGAAGGTCAAGGTTAAAACCAATACTATCACGGCAGAGAATAGTGATAAAAGCTGGCAACATAATAATCGCTTAAAAACATTAAAGGATTGGATTAAAAATGAAGAATAAAGCAGTTATTCATTTTTAGTCTTTTTTTTTTTTTCTATGGTCTTTTGGATTTTTTTTAAATTCGCAGGTTTATTGCAAAATATAAAAATTAGATCACCCCATCAAAAAATCACTTCCTTTGACAAGTTATATAACTAGTTATTCAAAACTTATTTCACATGGGAAGAAATAGTTGTTTTAGTGACACATTTTGTTATATAATTACGGAATGATTTTTTTATATTAATCATTTTTCGTTAATTATATTTTATCATTCAGTTTGGTTGGGCTTTGAAGTATTCGGCTCTTAGTGCAGATGAACACACATTGAGTGCAGTTCATGCTCGTGCGCAGAAGATATGACAATCACAAATGTCATAATAAAACCCCCAGATAGGAAATGTGACTGGGGTGTGAATGACGTCATGCCCGGAAGTGATGGACTGAGATTTTGGTGATTTTGAAGAAAACGTTAGTTGAGATCCGTCTCTGGGCCGAGCCAGTCCAGCTGGGGGCTACGGGATGCGCAGCGCGTTTGTTGGGTCAGATA
The DNA here is from genome assembly GCA_963585895.1 of Sepioteuthis lessoniana. Taxonomy (NCBI): domain Eukaryota; kingdom Metazoa; phylum Mollusca; class Cephalopoda; order Myopsida; family Loliginidae; genus Sepioteuthis; species Sepioteuthis lessoniana. The sequence goes on along the minus strand of OY757919.1, from coordinate 95,380,643 downwards.
GTACAGTCAGCATAGTAAAAATTGTCTCTCTCTCTCCCCGTGTCGAAAAACTAAAGTCAAGAAGTTAATAAACGTTTCGTACCTGAACAACGGAGAGTCGTCAGTGTTTCGTATTTCCCTGCATCAGTATATATTACAATTTACATGTATAACCAAAGACAGACAGATATGGTAGCTTTATATATATATATATATATATATATATATATATATATATAATGCTGTTATCAATATTCATAAAAAGAGAGCACAATATTAGTGATAAAGTGCAAAAGTAGATCTTCGTTAGGATAGCATATGGAGTAGCAGCCATAAATTAAGGAACGGAACAACAACAAATATCTAAATGACTTTTACTTTAAAAATTTGCTTGTAGATTTATGAAATTTTCCCAAAATATACTTGGAACATATAAGCATTTATTACATATAAAGTTTTCTAAATTTTCTTTTCAAGTAAATTAATAGTCAACTGAAAAAAACAAAAATATACATTTTGCCCTGGTCAAAAGTTAAGGAATGCATCATAAATCCTTGTTAGATCAATATATGAACTAAAGAAAAATTCAATATTTAGTGAATTTTCCTTTGCATTAGATTACCTCATTGCATCTTCGACCACATGAGCCTATGGGGTCTAGGCCGAGGTCAAGGCAGGGCAAGCTGTGTTACTGTTGTTTTTTTTTTATATCTGATTCCATTCTGAGGTTATTTTATTTTACCCCACGTTGTCTTGTTGGTGTAACTTCTTGAACAAGAAAGGCCCATAAAGAATTATACGAAAGAAGACAGCAACTGATAGAAGACGAAGACGCTTTTTTAAATATTTTTCTTTTATTTCCTGGGTTCAACAACCATTCAATGGGTGAGGGAATTTTCCCTGAATACAATTGAAATGGTTGAATCCCCCAGTCAAGGTGTTTAAAAATACGTTAATCGTTTTTTGGTATATGCATGTCCTCATTTGGTATTTTAAAGCTTTTAAAAATGTGTTAGTCGCTTTTGGGAGTTTGTCCAAGTCCAGTGTTTAAGTTCATAATTCGATAGGTCCATTTCGTAGCTTTTGTATCTCGGCATACTGTTAACCGAGACGAGTGCTACTAGTGAAAGGACTAGCCAACGCATCGTCCAAAGACGAACGCGTGGCGTCTTCTACAAGTTAACAAGGTGTTGTCACTTCGCTGGTCACTGCCTGAAAGAGAATGAGCCTCCTCCTTTTTCTTTACGCATGCATCGACCTTTTTTCCTGTCAGAGGCCTCTGGGAGTTTCTGCATATTTTAATAATTTTCTTTTTTAATTCAATTTAATTTTTTTTTAATTTATTTATTTTTCCCTACAAGCCAATTGACTTCTTATAAAAGGTGTAAATGATACGTTCCCATTTTTCTTTCAGAAAACCCCATAAATCATTAATATTTTGAGGATTTCTGTTCTGAGCTTTCTCTCCTATGATTTTCTATAGGATTCATATCTGGGCTTCGTGGTGGTCACTTCATAACAGTTATTCCTTCCTCTTCAAGAAAACTTAAATCAGTTTCACTTTTGTGGCGAGGTTGTTGCGGAGCCGATAAGCGTGTTGGCCCCGCAAATGATCTAAGGGTTTTTATGCGCGTGCGAGTGTAATGACAGTAGCTATGGCTTTGTTGTGCCAGATAGCTGTGCGGGCGTATCGTTTACAGTAGCTATGGCTTTGTCGTGCCAGATAGCAGTGCGGACGTATCGTTGACGGTAGCTATGGCTTCGCACCAAAGTTGTGCGGACGCATCGAGGCGATAGCTAAGGCTGTTTCGCGCCAAAGCTGTGCGGACGTATCGAGGCGGTAGCTAAGGCTTGCGCCCCAAAGCTCTGTACTGTCGAGCGAACAGGCCAGGGGGCCGAGGCAAAGATGGGCGTTATTTTAGTCTTAGTGAGTCCTCTTCGTGTTTGCCTCCAGGCCGTCTATTTCGACTGGTCATTAATGACCGCCAGAGATGCTCCGACCCGAAGAAGGGGACCTCTCATAGGCCTTAAAAAGGACCGTAAAAAAGGTTGTTGAATCCACCACGAGAAGTGGCGGTGAGGTAGGTGCAACCACGATAACGTAGGACCCGAGCCTCGTGGAGCCTGAGAGCGTCCGCGTAGACCTCTGTATTTATCGAAGCGTCCCACCAACGCACGAATATGGCACAAGGCCATTTTTAAGGTGGGCCCGGTCGCAGGGCCGAAGCCCACACGCGTCCGGCAAGGCCAAAAATACCTTCGGCCCCGTCGGCATTCCCCTTTTTGGGGCGCCTCAGGCGCCAGGCAATAAACCCAACCCCCCCGAAGGGGATATAAGCCTGGGGGGATGGTCCCCTGAGGCCGGAGGAACTCTCCAGTGCCGAGGCACATCCGGCAGAACCGTCCAGAGATAAAACGGCCTACCGAGTGCAACCCAACAACTGGAGAGGAAAAAAGGTCCGCGGGGACCTCTGAATTTTCGCCGCCTGAAGCCTTTTTCATATGAAAGAAAGGGAACTCCACTTCTGTCGCGCCACGTGGATAGAAAGTTTTTCTACAAAAAAATAGACACAGAAAATAAGTACTTCTATAGCCCGGTATAGGCTACTGAAGAGTATTACTTCCATTTTTATAGAATTATTTCTGGCAGACGTGTTTTGCAAATGTTGATAAATGTTAATTTATTCCTTTCTTAGCTGTAACGGCCGGTTAGAGTCGAAAAAGGGCTTAGTCATTTCCGGCTGTGCCCGGATGTTATTTTTCTAGGGCAAAGGTGTAATCCGATCTGTTTACGTTCGCAGGCCGGTCGCGTCAAGGTGCATTATCTTGCATAAATATTGGAGTTTCAACTGTCCCTTAGCGAAAATGAGGAAGAGCATGCTGGCGAAGAAGTTCTTTATAAAAACTGGCATTAATATTACCGTGAAAACGAACAATGGATCCTACTACCACTGAAGAAATCATCCCCCACACCATAACACTCTTCCTCCAAATTTCAGGGTTTTTAACGCATTGAGGAGATAAGTGTTCCCAATTTTTACGTCTTACAAACCTCTTACCATCAGATCTAAATAAGTTGAATTTAGATTCATCACTAAAGTGAACGATATTCCATTGTTCCTCTTTCCACACGATATGCACTGTGGTGAAGACAAGACGAACCATTTGGTTTTTCTTTAAAATCAAAGGCTTGCGATATGGAATCCGAGTCAATTAATTTTCCTTATTTAACCTACGAGAAACAATTTATCTAAAGATTGGCTTTCCTGTTTGCTCACAAAATGCACGAGAAATAGACGTTGCTGTATCGAAACGGTCTTTTAAAAACATTTTAATGATCATCCGATCTTCTCGTTTGGTAGTCATAGGTGGCCTGCCAGTTCTTGGTTTTGGTTTAAGTGTCTTGTCAGCCTTAAATCTACTGATTACATGATTAACAACACGTTTTGACCTTCGTACAATACCAGCATTTTCAGAATACGATTTGCAATCTTCATGATTTGCTAAAATTAGCTTTTTTCTTAAGTTAAACAATTATGTGCTTTTGCTTCTATCTTGCTTTAAAATAGTTCCAACCATTTGTGAGAGTTGACTATAAATCAAAATTAGCAATGAAGGTGTTTAAAAATTATCTAAATTACTATAATTCAACAGAGTTCCTTAACTTTTAACCTGGGCAAAATGTATATTTTTTTTTTTTTAGTTCACTATTTATTTACTGTAAAAAAATTCAGAAAACTTTATATGTAATAAATACATATACGTTCCAAGTATATCTTGGGAAAATATATATATAATAGCATGGATTCTTATCTGTGACCACCGGTTTCATGCTGTCTTATAACGACAGTCATCAGGCAGAGAAAGAAAGATATTGGAGAAATCGAAAAAATCAAAAAATACAGTCTAAAGAATGTTAGGATTATGTACAACTCTTTGTGTGTGCGGATTATATTTGCGTATTATTGTGTGTGGTCGTGTAAGTGATTGTAAGTATGTGTGTGTGTATGATGATACGTGCTCTGCACGGCAAATCTGAGGTTGTCTCCAGGATATATGAGTCACGATGTGTAGCAAAATTCGCAACAGACAAGGGTTTGACTCAATAATTTTTTTTACGTGTGTGTATATATATATATATATATATAAGCAGTTATAACACAGAATTAAGACCACATATTTTCACAATCATCAGCAAATATTACATACTGAAAAATTCCAAGTGTTATGAGAGAGTGGTTGATAGAAAGTATGGAATATGAAATGGAACTGGATTTACATTACAAAAGAAATTTTTGGAAAATCTGATTTTACTGATGAAAATCCCAATTTTATTTTCAGACTTTTCAATTGTTCAGAGAAAAAGTTGAATAAATATATTTATGGATGGACGATTGTTTTTTTTAACAAATATAAAATCAGCTGTATTTATTTATTTCATGATTTAACCAAATTTTTTTCTTATTTTATTTTAGGTGCTTTTTTCATTCCATACATCATCATGCTGGTCTTTTGTGGTATCCCCCTTGCATACATGGAATTAGCGTACGGGCAATATGGTAGCCTTGGTCCAATCACAGTGTGGAAAGCAGTGCCGTTTTTCAAAGGTTTTTTTTTTTTTTTTGAGAATCAATTTTCTTATTGTCGGATCATGATATTCATATCTTCTGTATTGTTAATTATAAAATATGATAATGTTAGTTATAAAAACTCACGAGAGTTTCATGCTGTTAATCCTCGGGTGAGCTATTATTCCACACACACAGATATATATCTATATATATATATAGTAAGTCAGCCGACTATAGTTGAGTGCAAGCCAAAGGTTCCCTTTTCAATAGCTACTACACTGAAGTGAAGAGGGGAGTGCTACTCCTTTCTCTGGATTGCTCCACTTACCCTTGATCAATACCTTACAATGCTAAGTGTTAAACAAAGAGCAATCTCGTACGATTTTTTGAGTTTTTGGTGTGACTCGACCTGGGATTGAACCCGAGTCTTCCAGGCCACTGGCAAACTCTCTAGCCATTATGCCAATAGGCCTTTTCACATGAGCAGGATGTGACAAAGGTCAATTTTTTAAGTTTAAGTTTAACTGGTATGAATTCAGTTTTCCTTCTCCTAGAGTGGTTGCCATAGCAAGGTTCAAGATCCCATTCTACTCTACTATTTACTCATAGCTGGAGGAAGAATAGTTGGATTTATATCTTTCCCAAATGTTTTAGCGCTATTTGAAATGCAAATTGCCTTGTCCAGGATTTGAACTTGGTTCACCATGTCTATTTCTTATGATGGTGACTATTATACCTTGCAATGCTTCCATATATATATATATATATATATATATATATACTCAAAATAAAAATCAATAATCGGTCACATTAAGATAATGGATTCATTTCCATCCAGTTAAAAAGCATTGATATAAATCAATGCCCTAAAAAATGATCAGGACTTCTTCAGATCAAACAAGAAAATGGATTAAAATAACTCTTTCACATTTACCATATTTACCCAAACCCTCCGCTTGGGCAGGATATGGCTCAAGGTTAATTTTTAAGCGGAGTTTAACAGGTTTGAATTCAGAGTTTTCCTTCTCCTTGACTAGTTGCCTCGCCAAGGCTGAAGAAACTAGTCTGTCCAACTATTTACCCATAGCTAGAGGGAGAATAATTGGATTCATACCTTTCCCAAGGGTATTGTGAAATGCAATAAGTCTCGTCCAGGATTTGAACTCGTGTCACCGTGTCCATTTCCTACGACGATAACCATTACACCACAGGCACCTCTTTCACATTTACAACCAGACTAAAAAGAAAAAAAACTTTATTTCACCTATATAAACCTAACCCATCCAAATCAAGCAGCAATATCTATCAACTTATTTTTGCATGTATATAGAACATCCTGTTTCATCATATTTCAAATTTAACTGAGCAAAAATTTACAGCTCCAAAAATACATCATACTATCCAAAGTATCATATAAAAAATTATTGTTCAGACATTATTTTATTTTAGTACATCAAATTTTTATCATTCAATCTAAAACTGTTATTTACAGTAAAATCCCACACAAAAAATTACAATACAATAAAAAAGTAGAAATTTACTAATATTAATTCAAATTTTAATTCATTTATCATTTTAATAAGTCATAGTTATTTATAATTTATTTCTTCCATTATTTTTCAAAATCAGTCAAAATTTATTTCTATTCCAACATCTAGCAATAAAACTACATCTCTGATTCAATAGGTTAACAGGATCAATGTACAACATAATTTGTATCTTTTCCTCCAGATTCAAGTGTTCATAAGAGAAAGAATGAATATGATTATTATATCTTAATTTCCCTCTGACCGACAAAATTCCAATATAAACTTTTTATCTTTAACATTTTCCTTTGGGAAAATAGTAGCTTGATACACTACACTTTTCAAATTACATATTCTTCCCATTTGGCAGTCTCCTTTAGATTTACAATTATTATTTATATTATTATTATCATTTTCAAGTTCGTTATGATATTTTGTTATGACTTCTGTATTATGTGTGCTAATTATTTTGAAATTATTTTTTATGTAGTACATTGATCCTGTTAACCTATTTTTTTTCTAATCTAGTTGTAAATGTGAAAAAAATATTTTAATCCATTTCTTGTTTGATCTGAAGAAGTCGTGTTAATTTTTTAAAGCATTGATTGATATAAATGCTTTTTCACAGGATGGAAATAAATTTATTATCTTAATGAGACCGATTGTTGGTTTTTATTTTGAAAAAATAATTTGCTCTGTGGATTTTATTTGCTTTGAGCTCTTGACCAGGATTACTTAAATCTAATATTCTCTATTTGAATATTTAAATTGTCCTGCTTGGAATTATTCCCAACTTAGGATTTACTGGATTAAATACCGTCTTATATATATATATATATATATATATATATATATATATGATACTTTTCTATGTCAATTTTCTAAACTGTCCATTTTTATAAATGAACTTTTCTAATGACATCCAGTTTTGCTTTTTAATAAATAAGATAAAATGAATAAAATATACTGTTAACACTTCTAGTTTGTAAAAACAAACATGTTACCAACCGATCAAATAAAGGGTGAGTTGAAGATATGATGTAGGCTTCTATAAAACCAAAGATTCTTGTAGCTTAGGTGAGTAAGCAACTAGTTCAATAAGCCAGGCTTCCTAAGACAAAAGGTTAAGTGAGTTTATTTCTCACTAAGAGCTTAATCTTTGTCATTGTCTCCAAAAAGTGCTTTTTCTTCTGACTGTTATAGAAATGATAAACTCTTCTGACTGTTATAAAAATGATAAACAAAGTAATTTCCAATGAAAATTTAAAAAAAAAAAAACTAAAATTTTAAAATATGAAAAGAATATATTTATCAAAATGATTAATGATAAAAGCAAAGATAGTCCCAAAAATGTATAAGCATTTAACATTAATATCATTATATCAAAATATAATTTGGGTGGGGGGTAAGAAAAAAATTGTTCTCCTAAATCTTACCACAGCCCAGTCTGCTGAGGCTGTTGAATACGCCGGCTGCATCTCTGTAGAGGGGGTAAACTTCCTCAAATGAGCATCCTGGATATGACACTAAACAATCTGATTGTGAGGCTCCACTGTTACTGGAGATTTGGGCAATGTGGAGTACCCCTTCATTGCCATCACTCCCTGGTCCACTCTGACTCAAAATGGTAGCACCTGATAGGGTCCTACTAGTGGGTCAAATAGAACTGTTTGATCATTTAACAGTGTGCAAACAAATGACTGATGTTTAATTTAATTGTTAGTGATACATAACAATACTTGGAATCATTTAACTGTGTGCAAATGAATGAGAAATATTGAACAGAATTATTGATGTCAAATAGCAATACTTGAAATTTTTTAACTGTGTGCTTAAATTGAATTATTGCTATCATCTAATAATACATATAGGAGTACAAAGTAATAAATAGTGTTGAATAGCAATACTTGTAACCACTTCACTTTGTGTAAACAAATTATTCTTATTTGATAGCAATACTTGGAGCCTTATAACTGTTTGCCAAAAAAAAATGAGCTCAGGCTCATTAAAAATGTTATCAACAAAATGTGTTTACAAATCATGTATATCTTATATATATATATATATATATATATATATATATATATATATATATATATATAAAGAGGATTTGGCATTAAATAACATACAACAGTTGATATACTATAAAACCAAAGCAAATCAAACCCTATATATTTGATGTACATGTATAAAGTGAATTTGGTATTAAATAACCTGCAATGGTCAATATGCCATAAAACCAAAACAAACCAAATGATTGATATGCCAAGTTTCACGTGTAATTTCTATTTGCTTTAAAAATGTCTCCATTTTGTTGATCTTTACAGACCTGGAAATTGAAAATAGGGATATATTTCTTATTAAATAGCAATAACTGAAACCAATTAACTGTGTGCCAAAAAAAATGAGCTCAAGCTCATTTAAAAATGTTATCAAGAAAATGTTTACAAATCATATATATTTTATATATATATATATATATCCCAACCAACCTAAACCTTTCAAAGATTTTGAATAATATTGTCAAATTTTTTTCAGGTATTGGCTATGGAATGGTACTACTCTCTGGACTGATTGCCATTTATTATACCATGGTTACAGCTTGGGCATTTCATTTTCTTTTTTCATCAATGACAGCATCATTGCCATGGAGAAGCTGCACAAATACATGGAATACAAAATGCAAGTTGAACCAATTTGATTCCAACAATTTTAAAACCAGCCAAACCATTTTTATTGCACTCGTTTTAACGAAGAAAATAGAAAAACAAAGTAATCCAAAAGTGATAATGTTAAAACATTTCAGTTTTACTAAATGTTCATCAGGACTTTAAGATGGTGAAACAAGAGTTGCTAGATATTTTAAGGATAAATGTTGTTCTAGCAACACATTTCACCATCTTAAAGTCCTGATGAAGGTTTACTATAGCCGAAACATCTTAACATTGACTTTCCTATATAATAAGTACATCACTTTTAGATTACTTCGTTTTTCTATTTTCTTCATACTGTCAGATTCATTTTCATTATTTACATCCACTCATTTTAGTCTAAGCTAAAATTCTAAAGCCCAGCTCACTCTAAACATTTCCTGGTAAAACATGTCTTTTAAACTAGTAAATGGAATAGTTAAGGTGTCATTCCAACAAGTGATGTTCTCTTTATGTTAAAAAAGGAATTTCCATTCATATAGTTAGAAAAAGAGATTCCCATTGATATCTGCTTTGTTTAGAACAAGAGGCTTGACAGAAAAAAATTAGGGAAGGCAGTTTGTGTTGCCCTATTTTTTAAGTGAAGAAAGCTTCCTTAACTTGAAAATCAACCTCTTTTTTTTTTCGCATTCTTTTATTTTCACTCTGCAAGGACGACAAAATTCACTATTCTACTTGTTCTCATACTTTTTTACTTTTTTTTTTTTTTTTTTTACTATCACTTGGTCTGGTTGTCTGGCTGAGATTAGGTGATCCATTTGTATCTCATAATCCCAAAGAATTTTGTGCTTTTCATTCTACCAGACAGATTCTGGGTTGTGCATATACCACTTGTTCATATTGTCGAATGGAAATTTTTTGCACAATTCCCTAGGGATTACCTCCTCCACCCTGTCCTGTCTAGTTTTATACTCTTTTTGTGCTAATTTACTACATTTGCTTATTATATGACTGATTATTTCATCTCTATCACCATATAACCTTCATTTGCCCAATCAGTTGGAGCTGTAGAATACACCGACTGCTTCTCAGCAGAGGGGTAAGACCCCCCTAACGAGTGTCCTGATTATGACACTAAACTGTCTGATGGTGAGGTTCCTGCAATGCTGGAGCTTTGTGGAATGTGGAGTACCCCTTCATTGCCATCGCTCCCAGGTCCACTCTGGCCCAGAGTGGTAGCTCCTGATAAGGGTCCTATCTATGGATTAAATAGAACTAAACCGTGCTTCTTTTACTATACTGATTTTTGCATTTAAACTGTGTATTTATGCTAAACTGAATTGTTTAGAATAGACCTGTTTTGACATTGGAACTGCATACAAGTGCTGAACTGAATTGCTCGAAATAGAACTGTTTTGACATCTAAACTGTGTACTTATGCTGAACTGAATTATCTGAAATATAAGACATTTAACTCGGTGTATTGCCTAGTCGGCTGGGGCTGTAGAATACACTGACTGCACCTCTGCAGAGAGGTAAGACCCCGCTTCCAATGAGTGTCCTGATATGACACTAAACAATCTGATGGTGAGGTTCCAGCAGCGCTGGAGCTTTAGGGAATGCGGAGTATCCCTTCATTGCCATCGCTCTGGCCCGGAGTGGTAGCACCTGATAGGGCCCTATCTATGGGTTAAATTGAACTAACAGCATACTTATGCTAAACTGAATTGTTTGATTAAACTGAATAGTTTGAAATAGAAATGTTTTTGACAATTAAACTGTACTTATGCTAAACTGAATTGTTTTAAATAGAACAGATTATTTACGTAAAAATGGATTTGGCATTAAATAACCTACAAAGGTTGATATGCCATAAAACTCAACAAACCTATAACCTTCATTTACTATTTTGTTGTGTCTTGTCTATTTTTGCCTTAACCTTATGGTGTTGTCTTGTGCTGCTATTAAAAGAGATTCTGTTTCTCTGTTAAGGTTTCCTTTTCTTAGCCATGTCTATTATTATTACTACAACTACTCCTTGTAGGTTTTTCACACCAGTGTTTACTGATAGTCATTCACTGATGATTCGGACTTTGGTGTAAACACTAATTTCTGACCTCAGCGGAAAAGATGAAATCATATCAGTCTCCACTTAGATTTATCTAATATGAATTTTCATTTTGTTCTGCAGTTGAGTTGATGAGGAGAAAACAAACCTAAGAATAATAAGAATTTTAAAAAAAAGAAAGTTAAAACCATTAAAAAAATCATTCCTTTTTTTTTCCAACCTTTTAAAGTTCTTTTAAATTTTTATAATTCCATGTTTTGCTTTCACCTCATGTAAGACATTGGTAGTAATTTCAGTCATACACATTACTTGAGAAAATTTTTTTGAGATTTAATATGAATGTTTGTTTTCCAGATTGTAAAGCTGAGAAATATCACTTACCGAACTGTTCAGATGTCATGAATCATTCAAGAGATCACGAACTGAATTTGTCAAATATATCTGTGCCCATCAATTGTATGTGGAATGCTTCATTTTCGCTGTTTGCTGAAAATTCCTCATCAGGCAGCTTAGAAGCCAATGTCACATTTAACAGTCCAAGCGAAGAATATTTCTAGTAAGTGCTTTTTTTTTATCTAGAAATTTGTCATATATGAGGATCATTAAATAAGTTTCCAGGCTTATTTCGTATGGGCACTTTTATTGATAGTACACACATGAAACTCTAGTCCCCTTCAAAGTAATCTCTTTTGGCTGCAATGCACTTGTTATACCGTTCCAACAACTTCTGGAAGGCCCCATGAAGTCCTCTTCTGTGAACGTGTCAATGACCTTCATCACAGCCTCTTTCATTTCCTCAATTGTCTCATAATGACAGCCTCTGAGCTTAGGGAATAAGCAAAAGTCACAGGGAGCAAGGTCTGGACTATAGGGAGGTTGAGCAACTGTCTTGATGCCCATCTTGGTCAAATAGTTTGTGACAAGGATAGAGTTGTGGACTGGTGCATTGTCCTGGCAGAAATACCACTGAGCCAATTTGAAGAGTACTGGCCTCTTCCCAAGGAATCTCTTCCTGAACTTCCTTAAAACCTCAACATAGTAACCCTAACTCTAACCCTTTGGCCAATCAACTCTGGTGTATTGAATTCCTTACTCCTCCCACACTTCACATCATCCCTCACAGACTCCCTGCCTTCCTTGACTCTCTTATGCCACTCAAAAACTGATGCTCGATTCATGCAAGATGCTCCAAAAGCAGTCTGAAGCATTCCATATGTTTCTGTGGCATTTTTCCCAAGTTTAAAACACAGTTTTATTGCATATCATTCTTCTAAAATGTCCTCATGTCCAGATTGCCTTTTTGAAATTCACCCGCTGTGACAATCAGACTTTAGTAGGGTGTATTCCAATTGCTGCTGTAGCTGTTCATTTGAACCTAAAATCATAAAAATTGGTCAGTCATCTCATAAGATGTATAGCAATAACATACTGAATTCTCAAGAGTCTATGACAATTTTAAATGCCTGTACAAAAAAACGTCGGGAAACCTATTGAATGCACCATGTAAATATTAGTTATGTGTAAGATATCAACTTGAATTTTTCTCCTAATATTTCTTTAATAATTAGTTTGCAAAAAAAAGTTTTTACATTTGTAATAAAATAAAAATTTAAAAAAAACATTAAATAGAAGAGCCTCTTACCAGTGGGAAGTCAACTTAAAATCTACAGGAAAAAGATTGAGAAATGTCATTCAATTAGGAAGATCAGGCCTGAAAGTCTGGCAGAGATATGTATAAAGAGAGTTACATCTGCCCGCAGGCTAAGCTGGTAATCCACACAGTTTACTGTTCACTCCAGTTCAATTCACCCTGTCAGAATATGCTTAGAATATACTGACCTGTATCTCCTTGCATAGAGGTAGGACCCCACCACCACCACAAAAAAGGGGTGTCCTAAATATGACATTAAACTGCATCTGATGGTGTGGCTCCAGTTTTGGAGATTTGGGGAGCATGGAGTAAGCCTTCATTGCCATTACTCCCAGTTCTCTTTTGATCCAGAGTAGTTAGGGTCTTATTTGTTATTAGTTTATTTACTGCTAAATAAAAACACTAATTATTTTTCTGAATAAGGACTATTTTGTAAACTCAGAATGTTTGGCTATTAAATAAAAAATGTTTTGTATCTTATTTGTTATTAGTTTATTTACTGCTAAATAAAAGCACCAATTCTTAGTCTAAATAAGGAATATTTTCTAAAGTCAGAATGTTCAGCTATTGAATAAAAATGTTTTGCATTTTATCTGTTATTAGTTTATTTACTGCTAAATAAAAAAAAGATTAAGTAAACAGTCTCTAAGTGTATTAATTCCATTTTTTTTCAGAGGTATTATCAATTGATTATCAATTCTTTGTCTTGGTATCTTTGAGTATAAAAAAAATAATAATGTAAATTACATTGTTAATGGTTATTATTATTAAAATGCATAGTAAATTATTGTACAATAGAAATGCATTGAAAAATGAGAAAGTGTTTGTTAGTAATCAGGGATTAAAACAATTGTTACAAAAGGAATGAAACTATCAAAATCTTAGAATTTTTTTATAGGGCAACACTCAGGCACATTTCTTCACCCTGTCAGTAGGGCTTGAAATATGCTGACTGTATTCTTTGCTGAGGGGTAAGACCCTCCCTAAAAAAGGGTATCTTTGATATGATACTGAATATCATGTGATGGTAAGGCTCCAGTTCTAGAGATTGTGGAGTACTCCTTCTTTGCCATTACTCCCAAATCCACTCTGACTCAGTAAGGGTCTTATAGATCTGTTTGAAAACTTTAGCATTAAAAATAGTTATATGAAGCTATAATTAACCAGTCCATTGGCATAAGGGTTAAATGTTTGCCAATAGTTTGGGAGACCGGTGTTCAATCCCAGGTGAAGTCATATGAAAGACTCAAAAAATGATACTCGATGCCTCCTTATAAGGTACAGTTCAAGGATAAGTAGAGCAATTCAGGGAAAGGAGCAGCACCCTCCCCTTCACATCGGTATAGTAGCTATTGAAAAGAGAGCCTTTAGGTCACTCTCGACTGCAGTCGGCCAACAACAACATAATTGTTTACTAAGAATCATTATTATTAGTTACTTGAAACCATATCACTGTGTGCAAACAAATGATTATTATTAAATAGAAATAATTACTTGAAACCATTCCAGGTCATTGACTTAATGAGTAGAGTGTTCACTAATGGTCCTGGAGATCAGGGTTCAATCCCTGGTCAAGTCATACCGAAGACTCAAAAATGGTACTTGATGCCGCCTAACTTAACACTCAGCATTATAAGGTAAGGATCAAGGGTAAAGTGGAGCAATCCAGAGAATGGAGTAGCATCCTCCCCAACACCTGGGTGTAGTAGCTATTGAAAAGGGAGACTTCGGGTCACCCTTGACTAAGGTCTCCAACTTTACTTACTTTACAACTTAGTTATTAGGAATACTTGAAATCATAGAACTGTGTGAAAATTATTTGTATAAGATAGGAATACTTGAAATCATGTAACTGTGAGAAAAAACTCTAAAGAAACAACTACACAAAAAATGTAAATATAAATATACAATGTATGTGATTCTCTAACCTCTAAGCATGAAATAATCCAAGACATGTTGACATGCCATCAAAATCAATCACTCAGATAGATTTCTCTCTTTTTTAGTATCTGGGTATTACATACAAGTAAAAGCATAGGAAACCTGGGAGCAATTCGATGGCAATTGGCGTTATGCCTTCTTCTCTGTTGGGTGATTGTTTTCCTGTGCGTCTTCAAAGGAATAAAATCGTCAGGCAAGGTAAGTCATGCTGACATTTTTAACTTTTACAAAACCAATTAAGGTCATCAAAAACATTTTTCAATAATTAGTTTAATCCTAATGATTGACACTTGTGTTCCATCAGCCGTGGCCACTTCATCCAGTACGAGAGGAACGACAGGATTGGAGCAATCATTTGCATGTTCACTCAAACGAGTGACAGTATCTTGTTGTTTCCATACAAAAATGGCTGAAATCCTCTAAGCTGAAACTGGAAATTTCAGCATTTTCCAATTATCCAGGTGGCATCTTTTCCAGTGAAAAAAAAACAAAAAAAACTTTATTTAAAAACTTTTAAATCATCATAAAGTATTATGATAATTAATATAGACATTGCAAACTGGTATTAGAAGGATAGTAAAAAATATTTTCAAAATAAAATTTACCACCTTGTTTGATATTAACTACATGATACACAGTAGCATATGTCTAATGAGTCATCACGAGCCAAACTTTCAAACTTCTTTATTCAATTCTTACAAAACTTACGTTCATACCTTGTTCAGCTCCTATTTGGATGGAATAGGCTGTTACTTCACACCCCCATGGTTAATCAATATTACAAACAGGCTGATTTACATTACTTATATTATGTACAGGAGTATGTAGAGCTTCAATATCTGAATCATCAGGATCAAAACTGGTCTTTTTTTTAATTTTACAAGTTAATTTTTCACTTGTTTTCAACATTAAAAAATATTACAAATGTTATTGAAAGTTTTGACTGTTTAAGGCAAATAAGAAGTGTCTACTCATATTTTCACAAGATTTTATCCTTTATCTTAATGTACATCACAGGAAACACAGAGCCATATGTGGTTCTCAAAACAATGAAAGGGTTAAAAGCCTTTCTAGATTTAAAACCATTGCTAAGATCATGAGCAAACAACAGTAGTGATGACCTACAAGGTGTCTCAAAATAGATGCAACCCATTAATATGATAATTATTTATCAATGAGACAAGTGCAATGGTGCTTATTTAGAACATATCCAGTAAAGAATGCATCCTTTGTGCTAGAGACATCAAATCAATGGGGTTTTTTTAAATTGTTATTATATCAGCTTCCAGGACATGCAATCATTTTTTGAGTTTCTTGTCTCAGTAATAAATCACTATCATATTAATGTGTTGCATCTATTTTGAGACAGTTTTGAATGATTTTTGTCTCCAAATAAGTAGTGACGCAAAAATTTCTTTCCTAGCTTGTCCAAGGCATTGCGATTGAAGATTAATAGTTGTTACAGTAAACTATTTTCAAATCTGAAACAAAAAAAGAACACAACATTATTATTAGTAGTGTTATTAGCAGTCAGATGAGTCCCATGTATATTGAGACATGCTATATGTATACATATACTGTGTAAGGAGAAATAATAGGGCAGTCACATGAGTCCCATGTATATTGAGACACCCTATATTTTTAGTTCAGAGATGAATATCCTCATCACCCTATGGTCAGCCAACACACACACACACACACACATATATATATATAAAACAGTGACTGTATGAACTCAAATTTAATACAGCAGGTTTGTGAAGAATCTGGCTGTACTTGCTTATCATAAGGTGAGTTCAAAGGTCAAATTAGGCATCACATACACAGACCTCTCGTTAGATATGGATGTTACCATCAACAGGAGGATTTGATTTGTCCTTTGTATCACAAGCAGTATAAAAAGAACAACATAATGTACGCAACATGATGAAATATGAGAAAACAAATATCCAAAACCAATTCACCAACCAACATTTTAGACATTTTTAAACCACTTAACTGCTAAAGGCAAATTCAGTTGTCTACTCCCACATTTTCACAAGATTTTATCCCTTATTTTAAATGTGACATATATTGCCCTCAAATATGTCACAGGAAACTCTGATTGGGTTATGTAAGGCATATTTACATAATCTGTCTTATTTATTAGGTATATCTACATGTAAATTTATATTGGCTGAAAAAAAATTTTTTTAATCTAATATTTAATTGATTTTCTTTTTATATATCTAATATCTGGTATCAGAATTAATTGATTTTGGAATATAATCAATTTGGGTTTTTTTTACAATGAAGAAATGCATTTTTATTTGTTGATTTTTTTTTTTTTTTTGATAAATTCTCATCACTTAACCTTTTGCAGCAACATTTTTAAATGTTCAGTTTTTCCCAGAATGATGTTTTCTAGCAAAAATGGCAGATCAAAATATAACGTTACTTTAAAACCTCTAAATTACCATATCTGAATGAAATCGGTATATTTTCTGCCTAATTCTACATTGCCTACTTTATGTACTGCAGCATGCGTATTATCTGTATCTGAGTCATTGTGATCAAAACTGTCAAACTTTCTTTTCCTTATCAATCATAACCATATCCAATCTTCTTACTTGAATAGTATGACTGATCTGGATCTCAAGTCCCAGAGTAATTTACTCTTTTTATTTTCTAAAATGGCCTCTGTATTGTGTTCATAACCATTCATTTACAGTTATTTGCACAGTTCCTAGCGAAGTACTGTTCTTACTCTTTTACATCTATTTTTATATTCTCTTTGAGCTAACTTACTGCATTCCCTTATGTGATTAACAATCTGACCTCTTCATCCTCAAAGTTGACATTTGCCATTATTCTGCGTTTTTTCGATTTTTGCTTTGGTATTATTGATTGTCCTTATTCTGGTCCATAATGAAGAGATTTTCTCTTTACAGGTGTTCTCTGTATAGCCAAGTATTTTTGCCTGTGGTAGTTTTTGTCTTTTTGCTTTTCTGATTCACCTTTAAACAACCTGATTTACTTACCATTTTTACCTGCAGGTCGTTTACCTAATTGTTACATTTCCGTATGTCATCATGTTTGTGCTATTGATTCGAGGTCTCACTGTTGATGGACACCTGGAAGGAATCAAATTTTACCTAACACCAAAATGGGAGAAGCTAAAAAAGGTGCATGTGTGGAGTGACGCAGCTGCACAAGTGTTCTTCTCCCTCTCGTTATGTTGGGGTGGCCTCTCAACTCTTTCCAGTTACAATAAATTTCATAACAATATATACAGGTGAGTTGTATTTTTTATTTTCTCTAAAGTCATTTGTGTGTGTGTGTGTATATATATATATTAATTTACTGAACTCAGATAAAGAATATTTGAGAATCAAGTTGCTTTGAATCATCTCATTACACTGTTAGTAAAATTAAACTGTAAATAAAATCTTGAATGAAAGAGAAAAGCCAAATTTATATGATAAACCGGACATTGGCCTAGGGGTTAGAGTGTTCGCCAATGGCCCGGGAGACCTGGGTTCAATCCCAGGTCGAGTCATACCAAAGACTCAAAAAATGGTACTTGATGCCTCCTTGCTTAACACTCAGCATTATAAGGTACGGATCAAGGGTAAAGTAGAGCAATCCAGGGAAGGAGTAGCGCCCTCCCCTACACATTGGTGTAGTAGCTATCGAAAAGGGAGCCTTCGGGTTACCCTCGACTATGGTCGCCAACTTTACTTTACTTACTTATATGATTTAATGGGAGTAAGCATTTAAATAATCTTTTCTCTTTCTACCTTTTATTTGGGGGACCTGAACTCAAAACACAGGATCAGAAGTAGAGATAAGATTCCCAACTATGTTTTTATATTGAATTATCATACAATCATAATTTTTCTCTTTGGATCCCATAGTGCTTAAAATGATCTACCATATCCAAGAGCAGAACAAGCATAAGATCACCCTGTTGGCTGGGGTTGTAGAATATGCCGACTGCACCTCTGCAGAGGGGTAACACCCCCTACAATGTGGCCACCTGTTGGCCGTGGGTGGCAACCTGTAAGGCGCTAGGACGGGATCCTGGTGGTTGAGCAGTCATTGATCTAGCAACAGAGTGGTCAATGACTTGCAACACACCAGTTTGGCCCTTACTTGGTCTGACAGCTGGTTGGATAGGCCCAATCCAATCAATTGGCTGGTCATGTAAAGCCCTAACACCTATATGTTTTATCCCAACCGTACTTTTAAATATGCACTTGTAGCAAGTTCCTAACCCTTATCTGTTAAGTGCTAGAAGGTGGTGACTGAGGATCAATTACATTGGGAGAATAGGAATTTGACCCATGCTGAGAACTTGAAATTGGCAACAGCTTGGAAACCTACCCTCAACTTTAGTATACTGGTTGCATATTCCCAACTCAAGTTGGACTCTGTGGTGAGTGATGGAGTGCAGGGCCAGCGAAAAATATATAGCATATATAGCATCTTCAAATAAAAAAACTAAACGAAACCTGTTAGAACCAGACTCGGAGAATGAGGCAGCAGACTTCTCCAGATTCATTATTATTTAATCTTTGGAGGAGGTCTGCCTTGCCAAATTCTCACCTTTCCTCATAGAAAAAGTAATTGCTACAAGGACTAGTCTGAAAACTATTAAGAAAACAAGGAATGGTAACTTGCTTGTCAAGGTGGACAGCTAGAGGCAGGCAGAAAAGTACCATTTTTTGAGTCTTTGGTATGACTCGACCTGGGATTGAACCTAGTCTCCTGGACCATTAACCAACTCTCTACTCATTAGGCCAATGGCCCGGTTACATATATATATATATATATATATATATCTGTAGTTACTGACAGAATAAAGCTTTTATATGCATATGTTATGACTAAAGTTTTGAGTGTGTGCATATATATATATATATATATATAGATGACACAGACACAGTCAATTGTGCTTTGAAACTGTCAGTTTCTCAATTATGCAATCATCAGATCAAGGCAGTAAAAAGAAAACCACCTTGAACTCTGTGTCTACACAATTCAAATTTAGATCTACATACACTCAGTCACAGATATTGAGCACCCTTTATTTAAAAATAGAGCCATTATTAAGATCAATAATAGAGTTTGCAATAGTCATCAATAAAGAATGCTCACAGTTACTAATAAAGTATATAGAGTTGAATTAGGATTGCATAGACAATAATCACCAAGCAATATTGTCTTTGTATCTATACTATCCTTACTTATATATATATTTATGATTACCAAATTTTTTTGTTATTTGGTTTTCATGTCATATTTCTTCCATTCTGTCGGACATCTTATCTGACAATTCATATAATTACTGTTACTCAGAAAAAAAAAAGATTTTTATGAGAGCACTACACTTAAAATGCTCTTAAAAAATTGTTATATACCCTACTGATGAACAGTAATGGGTATGTCCCATTCCTCATAAATACGTTAGACACGGGGGGGGGGGTAATTTGCTCACAAAGTAGTCACCTCTAGTGGTGGTATACCTTCTTCATGTTGTTGACGAGTATTGTATTTTGTTGACGTTATAAAGATTTCCCTTTCTTTCTCAATCTCCGTCTTGGTTATTTTTTTATTCAATAACCTTTTGCTAAGTTACAACAAAAATATAGCAAATTCCTGTCAAATTAGCAACTGAATGAACATTATTTTTTAATCATCCAAGGTTTCAAAAGATATCTATAAAATACTAATTTAGAATTTCTCACTGCTTCCTAAATACCACCTTTGATCATTAAAAATCCAAAAGTTAACCTCCAACTGAATCAACTCCATAAAACAAAGACACATCCCTTCATCTACCAAGAAAAACATCAAGATATCCTCCAACAGCATCCCGACTACCTATGTATCTATACTGATGGATCCAAAGACAACAATAAAACAGCATGTGCAGCAGTCTTAAACAAAATAATAAAAACAAAATAGAGGTTGGTATGCCATTAAACCCAACCAACCAACCTAAAAAGAAGTATTCATAGAATAGAGTGATGTTAAAATATTACCCAATTGAGTTCATAGATGGTTGAGTAAAATATATATTCACGCACATGTGATTAATAAAAAAAATGAACAAAATATAAGTCAATTAAAAAAATCATCATCATCATCATGTAATGCTACTAGCATGGATTTCCCTGACCCTCTCTCACCACCAATCTCTATCATACATCACTCCCAGGAGGTCTTCCAGGCTACATTCTGTATCAGCACAGAGCTGTTGTATATAGGTTCAAGCTGGTCCTCCTACTTTAACTCATCCATGTGAAGGGGTCCACAAGAGTGCATTGCTTATGACTTTGTCCTTCCTTCTTCCATTATTATTATTATTATTAGCTATCATAATCTGATCTTTGTGCATCATTTATTTCAAAATTATCAGGGAGGAGGTCACCGTGGTACAGAGGCTAATATACTGGGCTGCAACATCATAGGGAGTTCAAATTCCAGTAGCACTATTACAGTCACTTTTGGATTAATGCCCTTAGGAAATGTATGAAGCTCCTTATCCTCCCAGCTATTGGTTGAATAGTATCACTACTGTCCTACTAGAATGTTTTCAGCATCAAATAACCTATGAAGGTTGATACGTCATTAAAATCAAAGAAACATAAAATTCCAGGTATCATTAAACAACCAGACTTGATAAAATCAATAAAGCTACCTCCCACAATTTCATAGGATAGATAATGTTTGTTTAGAGGTGCCCGTGGTGTAATGGTTATCATCGTAGGAAATGGACACAGTGACATGAGTTCAAATCCTAGACGAGACTGCATTTCTCATAGCACTAATACCCTTGGGAAAGGTATGAATCCAATTATTCTCCCTCCAGCTTGCCCAGTTGGCTGGGGCTGTAGAATACACCAACTGCACCTCTGCAGAGAGGTAAGACCCCCCCCCCATGAGTGTCCTGGATGTAACACTAAACAGTCTGATGGTGAGGTCCCAGTAATGCTGGGGCCCTGGGGAATACAGAGAACCCCTTCATTGCCATTGCTCCCAGGTCAACTCTGGGCCAGAATGGTTGCACCTGATAGGGCCCTATCTATGGGTTAAATAGAACTAAACTGCATACTTATGCTAAACTGAATTGTTTGATTAAGCTGAATAGCTTGAAATAGAAATGTTTTTGACAATTGAACTTACATTTAAACTTCGGGCTTATGCTAATCTGAATTATTTTAAATAGAACTGTTTTTTGACATTGAAACTGTATTTACACTAACTGAATTGTTTAAAATAAAACTGTTTTGACATGTAACTGTGTGTAAACAAAATCTGTACTCATACTAAACTGAATTAGAACTGCTTGACTAAACTGAATAGCTAGAAATAGAAATGTTTTTCACAAGTAAACTGTACTTACATTTAAACTGTGTGCTTATGCTAAACTGAATTATTTGAAATTGAACTGTTTTTGACATTGAAACTGTACTTACACTAAACTGTTATATATAACTGCTTGAATAAACTGAATAGTTTGAAATAGAAATGTTTTTGATAAACTGTGTACTCATACTAAACTGAATTGTTTAAAATAGAACTGATTATTTACATAAAAATGGATTTGGTGTTAAATAACCTACAAAGGTTGATATGCCATAAAACCAAACCAAACCAAACATCTCCCTCCAGCTATAGGTAAATAGTAGAGCAAACTGGGTTCTTCAGCCTTGGTGAGGCAACTAGTCTAGGTTCTCCTAGACTAGTTGCCTCACCAAGGCTGGTGAGGCAACTAGTCTAGGTTCTCCTAGACTAGTTGCCTCACCAAGGCTGAAGAACCCAGTTTGAATTCAAACCTGTTAAAGTTCACTTAAAAATTGACCTTGTGTCATATCCTGCCCGAGCGGAGGGTTTGGTAAATATGGATAATAATGTTTGTTTTTGTATTTTTCTTTGCAGAGACGCTGTGTTTGTGTGTCTAGGTGACTCCTTGATGAGTGTTTTAGCTGGTTTTTCTGTGTTTGCAGTGATGGGAGTGTTAGGAAAAGAACTCAATACCACTGTCGAAAATGTCATTGCATCAGGTATGAAATATTCCCAGCTTTTTCAGGCCGGATATTTTTTTTTTAATTTGAGTTTCAGAAAGGAAGAAGTCTAAATTAAAGGAAGTGAATTAACAGAATTTGATATTTATTGGAAAATGGAAACCAGCTTTCAGAAAGTCCAGAAAGAGACAAGTGTTGCAGAACTGATGAATATGTCATACCCACAAACCTTTGAAATGATTGATGTTACACAAAAAGGCAAGGATGACAAAGGCAAAAGGATAAATTCGAATATCAACTTTTATTTGACAATCATCATCATGTCGTGCCGCTAGCACGGATATCCCTGACCCTCTCTCGCCACTTCTCCCTATCATTCATCGCTTTTGGCTGGTCTTCAGGGTTATATCCCGTATCCTCACAGAACTGCTGTATGTATGTTCGAGCTGTTTGTCCTGCTTTTGCCTGGCTATATGTGGGGGTCCATAGGAGTACATCACTGATGAGTTCGTCCTTGCTTCTCCAGCAGTGTCCTACGTGTCTGGTTTGTCTAACTTGTATAGTTTTCGTGATGGGAGGCTGGTGGCCGTATAGTTGGTGTCTTGTGGGGTGTTGCCACCAGGACTTGTTCAGTATTTCTCTCAGCATTCTTGTGTAATTGCCATCTAGCTTCTTCTTCAGTCGTTTAGTTAGCGTCCAAGTAGTGCATCCATATAGCAGTATCGATGCGACCGCTGCCTGGAAGAAACTGCGTTTCATTTTATCGGTCAGATCTGATTTCCATATGATCAAGAGCCTATCGATAGCTGTCCATGTTTTCGTTAGTCATGTGTCGATGTCTTTTTTGGTTGATGAGATGCTGCTTCCTTGGTAGGTGAATTTGTCTACTAGTTTCAGAGAGGTTCCGTCTAGTGTGGAAATGTCGCCTGTTTGGTTGTAACACATATATTCTGTTTTGTGTGCATTGACATGGAGGCCAATGCCTGCGGCGGCTCGTTCCAAACTATGCAGTAGTGTTTCGGATTGGTTAGGTGTATTCGCCAGTAACGCGTAGTCGGCGTCTGTAATTGTTTTTGCGGGGTACCTACTGCTTCTTTTCTTTGTCAGCTCGAAGCCATTTTCTCTGATTTTGTTGATCGAAGTTCTAAGCATGTAGTCTAGACTGATGATAAAGAGGTATGGGGCTAGCGTGTCTCCTTGTAGTACTCCTGCAGCAATGTCGAAGTATTCTGCGTCTCCATCTGGTGAACGTACTTTCACTTTGGTGTTTCTGTAGAGAATTGTTATTACTGCTACGGTTTCTTTTGGTTGGCCGTATGCTAGTAGGATTAGTTCCATCTTCCCTCTGTGTATGGAATCGAAGGCCTTGGTAAAGTCGACAAATAGTAATAGGTTTTTTGCCCATACGCCTTCAAGGATTCTACGGATGGTCAATATTTGTGAGGTCGTGGATCTATTTCTTCGGAAGCCATTTTGGTTTTTCCTAAGGATGTTGTCTATTTTGGGTTCTATGCGGTTTCGTAGTAGGGCATTGTAGATTTTGGCTGCTATGGATGTAAGTGTTATAGTTCTTGGCTAATCCGAGGTCGCCCTTTTTAGGGAAAGGAAGGATGCATCCCTTCATCCATCTTTCTATCCTATTTTGATTATAGACTGCATTGCATTGTCGGAGCAAAGGCGAGAAATCAAGAAAGTTGATTAAGTTGAAAGTGTGGACTTGACTTTCCAATAGGTTTTGGTGACAGTGAGTCTACATGATACTGATCTCATTGTTGGTGCAGCTATGTGTCCAAGTAGTCTGTAGACGACTAAAGAGTTGGGGGTGTCAGATAGCAGAAACAGGCAAATTGATGCATCAGTGGTTGTTTGCCAGTCAGTCGACTGCTTCTCTACAGAGAGGCAAGACAGCCCCCAAAGTATGTCCTGGATATGATACTAAACAATCTGATGGTGAGGTTTGTATAGTCTTGCATAATATTCCTGTTTTTAATTCTCCAAATCAATCACTTAAAAGCAAATTGCTAATGTCTTATCCAAGTCTAATGTGCACAGTCAGAGGTCAAAGTGTATATACACTTTGGGGACAACTTTATATATATATATATATATATATATATATATATATATAAATCTATGATGAAATTAGAAAACAAAGCATTCCAAAGATGATGAATTTACTATGATGGAAAGTCAATGTTAAAACATTTCAATTTTAATAAACCTTCATCAGGACCTTAAGATGGTGAAAAAACTGTTGCTTGGACAATAATCGATGTTTTTATAAAAATAACAGAAGAGAAAATGTATACAGAGAAAGAATCATAACCAGTCAGTCAGAAGACGGCCAGAAGTGAAATTTGGCTGAAACGTAGTGAGAAAAACAACAAAAACTACCAAGATGAGGACATTAGTCTGCAATAAAATTAATACTCAGATTAAGAAGCCTCATCTCAAAAAAAGGATTCCCAATAAAGACATTCAGTCAGCGTTCATTTTTTTTTTTTTTTTGAAAACTATCACATGATTTGCACAAGCAATGATGTTTAAAATGTGTCAAATTCTTAAGAGATACAACAAATTGAAAGATGATAAAACCATAAATGAATCTATATATCTTATATTTTCTTTTTTTTTTTTTTCTCCCCTCTAGATGTTGGTTTGGCATTTACAGCATATCCTGCTGCTTTAACCTACCTCCCCGCTGCTCCTGTCTGGGCCATCCTATTTTTCCTCATGCTTGTCATGATGGGATTAAGCACAGAGATTACCATTGTTGAGACGGTTGTTACGGCAATCATCGATGAAAAAATTGAAGTTCTACGAAAGAAACGAGTCACGGTCCTCTTTACTGTTTGTGTCCTCCTTTATTTCTTAGGTTTACCAATGACAACAGAGGTAAGCGTCTCTAAATAGGAACCCGCACGTTAATTTTTTACGGGGGGGGGGCTTGATTTTATTTCTTTCCTGATAAGAACAAAATAACTTTTAAAATTTTGACAACTGTTTGTGATGATTAAGAATAATTGACCGCCGCTTCATTAAACAAATTTAGACAATTTAAAACTATTAAAACTTGCTGTCAAAGTAAGAGAAATAACTTAAACAAAAACAAGTAAAAATTAATAATAATGGCAATGAAAAAAAAATCAGATATTATTAGGTATTCATATTTACTAACCCCTCTGCTCGGGCAGGATATGACACAAGGTCAACAGCTCATTGGCGTAGTGGTCAGAGTGTTCAATCCCTGGTCGCGTCATACCAAAGACTTTAAAAATGGTACTTGATACCTCCTTGCTTAACATTCAGCAATATAAGGTACGTATCAAGGGTAAAGTGGAGCAATCTAGGGAAAGGAGTTGCACCCTTCCCTACACTTCGATGTGGTAGCTATTGAAAAGGAAGCCTTCTGGTCGCCCTCGACTACGGTCGCCAACTTACTTACTTAACAGGTTTGAATTCAGAGTTTTCCTTCTCCTAGACTAGTTGTCTCACCAAGGCTGAAGAATTCAGTCTGCCCTGCTATTTAACCATAGCTGGAGGGAGAATAATTGGATTTATACCTTTCTCAATGGTATTAGTGCTATGTGAAATGCAATCAGTCGCGTCCAGGATTTGAACTCGTGTCGCCGTGTCCATAACTATTACGCCACGGGCACCTCCACAGATATTATTAGGTATTATTATCATATTCTAAAACATTGAAACTGTTGTGAACCAGTAAAAAGTCCGGAAGAAAGGCATGAACTCGGGATTATGTGAAACGAGTATATTGAATGAAAGTATAAATACAGCAGAGGTAAAAGAGTGTTGAACATCAGTCTGACTGCCAAAGTGTTAGGCTGGAGTTAACTTATTAATTTACAAAGCTCTTTGCTTCGATGTGGCACAAGGCCAAATGAATGGGGCGCCCAATGAGACTCGAACTCACTCGTGTAGATTTGCTAGTCCAGTTTGCTAACTGTTACACCACCAGAGGTGCCCAGGCTGGAGTTGACTTAATACCAAGATGAATATTCTCCCGATATTCATAGTAATAGGAAGAGTTCATTATAGTCCGTAAGGTAGGTACCATAACAGAAACTCTATAACTAAAAAAATAAATACATATGTATTTATCCAATCTCTCCTCTCTAAGCAGAATGTGACTCAAGATCAATTATAAGTTGGTTGACCATAGTTGAGGGCAACCTGAAGGCTCCCTTTTCAATAGCTACTATGCTAAGGTTTAGAGGAAGGCACTACTCCTTTCCCGGGTTTACTCCACACCCTTGATCCATGCCTTATAATGTTGATTCTTTTGACTCTCTCACACCATCCATCCTTCTCAGCCACCACTCTTATTAAGTCTTCTAGACAGCACCTAGTGTCCACACAGAGCTGATGAATGTAATTTTTTGCTGGCTGGCCAATACTGGTGCATCCATGTGTTGGAGTCACTCATGACTTCATTCTTACATCTCCAGCAGAACCCAGCACATCTTGCAAGCTAAGTAGCCTTAGAAAAAAACTAGATTGGAACTATGTGAGAAAGCTGTGTGCTGTTTTGAACAAATCCTGGAAGCAGCCCCCCATAAAACAACAACTGTGTGGCTATTTACCTCCTATACATATGATTTATGTAAAAATGATTGTATCAGTTTAAATAATTCATACAGAAATAATTTAGATAATTCATAAAAAGACTTATATATCATCATCATGTCGTGCTGGTAGCACGGATATCCCTGACCCTCTCTCGCCACTTTTCCCTATTGTTCATCGCCTCCGGCAGGTCTTCTGAACTACATCCCGTATCCTCACATAGTTGCTGAATGTATGTTCGTGCTGGTCATCCTGCTTTTGTTCGGCCATATGTGGGGGTCCATAAGAGTACATCTCTTATGAGTTCGTACCTGCTTCTCCAGCTGTGTCCAGCATGTCTGGTTCGTCTAACGTCTAGCTTCTTCTCCAGCTGTTTTGTTAGAGTCCATGAAGTGCATCCATATAGCAGTATCGATGCGACCGCTGCCTGGAAGAGACTGCATTTCATTTTATCGGTTAGGTCTGATCTCCATATATAAATAGTTTGAATTATTCATATATCAATACATACTTTGAAAATTTGTCGATAAAAAGATAAGAAAATTTTTTTTAATTTACATAAGTTTATGTTTTTGATGCACCAAAGATTGTATTTCACCATTGTTTTTTTTTTCTTTTTGCAGGGTGGTCTTTATATACTTCAACTAATGGATGAGTGCACAGGTTTTCCAGTGATGGTAATTGGGATAAGCATGTGTGTTGCCATTGCTTGGGTTTATGGCGTTAAAAAGTTTTGTGGTAATATAAAGCACATGATAAGACATGAAGTTAGTCTCTTCTGGCGAATCCTCTGGCTGGGTGTTTCACCAACCATGCTGTTGGTAGGTAACAATTCGACATTCCCCCCACTCCCCAACCATCATTAGACTTCAACATTCATTTTAACACCTGTAAACATGTCTAAATCTTGTGCCTGTTGTAACACCTCAACATCAATCATAACAAGCCCAGTTAGCTGGGGCAGTAGAATACACAGACTGCATCTCACAAAAGGAGTAACACAACCCATCACAAACTGCATCTGATGGTGAGGCTCCAGTCCAGGACCTTTGGGGAATGCAAAGTATTCTTTCATTGCTATTACTCCCAGGTTCACTCAGACCTATTTATTAGACAAATAAAAAGGTTTGACCATTTAACTGTATGCAGGCAAATGATTCCTGTTAAATTGAATCCTTAGTGTTACGTAGCAATACTTGGAACCATTTAACTGTGTTCAAACAAATGAGTAATGTTGAACAGAATTATTGGTATTGAATAGCAATACTTGAAACCCTTTAACTGTGTGCAAAAACTGAATTATTGGTATTACAAAGCAATACATTTAACAGTGCGCAAATAAAACTACTTGTGTAAGCAATACTTGAAACCACTTCTCTGTGTGTAAACAAATGATTAGTATTAAATAGAATTTTTAGTGTTATATAGCAATAGTTGAAACTATTTAACTGTGTGCAAACAAAAGCAATACTTGTCTGCAAACAAATTAGTCTCATTTTAAATGAGTTAAAGCAATCTATAAACTATTCAAATCATATATGAGTAACCATTCAACTGTGTGCAAACAAATCACTGACACTAAATTGAATTGTTAGTTATACATAGCAATACTTGGAACCATTCAATTGTGTGAAAAAAATGATTAATATTAGATAGAATTATAAGTGTTAGAAATCATGGACACTATTTAACTGTGTGCAAACAAATGAGCTCTGGCTTGTTGAAAAATATCATCTACAAACTATACGTTTACCAATCATATATATTTTATATGTGTGTATAAAAAAAGCTTTGCCCAGTCGGCTGGGGCTGTAGAATACACCAACTGCACCTCGGCAGAGGGGTAAGACCCCCCCAACGAGTTTCCGGAATATGACACAAAACAATCTGATGGTGACGTTCCAGTGATGCTGGAGCTTTGGGGAATGCAGAACATCCCTTCATTGCCGTTGCTCCCAGGTCCAGTCTGGCCCGGAATGGTAGCACCTGATAAGGCCCTATCTATGGATAAAATAGAACTAAACTGTATACTTATGCTCAACTGAATTGTTTGAATTAGAACTGTTTGATTAAACTGAATAGCTTGAAATAGAATTGCTTTTGACAATTAAACTGTACTTACATCTAAACTGCGTGCTTATGCTAAACTGAATTGTTTGAAATGGAACTGTTTTTGACATTGAAACTGTATTTACACTAAACACAATTGTTATATATAAAACTGTTTTGATATTTAACTGTGTGTAAACAAAATATGTACTTATACCTAGCTGAATTAGAACAGTTTGAATAAATATCTTGAAATAGAAATGTTTTTTACAATTAAACTGTGTACTCATGCTAAACTGAATTGTTTGAAATAGAACTGATTATTTGCATAAAAATGGATTTGGCATTAAATAACCTACAAAGGTTGATATGCCATAAAACCCAACCAACCCTAAAAAAAAGTTTGGCAGAAAATAATCTACAAGGGTTGGTTATGCCATAAAACCCCATGAATCAACCTGTTAGGGTCCCATCTATTGGTCAAATCAAACTATTTAATCATTTATCATACTTGAAAACATCTGTGTTCCAACAAATGACTGATGCTAAATTGAATTATTAGTATTGCATAACACTACTTGAAACCATTTTACTGTGCAAACAAATGACTTCTGGCTTGTTTAAATATGTTGCAAGCTATTTATCTACAAATTAGGATTTGACTTTAAATAACCTACAAGGGTTGATATGCTATAAAACACAACCAACCATCTTAACACTTGTTGTAACACCTTAACAACTATCATAACGCATAAACACCTGTCTAAACACTTCAAAATCGATCAAAACATAAGGTTGTTTTTTTTTCAATTCATTCTTGTTCTTATTTACCAAATACAAATTCATTTGAAAATATCACAGTGTCATCCTCTCCCCACCAAAAAATTTAGAGATTTCTGATTCATCGATATAATCAAATATCATTTATACATTTATATCATTAATACTGTTTGGTATCAATGCTGAAACCCAGAATTGAACCAGAAACTCCAAACTCTGCTTTTTATGGCAGATGACATGTGTTGATCTGGTTATATTCTCTTAAATAGTTCAATAAAAATTAACTAAGAATAAACCAATTTTCTTTTTGGTTGGACTGAAAACTTTTCAGCACACTTTTTTCTAAAATGTTTATGGCCCAAGACCAGGTGAGAATTACTAGGAATTGGATTATTGTGATACATGTGTCTTTTCAGTGGGGTGGACCAGTCTGCCTTGAAAGTCAGTATTTGGAACCCTAAACTTAAATCTGGGTTTAAACATCAATTCCTTGGTAGAAAATATGCAACTCTCTTTCTCATCAGGCTGGACAGATGCTTATTAAGTTTAATCTTATCTTACATAAGGCTCGATAGAACAAACTAACGGGAGAGATGAAATGTATTACATCAGTCTTCTAGCTCGTTAGAGTCTGCCTCTTTAGAAAACCAGCACTGAAATCCAAGCTCTTATCAGAACGGAAATATTAACTTTTTGCATTGATGGGAATTATGCCTCTATCTATGACCCAATGAAACTTCAGAAGGGAGATCCTAGTGGCGTAATGGCTAAAGTAATGGACTGTAGCCTCAATTCAGGCAAGTTCAAACTTTAGTCCAGTAATTATGTTCACTTTTGGACTGATACCCTTGGGAAAGGCATGAACCCCCTTATACCCCCACCCCAAGTTTACTGTCATTCTACAAGTATGGCTTTGGCATTTAATAACTCATGAAGGTTGATATACAAAGAAAACCAAACTTTAGTTTGATGCTAAATTGAACCAGGGATCTCTAGATCTTCAAAGTAAAGCACTAGCAACTGAACTATTTTAACTTATTCAAGTATGGCATTTTCTATAAATAAGGAGTGTGCATTTTTTCACCAGCAGCATCAAATCAAGCTGATTACATGGATTCCTTTGACTCTCTCTCTATTCTTCTCAATCAGCCATCGCACTTGGCAGGTCCTCTACACAGAGCTGATTAATATAAGTCTTTGCTGGGTGGTCTACAGTGGCAGGTCCATGTGTCGGAACCCACAGGAAAATACCATTTAAGATTGTTTCCCTACTTCTTGAGTAGTGCCCCACAAAACATGTTGGACACTTATTCATAGATGATGCTGTATGTAGAATGATTAAGTCCAAAGGAATATCCACATGTATGTAGTAGACCAGTCAGCTGGGACTGTAGAATACACCAACTGCATCTCTGCAGAGAGGTAAGACCCCCCCCACTACCCAACGAGTGTCCTGGTATATGACTCTAAACAATCTGATAGCGAGTCTCCAGCCCTGGAGCTTTGGGGAATGTGGAGTACCCCTTCATTGCCATCACACCCAAGTCCACTCTGGACCAGAATGGTAGCACCTGATAGGGTTCTATCTATGGGTCAAATAGAACTTTGACATTTAAACTCAGTCCAAACAAATGACTAATGTTAAATTGAATTGCTTGATCATTTAAATATGTGTAAACAAACGAATGATGTTTAATTGAATTGTTAGTAAAACATACTTGGAACCATGTAACTTTGTTAACTTATGCTAAATCGAATTGCTAGAAAAAGAACTGTTTGACTATTTAACAGAGTGTATCTTCAAAAATGTGTTTAGAAATCATATAATTAATATATATGTAAAAATAGGATTCGGCATTAAATAACCAACAATAGTTGACATGCCATAAAAATAAACCAAACCAAACATGTATGTATGTAGGATATGACAGAAGTATCTCCATAATTTAAAATTTCTGCCATGTAGGTATTGAGTAGAAGTGAGAGTGTCCAGTGTTCATGCTATTTCAGTTGCCAATGGCATCAATGTAAGTTCTGAGATAGATATTTCCAGGTTTATTCATTTCACTACATGGTGATATTTCATTGGTGGCTTACTCACCAGATCTATCCCCTTGTGATTACTTTCTTTGGGATACCAAAGACTCGAGTCTTTATATGTAAGCCACAGACAATTTTTATTTTATTTGTACTGAAATCATAGAAATACCCAAAGTTCAGAGTTTTTAGGAGTGTATGCCTCAACACCTGTCATAATACTCTAATACGTTTTTTTAGGGGGGTTGCAGGAGGACAACAAACAACCTCATTGAAGGGGAAGGTTGAACAAGAGAGAGATTATCAGTTAAACAATTTAATCTTTAACTGATGATAACAAATATCATTTTTTCATATTGTAAAATTAAATTTCGAATAGAGTGAATGTTGGCTTTTTTATTTACATTTCAATCCAAAGAGATCATTCTACTGGTCATTGTGTGTGTGTGTGTGTGTATATATATAAAGGCTAGCCTTAGGAGATTGAGGGCTCAGTTGGGAACGTATATATCACAATGTATTGTGTGTACTTGAGTTGGAGAGTAGATTACATCTAGATCAAGGCACCCTTTGGAGCAATTGATCCAATTGGTTTAAGCCCAGCCTTATATATATATATATATATATATATATATATATATATAGAGAGAGAGAGAGAGAGAAAAGGCTAGGATATATATATATATATATACATTGTTTGGCAGCAGTCATTCATTTAAGCATTAAATAGCAAAGATATTTTGTCTATATAATTTAATTAAGATTCTTTCAAGTTTCCTGATAAATGTCTTGGTTTCAGGTTGGAATTGGTGGATGAATTCACCAAAATTGTCCCAAGCACTTTCAGACCCTTCATAGGCCATCATCAGGTAAATTCATCCCCCAATTCGAACCTAAAACCAAGATACTTATCAGGAAACTCGAAAGGGTCTTAATTAAATTATACAGACAAAATGTGTCTTCACTATTTAATGAAACACGCTTAAATAAATATATATATATATATATATATATATATATATATATATATATATATATAGTGTCTTGTCATCCACAGATAGAGCCATGCATTATATATATATATATATATAATGCATGGCTCTATCTTTTGATGTTAAGCATTGAATCAAGGGAAAACAATTGAGTTATTTTTAAATTTTACAATTTACATTATATATATAGTTATATACACACACACATGCACCATATTGAAAAGAATATTTTGGCTATGGGCCACTTGATATATAGATGTTTAAATGTTAATATATATATTTTTAAAAAAATCTACTGAAGTATTGTTGAAAGGACTTTTAAAATGTCATTTTTATTCTTTTTTCTTTTTTTTTACAGTTTGTCTTAATTTTCTCTGTGGTGGACTACAAGCCATTGGCTGAAAAATTCACCTCATCTTCATATCCGTTTTGGTCGGATATCACTGCATTCCTTCTCATGACAATACCTGTCGTGTCTATTCCACTTTGTATGATAATTAAATTTTGTATGGCTGAAGGAACCCTCAGAGAGGTAAGATAAAGACTTTTCCTTCTCCACTTCAATCTCACCTCTACAAAAAATATATCCTGACTTTGTCAATAATAATAATAAAAACAGATCATCTAATCTTGGCCAGATAACCAGACCTAGTGATAGTCAACAGAAAAAAAGAAAACCTGCCAAATAGTGGACTTTGCTGTTCCTTCTGACCACAGGGTACATTTGAAAGAAAGTGAAGAGAGATAAGTACCTAGACCTTGCTAGAGAACTAAAAAAAATTATGTGGACCCAGGTTGGGACCACAAAAAGATAACTCAAAATACGGTATAAGTTTAAAGATATATTGAAGTAACAAGATACAGAGAAAAATGGTGGCATAAGCTAGGCTTACTTGTCAGGCAAATATCGGTAGAGTATCCAATATTTTCGAGAGTACTTGGCTCACGATTAATATAGAATTTGGAAGAGTCCATGAATGAGTAGATAATGGTCCTATAACAAAAAATAAAGAACATTAATGCGACAGTGATACCAATTGTTATTGATGCATTTGGTACAGCCACCAAAGGGTTGGTACAGGGACTGGAGGACTTGGAAATAAGAGGAAGAGTGGAGACCATCCAAAATACAGCATTGTTGAGATCAGCCAGAATACTCATTGCCCAGTTGGCTGGGGCTGTAGAATACACTGACTGCTTCTCTGCAGAAGGGTAAGACCCCCCGCCAACGAGTGTCCTGGATATGACACTATACAGTTTGATGGTGAGGTTCCAGCAATGCTGGAGCTTTGGGGAATGCGGATTATCCCTTTATTCCCATCGCTCCCAGGTCCACTCTGGCCCGGTTTGGTAGCACCTGATAAGGCCCTATCTATAGGTTAAATAGAACTAACGGCATACTTATGCTAAACTGAATTGGTTGACTAAACTGAATAGCTTAAATTAGAAATATTTTTGACAATTAAACCGTACTTACATTTAAACTGCATGCTTATGCTAAACTGAATTATTTCTAATAGAACTGTTTTTGGACATTGAAACTGTATTTACACAAAACAGAATTGTTTAACATAGAACTATTTTGACTCTTAACTGTGAGTAAATAAAATCTGTACTTACGTTTACCTGAATTAGAACTGCTTGACTAAACTGAATAGCTCAAAATAGAAATGTTTTTCACAATTAAACTGTACTCACATTTAAACTGCGTGCTAATACCAAACTGAATTATTTGAAATTGAACTGTTTTTGACCTTGAAACTGTTGTGACAGCAAATTCTTTAAAATCCCAAAACGGGACTTTATATTTTCGCACGTGTGAAGACGGGGCAGGTTGGCACTTGATCCCTTATAGAATAAGTCCTCGTTCAGAGTTTTTTTCTCAGGCATATAAGAACTGGCATATTACGTGAGGGATCAATTTAGGGCTAGACTGACCGCCGCTGGCAAGGGGTTCCAAATTTCACACTATCCACACACCCACCAGGTCGCTTTCCTTCCTCCCCTAGACAATGGAAGATATGGACCTATAGGTTTAGTCGTAATAATAGTATATTGTAGTAGTCGGCAACTCCGGTTTCCCGTGTGATATTTTAAAGGAATTAATAGGACAATTCTAAGCAAGATAACATGAGGCGAATAGAAGCTGAAAAGGAAGCATGAAGTAACAAACTCGTAGAAGACACTGCAAATAACAACTTAGACCACGTGGTAACATTAAAATACATGAATCTTTTACTACAATTATATACACCTTCAAAGTGTCAAATATATAATAACTGAACAGTCCATGAACATAAATGTCTTTCTTCTTTTCTGTTCTTTCGTTTTTCTTCAAATTGAGAGAGAGAGAGAGAGAGTGGTATATAAAATTGGGTATAAGGAGAAATAGTCCCAAAGTTACTTATCTTATTTTTTGACGGGGTTCCACTGGAGAATCTTTCTTCTTTTACGGGCTAATAGACTTTAGGCTATTTTTAACACTGGCTTGAAGAAAATGGCTTCTTCGTGTCTCGCAGATATTTTTTTCATCTTCTTCACCCGGAGTACTTGGCTTTTGGTTCTGTCTCCTATGAACCATGTCCAAAAACTAACTTTCTTACTATCTATTTCCGCTGACGGGAAGGAGTCCCCACTTCCGTTTTGGGATCCCAGCCAATCATTTGGCTTCTCTCTCCTTCCCCCTGTGTCCGGCGACCTGAGTGAGGTTACCAAGTACCAACATCTGTTGGTATCCCCTCTGTGACCTACATTCTTTCTTAACGGTCACTCTCTGACGGCTTGCTACTGTTAATTCAAACACGGGGAATAGTATTAATCTTATTTCTATCGTCTCAGTGGGACACCACGTGACACTGTACTTACACTAAACTGAATTGTTATATATAACTGCTTGAATAAACTGAATAGTTTGAAATAGAAATGTTTTTGACAATTAAACTGTGTACTCATGCTAAACTGAATTGTTTGAAATAGAACTGATTATTTACATAAAAATGGATTTGGCGTTAAATGACCTACAAAGGTTGATATGCCATAAAACCCAATAAACCAAACAAACCAAACCAGAATACTCAGAAGAGTCTAGGAAAATTATCAGATAAGGCAGGTGTGAAAAACTCTCTAAAGAGTAAAATAATAAACACCAGTAAATAAACATTTTAAGAACTTCTCTAAGTTGCAAAACTTAATCTTATTACAGAGAAATAACATTCCATTGCTATAGTTATGGGAAATAGTGCATTAATGCAAGGATTAATTACTTTGGGAAAAATCTCTGGATTAAAGACAATGAAGGACCCAACCTAATGTGTTGGGTCATCTGGTGCAACTAATGTATGGCTTGGGGGCTTTGACCGGGCTCAGCATTACACGAAGATGGACTGGCCTTTGCGGGTGGAATTGGTACCTTGCAAAGAAAAGAACATCATCAACGACCCTCTGGTGGACTGAGACAATACTATTCCCACCACTGCACATCAAGCTCAGCTTAATCAAGCAGTTCACCAAGGCTCTGGATAAGGATGGTGAATACTTCACTTACTTGTGCCAGGGTTTTTTCCAGGATTGACCATGGAGAAGTTGAAAGCTGGCATCTTTGACGGTCCTCAGATCTGACAGCTCATCAGAGACCCAGAGTTCGAAAACTCAATGACCGAAGTGGAACTGGAAGCATGGAAGGCATTTGTTCTGGCAGTGAAGAACTTTCTTTGCAACAATAATACAATTAATTTAATCTAGTTTATTCAAGGAATATTTTATGAAGCCAGAATGTTCAGTTATTAAAGGAAAAATTTTTTGAGTCTTATCTATTATTGGTTTATTTACTGCAAAATAAAAAAAAATAAAACCTTAGTGAACCACTTCAATGTTAATTCTATCATTTTTACCTATAGTACTAATAAAAAGGATTTAACAGCTGGCTACTGATATCATAGTTGTCAGGCACAATGATAAGCAATGAGGATTTACAGATTAAAAATAAATGATATAACAGCCAGGACCAGTCATCTTGACTTTGTGACAAGCCTCTGAAATTAGTGGACAAGTTCACATACCTCAGCAGTAATATCTCATCTACGGAAACTGATGTCAACATACACATCGGGAAGGCCTGGACTGCTATTGACAAGCTATTGATCAGATAGAAATACAATCTCTATGATAAAATAAAATGGGATTTCTTCCAAGTTGTGACTGTGTCAGTACTACTGTACTGATGCACTACTTGGACTCTAATGAAACTCATGGAGAAAAAGGTAGATGGAAACTACACCAGAATGCTACATGCTATTTTGAACAAATCCTGGAAGCAACATCCAAATAAGAGGAATAAGACATGTGGGGAACAGCTGGAGAAGTAAGGAAAACCACATAAGCAATATTCTCTTATAGAGTCATATGCATGGACAAGCCAATGTTGGTGGACCAGCAGACGCTGAGTGCAGTCTAGAGTGCCTGCCAGGAGAAAGGAATGATAGAGATGGATGGTGAGAGAGAGAGAGAGAGAGAGAGTCAAAGAGCTCTGCTCTGTGCTGTCAACACAACTTGATGATGATAGCAATTAGAGTATATCTTTTTCTTTTTAAAAACTAACATAGCCTCATTGAAGTGCGAACACATTTCATTTATCTTATAAAGGATATTGCAGAATTAGACATATGGGTGTCCTGGATATGAAAGTGCCACTGATGATGAGGCTCCAGTTGTGGAGTCGGTGGGTCATCATCGCCATTACTCAAACCCCGACTGGTAGTACCTTTTAAGTTTGTAATGATGGGTCAAATAAATCAGTTTGAAAATTATCAATAAGAGATAGGAATACTTGAAATTACATAATTATATACAAATTATAAAAATTAGATAGGAATATTTGAAATTACATAATTATATAAAGATTATTAATATTAGATAGGAATACTTGAAATTACATGATTATATACAAATTATTAATATTAGATAGGAATACTTGAAACCACATAATTAAAAACATATGATTTTATACAAAAATATTTACTTGAATGTATAACAGTTTGCAAAGGGTTATTATTATATTACTCCTTGCTACTTTTTTACACCTGTGTCAGCTGATAGTCTTTCACTGAAATCTGAGTGACTTCAAGTCTCCAGGACTCTTCTCAGTATTCTGGCCAATCTCAAGAATGCTTTATTTTGGATGGTTTTGGCTCATCTTCCAATTTCCAACTCTTCCAGCCTCCTTATTAAACCTAGCCCAGTCGACTGGGGCTATAGAATACATCGACTGCTTCTCTGCAGAGGACTAAAACCCCGCCAACCACCACCAAGTGTCCTGGGTATAACACTAAACAATCTAATGGTGAGGTTCCGGAAATGCTAGCACTTTGGGGAATACGGAGCACCACTTCGTTGCCATTGCTCCCTGGTCCACTCAGGCCCAGAGTGGTAGCACTTAATAGGGTCCTATCTATGGGTCAAATAGAACTAAACTGTACTAACGCTAAACTGAATTATTTGAAATTGAACTATTTTTGACATCAAAACTGCGTACTTATGCTAAACTGAACTGTTTGAAGTAGAAATGTTTTTAAATAGAACTAAACTGCGTACTTATGCTCAACTGAATTGTTTGAAATGGAAATGTTTTGACATTTAAGGGTTTGTAAACAAAAACTATACTTATGCTCAAATGAATTGTTTGAAAATTAATTTGGCATTAAATGACCCAAAAAGGGTTGATACGCCATAAAACAAAACAACCACCCAAGCTTACCAAAGCTTTTGGAATCATTCCAAGTCCATCAAATACAATTGTTATCACCATCACATTCATGTTCCATAGTTTTTTTTTAGTTTTCTGGCAAGGGGATTATTATTCGATTTCAGTTAAAAACATATAATTGCTTGAAATACTTAAAACCATATAACTGTGACCAAATCATTAGGATTAGATAGGAATACTCAAAACTATATGACTCTGTGCAAACAAATATTATTAGATAGGAATAGTTATTTGAAATTATATTAGTAAGTAAGTAAAGTTGGTGACCGTAGTCGAGGGCAACCTGAAGGCTCTGTTTTCAATAGCTACTACACCGAGGTGTAGGGGAGGGCTCTACTCCTTTCTCTTGATTGCTCCACTTTACCCTTGATACATACCTTATATAGCTGAGCGTTAAGCAAGGAGGTATCAAGTACCATTTTTAAAGTCTTTGGTTTGATGCGACCTGGGATTGAACGCAGGTCTCCTGGACCATTGGCGAACACTCTACCCACAGAGTTATTATTGCTGGTTACTTGAAACCATATAATCATTAAAAAAAAATGAACCAACCAACCGACTGACTTACAGTCAAGCCATTCTTAAAGTACCAGTTCCTGATAGACCACCAAAATTGAGCACTAATAAGCCTGTTCAGTACTTAAATTGGTGACCACTTAATAACAGCAGGTTCTGTAACCTGAGGCTTGTATATCAGATAAAGCAAAAGTTGAGTAAATCAGAAAAATATTGTAAGACTAATTATAGGTATAACCGCCTCATTGACCAAGTGGGTAGAGTGTTCGCCAATGGTCTGGGAGATCTTGGTTCAATTCCAGGTTGCGTCATAGCAAAGACTTTAAAAATGGTACTTGATACCACCTTGCTTAACACTCAACAATATAAGGTACGTATCAAGGGTAAAGTGGAGAAATCCAGGGAAAGGAGTCTCGGTGTAGTAGCAATTGAAAAGGGCGCCTTCTAGTCGCCCTTGATTACGGTCACCAACTTTACTTTTAGTTATAGGTATTGCTTTTTATAAAAGAGTACATCTTGATTAACAGGAAATATATTATGGGGGAGGGAGTCCCTGTGGTGTAGTGGTTAACTCATAGTGAGTGAGTTCAAACTCCAGTTGCATTATTACATTCACTTTCAGACTTATACCCTTGGGAAAGGCATGAAATCTGTTATTTAAACCCATAGCTAGGGACTTAATAGTACCACTATTTTCCTACAAATATGGTTTTGCATTAAATAACCCACAAAGTTTGATATGCCATTAAACAAAGAAACTGAACTGAAATATGTTAAATTCAAGTCTATTATATTTTTTAAATGTACTTTTCTCTTTTCTTTCTTTAGCGATTGCGGTATCTCTGTGAGCCAGAGCCTGACTGGGGACCTGCACTAGAAAAACATTGGGAACATGTTGAATACGTTCCAACAGTATTCACCTGTTCGGGTTCTTTTACTGGTTTTGGTGTTGAAAAGTTACCGATAACTTCTGTGTCAGGTAAGAATCATCAAATCTTTTTGTCAGCAAAAAGCAATGAACATGTTTTTCCTAAATTTATTCACATTTTTCAGAAACTAAGATGAATGATATACAAGTTTACGTCAATAAGCCTATCATATTATAGTGATGTAATTTAAGAAGTATTATCAATTGAATTATATCTTAAATCATGATGTATGTATGTGGGTGTGCGTGCATAAATCTAAAAATGAATTGTACTTTTCAAAGCAAG
Organism: Sepioteuthis lessoniana; assembly: GCA_963585895.1. Lineage (NCBI taxonomy): Eukaryota > Metazoa > Mollusca > Cephalopoda > Myopsida > Loliginidae > Sepioteuthis > Sepioteuthis lessoniana. The sequence continues at coordinate 95,340,311 of OY757919.1, read as the reverse complement.
TGTTGCCGGAGCTCTCATATCAATGAGCGAAGAGAGGCTCAGTACAAAATATTGACATCTTTGGCCACCATAACTCATGCAAACCATAAAAACGTGAAAAGTAACACAATAATGGCAATAAGATGTGTTTGATATGAATAAAAGAAAGATTTTCTTCTCAGTTGATGTTCAGAGATAAGCTGGCATCCCAATGGAATTTGGTTATTATTGCACAGTGTAGTGTCTTCCTTGATGCTGCTGCTTTTTAGTGATTATTTGGTATCTCTTTGAAGTTGCTGCTGCTTAGTCATCATTTATCATCTCTTTGAAGGCATACTGACTTGAATTAGCCCAGCAAATGATTTTGCTAAAAGTCACGTAACATTTTTTGATAGGGTGAAAGTGGATGCATAGAGCCAGTTGAGATTTTCATTTATCTTAGCCATATGAGCAATATCTCTTAAGGTTTGGTTTTACGGCATATCAACCACTGTTGGTTACTTAATGCTAAATACAGCTTTTACATATATATTAGATATAAGATTTGTAAAATTTATTTTGTAGATACGCACTGTTAAATGATCAAACAGTTCTATTTCTAACAATTTGATTTAGCATTAGTTAACAAAGTTAAATTGTTCCAAGTATTGCTATGTATCACTTATAATTCAATCAAACATCAGTCATTTGTTTACACACAGTTAAATGTATTAACAGTTCTATTTCAAGCAATTCAATTTTGCATAAGTCTTTTGTGTGCACTGAGTTTAAATGTCAAACAGTTTTATTTGATCCACCGATAGGACCCTATCAGGTGCTACTACTCCAGGCCAGAGTGGACTTGGGAGCAATGGCAATGAAGGGGTACTCTGCATTCCCCAATGCTTCAGCATTACTGGAGCCTCACCATCAGATTGTTTAATGCCATATCCAGATGTCAAGGTGAACACATCCAGTTCGGTAATGATCAAAATTTATTGAAACTGTTGGTTCAAAATTCAAATAAAGATATATGCACAGCTAAGTATGGCTTGTTTATCAGGAACATTTTGATAGCCTAATAGATTAAGGCATCATCCATAATAAGTTTAAGTTTTAATTGAAACTACAATTAAATTCTGAATTCCTATATATTAATTCAAAGGGATAACTTGTCTGATTGGCCCACCCTATCAATTGGGGTTGTTGAATATGTTAATTACAACTCTGCAGAGAGATAAGACACTCCTTCACAAGAGTCCTAGATATAACACTAAAATACATCTGATGGTAACACTCCAGTTTTGGAGCTTTGGGAATATAGAGTACCCCTTCATCACCATTACTCCCAGATCTACTCAGACCTACTGTGATAATACTTGTTAGAGTCTCACCTACCAGTCAAATAAAATTAGTTAATCATTTACTATACTTAAGACTGTGTTCAAACAAATGATTAATGATAAATTGAACTATTAGTATTATATAGCAATGCTTGAAACTATTTAACTGCTTGTAAATAAAACTATTGGTGTTAAATAGGAATACTTGAAACCATATTATTATGTGCAACCAAATGAGCTCTGGCTGGTTTAAAAATGGTGTTACCAACAAACTAGTCATTTTACAGATTATAAAGTTTATATATATATATATATATATATATATATATATATATATATAATGGATTTGCCATTAAATAATCTACAGGAGTTGATATGCCATAAAACACAACCAACTTGTCTGACTGGAGTATATCAACTATTCAAGATATGTAGAATGAAATTAAGTTTAAATAAACACATTAAACTAATTTAGCAGAAGTTCAGTCATCTGAAAGATTGAAAGGGTTGGTAATAACAGTTCTGCTTCTCCTGTCTACTTCTAATCTGTTCTCAGATGATTATTGCTGAGACAAAACAAGCTATCAGGTTAGAGATCAGGTGAAATGAACAGGCTTAACAAATGAACAAAGTAAATATAAAAAAAAGTCTTTCAAACAAATAATTCTATTTGTAGAAACATACTTTGAGTTGAGTGAGTTCTTTTGGGGGTAGGTGTAAGAGAGGATATGTATGATTTTGATAGAATTAAATCAATAGTCGAAGAATGGAAACATCAACAAAGCAAGAATTTGTCTTCAGTTGAAAAAGCAGATAAAACAAAATTTATGTCTTTTAATCAAGATGGTGCCATCTCTTCATAAAATGGCAAACCTCTGAAATTAGTAGACCAGTTCATATACCTTGGTAGCAATATCCCATCTACTGAAAGCAATGTTCATATATACATAAGTAAACCATCGACTACTATTGACAAGTTAATGATCATATGGAAATCTGATCTCTCTGATGAAATAAAATGGGATTTTTTTTTCCAAGTTGAAGCCATGTCATTACTATTGAATGGTTGCACCACTTGGACTTTAATGAAAAGCCTTGAGAAAATGATGGGAACTACACAAAGACAAATCTTGTAAAGCAGCAGTTGTACAGCCATTTACCTCGAAACTCGCAAACCATCAAAGTAAGATGAACAAGACGTGCTAAACGATGCTGGAGAGGTAAAGACAAACTCATCAGCGACATTCTCTAATGGACTCCTACATGTAGCTAGACCAGTGTTAACCAACCAACAAAAACTTACATTTATCATTTCTGTGTGGACACTCGATACTATCAAGAGGACTTACCAAGAGCGATGACCAATAGGGACGGATTGTGAGTGAGAGAGTCAGAGGAAAATGTGCTATCAGAGTGCCTTGATGATGATGATTGTGGGGTGATAACGAAATAAAATAAATGGTCACTCATTTATGTAGCCCAGTTGGCTGGGGGAGGGGGCTGTTGAATACACCAACTGTATCTCAGCAGAGGGGTAAGACTTCCCCAACGAATGTCTTGTGGCCCAGTCGGCTGGGGGGTGCTGTAGAATACACCAACTGCATCTCAGCAGAGGGGTAAGACTTCCCTAACGAGTGTCCTGGATATGACACTAAACAATTTGGGGAATACGGAGTACCCCTTAATTGCCATTACTCCCGGGTCCACTATGTCCTGGAGTGGTAGCACCTGATAGGGTCTTATCTATGGGTCAAATAAAACAGTTTGACATTTTAAACTGTGCAAACAAGTGACTTATGCTAAATTGAATTGTTAGAAATAGAATAGTTTGATCATTTAACTGTGTGTAAACAAACAACTAATGTTAATTGAATTATTAGTGATACATAGCAATACTTGAAATCATTTAACTTTGTTGACATGCTAAACTGAATTGCTTGAAATAGAACTATTTGATTATTTAACTGTGTAAACAAATGACTGATGTTTAATTGAATTGTAAGTGTTAAATAGCAATACTTGAAAACATTTAACTGTGGGAAAACAAATTAATAATAAATAGAATTATTTGTATTAGATAGAAATAAATAAAAACATTTAACTGTGTGCAAAAAAAGTGAGCTCAGGCTCATTTAAAAATGTTACCTACAAAATGTGTTTAGAAATCATATATTTGATATAGATGTTTAAAAAAGATTTCGCATTAAATAACCCATGATAGTTGATATGCCATAAAACCAAACCAAACAAAACCTCATTTATGTGAGATACTTTTTAGCAGAAAAATCTCTGGCTCCTGAAGTCTTAGAATAACTTTATTCCCTTTTTAATACTCGAGTACTTAAAGTACAGTAAATAATTGTCTCCTTTGGATTTTGAAGTTGTCTTTTGGATGCCTCATAGTCAAATGAGAATCTTAGAATCCTTCTCGTCTTCTTTCATTCCTGTTCTTTGAACGATTAAGTTGTGTAAACAAATCGAAGATATCTGACTCCAACACTAGTGTCACGTTTCTGGGCGAAACAAAACGAAGATATCTGTTTCTCCCTGCTTATGTTTTTACTTCTTCGCCATCTTCTTCTACTCCTCCGTCTCCGTTGTCGTCGTCATTGTTGACTTGCACGTAGCTGTTTCATTCCGATCGCCGAGATTGCACTGTCCCCCAACCGTGTGTTTTAGACACGATGGTCTGTTATCCGCCCACTTTGCAAAACTTGGCGCCTTCGAACCCGGAGACTTTGTTTCACCACTCGGTGAATTACATTGTCGCCCACCTCGTCATTGAAAAATAAAGCCCACACAGACTCCTTGTTCGTGGAATAAAAGGAGCACTTTTTTTTCTATAGGGACATGTTTATGTATTCTTGGTAATATTTCTTGTATTTATATACGGTTTGTATTGAATATTCCAATATTTTTAAATGAGCTTATCGTGTCTTTACTTCCTTTTACTCAGTTTTAGTCTATCATTTGATATACTAATGATAATATTGGACATTGATGGGTAAAGACTTGACTGAATATCCACCCTAGAGTAATTGAATGGGCGATTTGAAGGTTTGTCTTTGTATATTTGTTGAATCTATCATAACTCATAGCTCCAATTTTTTTAGTATCAGAGGGAAACAATTCAGACACTTGCAACAGAAGAAATGAATGATGGTTAGATATTTCCTCACGTTAAACAATGTATAATAATAAGTACAGAAAAGTCCTATCGTGTAGTTGAAGAGTTTTTGGTATGAATTAAGAGTCCTTAATAAAAGGGAGGTAATTGTTTGAAGACTTAAAACAAAGAATGGTATCGTACACCATATGACAAGGTTTGTTGGGGTAAAAGCCCCCTCTGTCAGGAAATGAATACACTCGTCTGTGCTTCTGGTTGTTGAGACAGGACCAGAGAGAGATTTGACTTTGCCATGTCCTTTTATAAAGTACTTTGGTCACACCACCTAGCTGCCATTAGAAATACAATTTAGAAGGCAAGGAATTTAATCCCTACACAAGTATCAAACCGATTTGTATTTCACCTCAGAATCTCAAGACAGTGTTTTTCTTTATCTTTTTTTTTTTTTTAATTTTTTTGCAGACCACGTCGAATTCACTACATCCGGAATACGAGTTCCAAGTCTGTCAGAAACAACCAGTTTAATATCCCTGTCTCCAAAAATAGCTCGCAACAGAAAACAAATGGATATGCGACAACGAGCCATCTTAAATCATGCTTACAGCAATCCTCAATGCAACTCCTCTCCAGGTAAGTGTATAACCCTTGTTACTGAACATAAGAAAAAAAAACGAATGTCTATATTGCCCAGTTGGCTGGAGCAGTTGAATATACTGACTACATTTATGCAGAGGGGTAAGACCCCTTCGTATTCAACAAGTGTCCTGGATTCATTAAACAATCTGATGTTGAAGTTTTGGGAAATGCGGAGTACCCCTTCATTACCATTGCTCCTAGGACCACTCTGGCCCAGAGCAAAAGCACCTGATAGTCCTATCTATGGGTCAAATAGAACTGTTCGACATTTAAACTCAGAGCAAACAAATGACTTATGGTAAATAGAACTGTTTGATCATTTGACTGTGTGTAAACAAATGACTGATGTTTAATTGAATTGTTAGTGATACATAGCAATACTTGGAACCATTTAACTATGTTGACTCATATTAAATTGAATTGTTAGAAATAGAACTGTTTGATTATTTAACTGTGTGTATCTACAAAATATTTACAAATCATATATCTAGTATACATGTAAAAACAGGATTTAGCATTAAATAACCAACAATGGTTGATATTCCATCAAACCAAACCAAACCAATGTTGATATAAAAATATTACTTTATATATTCTTGTATAATGAACAACTTTTTAAAGCCAATTTTTCAATTCAAAATCAATGGGTTGTTCATTGCACAAGGTATATTTTTGAAACATTGAAGCTTATCTTATTTCTATGAATAATCTTGCCATAACTTTAATCTAAAGTGTACCCAAATTGGCTTTACCAAAATAAAGTCGATTAGTTAAGATCATCATCAAGATGTAATGATGGCACATATTTTCTTGACTCTCTCTCGCTATCCATCTCTATCATCCATCGCTCTTGGTATGTCACGGGAATCCTCTTAGTGTAATGGCAAAAGTACTGGACTGTGGTTTTGAGGCGAGTTTGAACTCCAGTCATGCTATTACATTCACTTTTGGACTAATACACTTGAGAAAGGCATGAACCCTCTTATTCCTCCAGTTATGTGTTAAACAATACAATTATTGTCCTTACATAAGAATGGCTTTGGCATTAAATAACCCACTAAGGTTGGTATGCTATTAAACAAGGAAACTGAAATCGATCCTGGAAAGTCTTCTAGACTGCGTCCAGTGTCCGAACAGAGCTGATGTATGTAAGTCCTTGCTGGTGAGCAAATAATGGCATGTCAATGTGCAAGAGTTCATAAGAGAACATCACTTATGAGTTCATCTTTATTTCCCCCAACAGTGTCCTGAAGGTCTTATCCATCTTACTTGGGTGATTGGAGAGTTGGGAAGTAATTGGCCAATACAGCGACTGAGCTACTGTTTTGTGGCATGCTGCTTCCAGGATATGTTCAAAATAGGATGTAGCATTCTTGCATGGTTTCCATCCAGCCTTTTCTCCATGCATTTCATGAGCACCCAAGTGGTGCAACCATACAGTAGTATTGACACAGCCACAACTTGTAATAAATCCCATTTTACTTAACATTATTTACTATCTATAACATCTGTGCATATAATATGTACAAATATTATAAATAGTAAACAAAGTTTAATAAAAACTTTATAATCCTAACTCTTTGAAATTTCCATGTAAGTATGGTAGGCTACACCAAGGTCTAGACTACATTGTTTATTCACAGTATTGCATTTCTTTTGATTGTATTACAGTAGTTTGGAAAGTATAAGTGTTTGAATGTTTTCTCTTTATGTCATTGGAAAAATAGTTTTGTAGCCCAAAAGATCGGGGTCATTTATTACATAAAATATATGATTAAAGAAAAAACACCTACTTGCGACTAAAAATTAGGGGTCCTTCATTCCACAAGTATATACTGTTATAAAAGAAGGGTAAAACAATCATATGATATTTCAACATTACTTTCCTACTTCAGTTAATATTTAGGTGAACTATTTTCTAGTCATTAATCTCATGATGTGAAGTGTGGTAAAGCAATAAGAAATAAAGTGAGGTAAGAGGTTTGTCATTATATTAGCTGTCTCCATAGATTGTAAATGCAAAAAGAAAAAAAAAGGCATAATATGTTGTCAGCTGGCTTGTAATATTCAGACATAAGACCCAACCCCTAAAAAAGGACCGATCCTGGGTATTGATACTCAACCATCTAATGGTAAGGTTCCAGTTCTGAAGCTTTGAGATATGCGGAGTACCCCTTCAGTACCATTACTCCCAGGTCCACTTTTACCCAGAGTGGTAATACCTGTTAGGGTTCCATCTATGGGTCAAATAGAAATATATAATCTAAATTGAAACCATTTAACTGTGTGATGTTGAATAGAATTACTCGTGTAAGATAGCAATGCTTAATACCATTTCACATATGTAAACAAATGAGCTCTGGCTTATTCAAAAATTGTTACCTACAAACAATTTATTTACAAATCATATATATTAAATATATATGTATAAACAGGATTTGGCATTAAATAACCTACAAGGGTTGATATGCCATAAAACACAACCTACCAACCCATTATTGACATTGCCCAGTCGGATAGGGCTATAGAATACACCGACTGCTTCCCTGCAGAGGGGTAAGACCCCGCCCCCAACAAATGTCCTAGATATGACACTAAACAATCTAATGGTGAGGTTCCAGTAATGCTGGACCTTTGGGGAATGTGGAGTACCCCTTCATTGCCATCACTTCCAGGTCCATTCTGGCTCAGAGTGGTAGCACCTGATAAGGGTCCTATCTATGGGTTAAATAGAACTAAAACATGGTTTCTTGAGTTTACTGATTTTTGTATCTAAACTGTGTATTTATGCTAAACTGAATTGCTCGAAAAAGAACTGTTTTGACATCTAAACTATGTACTTATGCTAAACTGAATTATCTGAAATAAACTGTTGTGACATTAACTCTGTGTATTGCCCAGTCATCTGGGGTTATAGAATACACCGACTGCACCTTTGGGATTGTCCTGGATATGACACTAAACAATCTGATGGTGAGGTTCCAGTGATGCTGGGACTTTGGGGAGTGCAGAGCACCCCTTCATTGCCATTGCTCCCAGGTCCACTCTGGCCTGGAATGGTAGCACCCGATGGGGCCCTATCTATGGGTTAAATAGAACTAAGCTGCATACTTAAGATAAACTGAATTATTTGAATTAGAACTATTTGACTAAACAGAATAGCTTGAAATAGAAATGTTTTTGACAATTAAACTGTGTACTAATGTTTAAACTGCATACTTATGCTAAACTGAATTGTTTGAAATGGAACTGTTTTTGACATTGAAACTGTACTTACACTAAACTGAATTGTTTAATATAGAACTGTTTTGACATTTAACTGTGTGTAAACAAAATCTATACTTATACTAAACTGAATTTGTTAAATAATAACTGTTTAACTAAACTGAATAGCTTAAAATAGAAATGTTTTTGACAATTAAACTCTACTCATGTTAAACTGAATTGCTTGAAATAGAACTGTTTTTTGTATAAAAATCGATTCGGCATTAAATAATCTACAAAGGTTGACATGCCATAAAACCCAAACAATCAATCAATCATTATTGCCATCACTCCTTGATCCAAACTGACACAAAATGGTAGCACCCATTCTATCAAAAATATCTGTTTCAAAATAATTTTTATTTGAAAAGAATACTTGATGCATTATAACTAAATTATTTGTATCAATAAGTAATACTTGAAACTATATAACTGTAAATTACTTGTATTAAGAATTGTTACGTGAAGCTATAATTATTTACAAAGGATAATTAATTTTATCAATAGTTACTTAAAACCATATAACTGTTTACAAACAAATTAATATTATTAAATAGAAATAGTTACTTGAAACCATATAATTATTAGTATTAGATAGGAATACTTGAAACCATACATACTGTGTACAAATTATCATTATTAGAAAGGAATATTTGATATCATATGATTGTTTGCAAAAAAATCTCTTAGGAAACCACTACACAAATATAAATGTATAATAATTGTAACTCCCTAACTTCTAGGCATAAAATAACCCTAGATGAGTTGACATGCCATTAAAATCAATTATTCCTTGTTCTTTTCTTTGTCAGGTTCAACGGAAAGGTTGACCCGTCCACTGCTTTATGATCAATCAGACGATGAAATCATCATTGTCCCAAGAAATCGGGTCAAGGTTTTGATGCATGATGTTGCGACCCAGACAGATGTACGAAACATGGATCTAGCCAACAAAACGGAAACTTCCTGGCAAAATGCACGGATGAGTCACAACAGCATCTTCAGCCAAAGCAGTACAATCAGTTTGGATAGGAACAGCATCCGCAGCGAATACAGTGCCAATGACTACAGGGGCTCCACAGAAAAGCTAAAAATGTACGACAGCCGTGAAGAATTGCGCAGGAGTAAAGGATCATCTTTTAAACGGCAATCAAAATTCAACAAAGAACATTCACTCGATGCTTCGGGTGGCGAAGAGATTTTGTGTATGTCTGCGGAAGGTAAATACGAAGTTCAGATTGAAAAGTTTTCACCAAGTGATGCCTACATGGGTTTGAAAGGCATCCGTTCTTTATCTGAAAAAGACAGGGAAAATTCAACAGACCTGGAACTTTTTACGGATATTGATCCAGATCAATCGAGCCGGATCAAAAGTCAGCTTAACCTGTTTGAGATACCAGCAGATCAGGAGAGGCTGTTGCCTCGACTTGAACTGACATCAGCATCATCACCAGAAAAGGAACCAGAGGATAATTTGGGAAATACTCTTGGAGATAAGCTAGTGTTCAGCCCAGAAGAAGAGATTAAATCAAGCCTCAGTGAAGAATTTAGAAAGAAGGGAGAAAAAAATAACCCAGAAAGGAAAAGTGAATCAGACTTTAACCCTAACCCAGGCAAGAAAAATAATCTTGATACCAAAGGTAATTTACAACCGATGAATAGTCCGAGAGAAGAAATAAAGAACGAAAAAGAAGTTAAAGGCGATGTGCCAGGAAGAGATGAATCCAAAAATAACCTATCTGCCAAAACTAACACCCCAGAAAAAGAAGAAAAACCAAGTTTTAAAGATTTAAAGAAAAACAACCTGGAAACAAAGAACAATCCAGAAAAAGGCAATCCCAATCCAGAAATCAAAATAAGCCCATCCAAAGATCAAAAAAATACCTCTGAAAAATCACCTTCAAACAATAACCCAGTGATCCGGCCCAAAGAGAAAAGTGCTGTCAAAAAAGATAACAAAGCACCAGCAAAACCGCTTAACAGTCCGACTGGAAGCAAAATTCTAGAGAGGAATCCCTCAGGCAGTGGTGCCACTGCAAAGCCAAAAGAGATGCCAAACATTCGATCAAACAACACAAACACCGTTCCCAAAAGAATATCTGAGGGTATCCTAAAAAAGCCTGAGATCCCAAGAAATATAATGCCCAGCAGCAGTCGGCTGCAAGTGATTAAAACAATTAAGTCAGATGACCCCAAAGTCCAATTACAGATGCAAAAAGAGGCTGAGAAATTACAAAGACTGAGCAATAAAAAACCTGAAGAACTCACACACCAAAAAAATGTAGTATTGAAACTTAAGCCCAACGAAGCACAGACACCACCCCAGGAAAAGATTAACATGAAGGGTACAATGGAAAATATATCTGGGGAAGAAATGGCTTTGCATTGTGTACCTGTCAATGCAGATCTTGCTGGAAAACAACAAAAGCCCAAACAGAATGCAGAAACATATTTTTCTGATGTAAGTAGATAATTGACTTTTTTTTTAATTTTCTGGTTTTAATGTTAGCATAAGCAATAAATGAAATAATTTCCATTTCTCAGTTGATTGGTTTGTCTGAAGAAATTTCAGTCAAAATGGGCTGACCATTGAAATCTAAAGAATTTGCGGATAAATAGAAAAATCCTTGACTAGAAAAAGGGAATCTGATTTTCCTTATTACAGACATTGTTTTTTGAGCTGAGAAATGTAAAAATAAGAGGCACTCACTCATCTCTTTCTCTACCATACATATATTTATGATTTGACCTTGTGTCACATCCTGCTCATTCAGAGAGGTTATTCAAGCAAGGACAGTGCAGACAAAATGGCATTTGGTGACTGTCTGTTAGTCTGATTATTGCATAGTTCAGAAACTGGTTATCACCAAATGCCATTGACTGTATCTGTTCTGTGATCAATCACTGATATCAAGCACTTTTTATTTGTGAATAATAGTTTTTACTGCTTTTTTATATTTGTTGGAAAATATAACATTCAACATCTGAATTATAAATTAGAGCACAAATTTATTGCAAGTTCAAATAAATACACAAATAGTTTTTTTCTCAGTTTACAAGCCTTTCCTAAGGCATATAAGACTGAGGGAATAATGGACCTTACTCAACCACAGTGGTTTATGACATGTCTAAATTAAATTGTCCTTCTTTTTGACTTGTTGCCCTAACAAAGCTAAAAGACCCAAATGTGTCCAATTTACTCATAGCTTTGGGAGGGAAAAAGAGATCAATTTAGGGTTTTCCCCTTCTCCCTATGGGCATTTAGTGTAAAATGAATGCAGTCTTATCCAGAATTTGAACTCGGCTCTCCAATTTCATTTTCTATGCCAAAAATCATCATTTACCTGTATTTATGAGTTCTTGATGAGGTGTCCAAACACTCAGTCACCCAAAAAATCCTCTTTGAAAGATGTCTTTGCTGATTGGGATGTCTACAACTATCATTTACCAGGCTAGAATGAAGTTAGAATACTTTAAATACACATTGTCAAAAAGATGGTCATATCCTTTTGGAAACACAATATATATATATATATATATATATATATATATATATAGTATGAATGGAGTTTGAATTTGCAGACTACAATGTTGCAGTCCAGCACATTAGCCAATATGCCAATGGGTAGAGTGTTCACCAATGCCCTGGGAGACCAGGGTTCAATCCTATGTCGAGTGATACCAAAGACTCAAAAAATGGTAATTGATACCTCCTTATTTTATACTCAGCATTATAAGGTGAGAATCAAGGGTAAGTGGACCAATCCAGGAAAAGAGTGACACTCTCCCCTATACCTCGGTGTAGTAGCTATTGAAAAGGGAGCCTTTGGATTACCTTTGACACCAGTAAGCCAACTTACTAACTTACATAGTTTTCTATGTTCATAGATAAAGAATGCAAAGTATTAGTGATATCTAAACCAAGCTGATGATCACATAGGCAAAAACCTGATTATCACCAAGAACTGTTGTGACACTATATATGTGCTGTCCTAAATTAATATATACCGTATATAGTAAGTAAGTAGGTTGGGGACCCTAGTCAAGGGCAACCCGTAGGCTCCCTTTTCAATAGCTACTACACCAAGGTAAAGATGTAGGGAAGGGCGTTACTCCTTTCCCTGGATTGTTCCACATTACCCTTGATACGTACCTTATATTGCTGAGTGTTAAGCAAGGAAGTATCAAGTACCATTTTTAAAGTCTTTGGTATGACGCGACCTGGGATTGAACCCAAGTCTCCCTGACCTATGGCGAACATAAGACCAATTTTTCCCTTCAAAAACAAGTGATTGTTCTCTTTGAAGTTTTCAGTCATTCATTACAGCAATATATGATAGAAACACTTATTTAAGGTCTAAAAATTAGGATTCATTTATTGCATGAGTATATAGTATATCCTCTATTACCATACTGTGCTTTCTTTATTCATCAATATAACAAACTACAATTTGTGAATATATATATATATATATATATATATATATATATATATATATATATATATATATATATATATACAAAATGTAGTTTGATATATAGTGTGTGTAACCCAGATATAAGAGATTTTTCTCTGGTCCCAAAATAGAGCCTGTGCTACCTAAACAAAATAGACCAAAACCGGATATAAGATACTTCTTCTCCAGTCCCGACAACTCTCTTATATCCAGATTACACTGTATATACACAACATCCCTTTTTTTTTAACATTCTTTTTTAAAATACTCCATACATAGATTAACCAGTCGGCTGGGGCTATAGAATACACTGACTGCATCTCTGCAGAAGGGTAACACTCCCCCACCAAGTGTCCTGGATATGACACTAAACAATCTGATAGTGAGGCTTCAGTAATGTTTGAGCTTTTGGGAATGCAAAGTACCCTTTCATTGCCATTGCTCCCAGGTCCACTCTGGCCTGGATTGGTAGCACCTGATAGGGTCCTATCAAAGGGTCAAATAGAACTGTTTGACATTTAAACTCAGAGCAAACAAATAACTTATGGTAAACTGAATTGTTTGAAATTGAATTGTTTGATCATTTAATTATATGTAAACAAATGACTGATGTTTAATTAAATTGTTAGTTATACATAGCAATATTTTAAATCATTTAAGTTTGACTTATGCTGAATTGGATTGTTAGAAATAGAACTGTTTGATTATTTAACTGTGTGTATCTACAAAATGTGTTTAGAAATCATATATCTAATGTATATGTAAAAACAGGATTTGCCATTAAATAACCGACAATGGTTGACATGCCATAAAACCAAACCAATCTATACATAAAAGTAGTCGTAGACTACCCAATCTTTGAAAAGTAAGTAAAGTTGGTGACCTTAGTCAAGAGCGACCAGAAGGCTCCCTTTTTAATAGCTACTACACCGAGGTGTAGGGAAGGACACTACTCCTTTCTCTAGATTTCTCCACTTTACCCTTAATAAGTACTTTATATTGCTGAGTGTTAAGCAAGGAGGTATCAAGTACCATTTTTAAAGTCTTTGGTATGACGTGACTTAGGATTGAACCCAGGTCTCCCGGACCATTGGCAAACACTTTACCCACTAGGCCAATTAGGTTTTCTAAAAGAACACACATTAACAATAACTTTGGTATTTAACAAAAATGAAGGGACTTTTTAATGATAAAAAGACATTAGAATTAATTTGAGGAAAAAAAGTGAATTCTTCATCTCAGATGTGTTGACAATATCTCTTCTCTCTCTCTCTCTCTCCTTCTTCAAATCGACTGCAATGAATGAAATTCAAATTTTCATTTCCAAATTGTTAGAGTAAAGAGATGAAATATTCCACTGTGTGATTATTTTTTCATACATGTTTATAGCTTGTCATTTTCTTATATATATACTTATATATATATATATATATATATATATTCAGATCTATAAACACATTTGTCTCTTGTACTTAATAGCTGGATAGCGCATCACCACCTCGGAGTGGATCTAGTTTCAAGACATCGTAAGCTATCATATCAGCCTCTGCGACACTCGCAGATCAGGTGAGAAGTGTACACAAACAGCCTCACATCCCATCTTTTTTTTTTTTTTTTTTTTTTTTCGCAGCTGATAGCATAATAATGCACGCATTGCAAAAAGTTACCTCCCTTTGACTCATACAACTTTTTTTCTGCATTTTTCGTTTGTTTTTTTTTGACACATTTTCAAAGCCTTTTTGCTTATTAGAGTGCCTTTTCTTTTAGAGTTTTTCAGAAAAAAAAAAAAAATTAAGAGAATGAAAAACTAACCACTTTCTTTTTTTTTTTTTTTTTTTTTATTAAAAAATAGTTTAGTCAGTTTTATTTTTTCCGCGTGGAAAAGTTTAAAATTTTATTATGAACATTTTTTTCAAGATTTAAATTTTTTAAATATCCATTTTACCTCTCTAAACCAGTAACTTCCATGTTTTGAATCGATTGCTTGTTTGTGGATCTGTTATGAGACTTTTTTCTCTTTGGTTTCTAACCAAATATTTTAAACCATAATTTAGCAGTTTATAAACGGACTAAGTAAAATCCTCTCTAACAGTTTGAAACTAAATAAAAAAAAAACTCTTCATTCAACAACTTTTCCGTGTTTATTTTAGCGGAAAATTAAATATCTATCTAGTAATTTTTTCTGAATCTCTAACCTGACACTGTGATCCAGCAACTTTTAATGATCCCTTGCCATTAATTTGTGAATCTATCATGAGATCTTTCCAATTTGATTTAAAATCAAATCTTGAACTATAATTTAGTTGTATATAAACAGACTTATTAAAATCCT
This sequence comes from Sepioteuthis lessoniana, assembly GCA_963585895.1. NCBI lineage: Eukaryota > Metazoa > Mollusca > Cephalopoda > Myopsida > Loliginidae > Sepioteuthis > Sepioteuthis lessoniana. Next base: position 95,325,194 of record OY757919.1, on the reverse strand, counting down.
CTCCCACAGTTTGAAATTAAATTGAAGAATTCTTAAATTCGACAACTTTCAATGTTTAGCAGAAAAGTAAACATTATTATTTTTAATACAAACAATTATAAAGCATAAGTAAACAAATGATTTTCATTTATTATAATTCATATTATATGAATTAAAAATATTTTGTTATTTTAATTATCTCCCTATTTAAATACTCGATGCATAGAAATAATTGTAGATAATCTAATCTTCAAAGATAGCTTTTTAAATAGCTTTTCTGGATGAACAAGTTATGTATTTTCATGAACTTTGGCAATTAACAAAGATATCCAGCCCTTTTTTTTTATATGAATTGAGCATGATAAGAAAAATATCAAAGATAATGGTATTCATCAAAATAGTGCATCTTATAAAGGCACTATTTTTCCAATTTTTCCAGCCCAAAAGTTCAGGTTCTTACTGTACTTGAGAACGATGTAATTTTCTTTTTCCTGTCACTTTTACGCATAGTACCCTTCTCATCTGACACTCTGTGATCCAGCAACTTCTAATGATCCAAGCCCAGTTGGCTGGAGCTGTACAATACACCAACTGGATCTCTGCAAAGTGTTCTGGATATGACACGAAACAATCTGATGGTGAGATTCCAGTAATGCTGGAGCTTTGGCGAATGGGGAGTACCCCTTCATTGCCATAGCTCCCAGGTCCAGTCTGGCCTGGAGTGGTAGCACCTGATAGATCCTATCTATGGGTCAAACAGAACTGTTTGAAATTTAAACTCTGTACAAACAAATGACTTATGCTAAATTGAATTGCTTGAAATAGAACTGTTTGATCATTTAACTGTGTAAACAAATGACAGATGTTTAATTGAATTATTAGGGATACATAGCAATTCTTGGAACCATTTAACTTTGTTGACTAAAGTTTATAAATCATATATATCTAATATATGTGAATAAACCGGATTTGGCATTAAATAACCTATGAAGGTTGATATGCCATAAAACTAAACCAATTCTTATGATCCTTTGTCATTAGATTGTGGATCTGTTATAAGATTTTTTTTCAATTTCATTTCAACTCAAATTTTGAAATATGATTTAGCAGTTTAAAAACAAAATCTCCACAGCTGAAACGAAATCAAATAACTATCAACTTCAACAACTTTTGATGATTATTCTAACAGAAAATTAGATATGTATTCAATTTTTTTTTTCTGAATTTTCTGATTTTTAATTCATTGTATAAATTGCCCAATCAGCTGGGGCTGTAGAATACACTGAATGCACCACTGCAGAGGAGTAATACCCCACCCACCAACAAGTGTCCTGGATATGACACTAAACAGTCTGGTGGTGAGGTCCCAGTAATGCTGGGGCTTTGGGAAATACGGTGCACCCCTTCATTGCCATTACTCCCAGGTCCGCTCTGGCCCAGCGTAGTAGTACCTGATAGGGCCCTATCTATGGGTTAAATAGAACTAACGGCATACTTATACTAAACTGAATTGTTTGATTAAACTGAATAGCTTGAAATAGAAATGTTTTTGACAATTAAACTGTTCTTACATTTAAACTGCGTGCTTATGCTAAACTGAATTATTTCAAATAGAATTGTTTTTTGACATTGAAACTGTATTTACACTAAACTGAATTGTTTAACATAGAACTGTTTTGACATGTAACTTTGAGTAAACAAAATCTGTACTTATACTAAGCTGAATTTGAATAGCTCAAAATAGAAATGTTTATCACAATTAAACTGTACTTACATTTAAACTGCGTGCTTATGCTAAACTGAATTATTTGAAATTGAACTGTTTTTGACATTGAAACTCTACTTACACTTAACTGAATTGTTATAGATAACTGCTTGAATAATTTGAAATATAAAAGTTTTTGACAATTAAACTGTGTACTTATGCTAAACTGAATTGTTTTAAATAGAACTGATTATTTACATAAAAATGGATTTGGCATTGAATAACCTACAAAGGTTAATATGCCATAAAACCCAACAAACCAAACCATCATTGCATAAAAAATTATAAATAAAAACAAATAATTTTCATTTCTAGTTCATGATATATTTTTTATATAAGTTAGCAATTTATATAAATGGTATTTAACAAATATACTTGACTTAATTGAACATGATAAAAAGATATCAAATATAATGGTATTCATTAATAATAATTTGAGGAAAAATATAAATGTTTAATCCTAGATGTGTAGACAATATCAAACATATATATCATCATCAAGGCATGACAACAGTAGATTCTCTTGATGCTCTCTAGCCATCAAGTCCTATTTACTATCAGTCTTGATAAGTCCTTTCACAGCATCCAGTTTTTGCATAGAGCTAACAAATGTAAGTTTTTGCCGGTAGGCCTTCACTGATGTACCCATCTGTAGGAGTCCGTAGGAGAATGTTGCTTATGAGTTCATCCTTACTTCTCTAGCAGTGCCTAGCATGTCTTTCTCATCTTACTTGGATGGTTTGTGTTATGGGAGGCAAGTGGCCGTACAACAGCTGTTTTATTGGGTACTGGTTCCAGGATTTGTTCAAAACAGCATGCAGCATCCTTGTCTTGTTCCCATCTTGCTTTATCTCCAGCTGTTTTGTTAAAATCTATTATGACCTCACAAAAGGTTACAGAATGAGAAATAACCAAAAAGGAGGTTAGAATTGAAATGGAAATCTTTACAACAATACCAAAATATGATACTCACCAGAGGCATGAAGAAGGTAAACCACTGCTTGTGGGGTGCCGCTTAATCAGCATGTCAATCCTCCTCACAACAGTGTCCAACATATTTATAAGGAATAGGATGTACCCATTAATGTTCATAGGTATAGTATATAACAAAATCCAAGTAGTGTGACCATACAGTAGTACTGACATGGTTACAGCTTTGAAGAATTCCAGTTTTAATCTCTCTGTTAATACCATCATAACAAACTATCCACATCCTTGTGATTTGTAGTATGTTGGAAGGTAGAAAAGGAGCATATAGACTAAGCTAACTGAACTCGATCCCCTCCTCCTTCGATTAGCAGACAAATTAGGTTATGAAATTAATCCTTATCCAGGTCCAGTTGAATGGAGCTGTAGAATACTCAGACAGCATTTCCGAGGGGGGGGGGGTAAGACTGCCCCCACCCCAATACTGTACTGGATATGACACTAAACTGCATCTGATGGTGAGATTCCAGTAATGTTGGAGCTTTGGGGAATATGGAGTATCTCTTCATTGCCATTACTCTCAGGTCCACTCTGACCTAGAGAAGTAGTACCTGTTTGAGTCTCATCTATCGGTCAAATAGAACTGTTTATTAATATCAAATTGAATTATTAGTATGAGATAGCAATTCTTGAAACCATTTAACTGTGTGCAAATAAAACTATTAGTATTATAGAAGAATTCTTGAAACCATTTAACTGTGTGCAAACAAATGAGCTTTGGCTTGTTTTTAAAAAATGTAAACTACAAACTATTCACTTAAGTCACAAGTAAACAGGATTTGGCATTAAACAACCATAAAGGGTTGATATGCCATTAAACCAAATAAACTGACTTAATTCTTAGCACACCAGCACACCCTGAGACAAATTTGCTGCAACACCTGTCCCAACCAACTGCTCTCTTGCTTTTGCTGAAATACTATGGTAATATTGGAAATGCAACTAACAATTTTTTTATGTCCATAATCTATTAACTCTTCTAAAAAAAAAAAAAAAAAAGCAAACATCCATACATCAAATTTTCACTCCGTAAGTATCAATGTTTATTAACAAGTTCACCATATTTTCTGTTTAAATTCTAAAAATTATTTTCATATATTTTTTTTTAACATTGAAGTGAAAGTTGTGCAATCCAACATTGAAGAAAGTCAGAGCATAAAAAGGGGAATTACTTTTAAGAAGAAATATTATTTATCATGAAGTCTTTAATGAGTAGAATATTATTTTCAGTGATTTACTTTGTATTGTAACAAAATATTCTATAATATTTATATACACTAATTGAATCATGGAATTTCTAGTTTCAGCTTGTATATTAAGCTTTAAAATATGTGGTGCATCTCTCTCTCTCTCTCTCTATGTATATATAATTACATGGTGGTGTCTGTGACCCAGGGTTTCATGCTTTACACATTCATCAGTCAGAGTAAAGCATGAAACCCAGGGTCACAGACACTACCATGTAATATATAATGAAAATAATTCCTACATGGCCAAGACTGAGTATACCTAGGTTTTACCAAATGGCTCTTCAGGATTGCTCTGACAAAGTGGGTTAGGATAAAATATATATACAGCTGCTGCTCATACAATGCAAAGCTCTTCGAACAAATCGAGCACTCTGGCATCCAGTAGGGTATAAAATGTAAACAAACAAACGCTGCTGCTGATGTTACTACATAATACCTTATAATTCCCTAAGCTGATCTAACGTAAAGTTGGGTGGATTTCGATCCCAGCTTCAAGCGTCCTATGTGTCTAGCCACACTGAAGAGTTGTGATACAACAAAACAGTCTGTCTGTGGATGACTATATATATATATATATATATATATAAGCTTAATCATTGATATTGAGCACTTTTTAATAATACTGCAAAATTTGGTCCACCATTAACTCACCAACTAAGCTCATGAGAATCGTAAACCTCTACAATCTATCTATCAATATATATATATATATATATATATATATACACACAATATTTTCAACTTTAGAATAGAATAAAAATAGGATAAAAACTCATAACTCTGATTTTCACCTTGCCAAGCCTCAGGTGAGCCAGTATTAACACATGTGCAAGCGGTTGAATTCAAATGAATAAATATCCATATTCAATGTCATCTTTAAGTTGTATGACAATTACATGATTGATATACGAGGTTATGTAAGAATTACATGAGAATTTGCAACATGAGACTCAGTCATAAGTTTTATCTTGTTTTTATTCTATTTTAAAGTTGAGAATAATGTGATATTGTCCTGTATTTTTATGTATTAAGTTCTGATTTTTTTTACTAATTAAAAATGCTTTGAGCATTAAATTTTCAATATATTTTAATCCTAACTTATATATATATATATTTATAATTACCATAGATGAATATACAACAAACATTTTTTTTTAATAAAAAGTTGATTTTCTTCAAAAACCAAATTTCCCAGTCAGCTAGGGTTATAGAATACACTGACTGCACCTCTGCAGAGGGGTAAGACCCCATCAACCAACAAGTGTCCTGGATATGACACTAAACAATCTGATGGTGAGGTTTCAGTGATACTGGGGCTTTGGGGAGTGCAGAGCACCTCTTTGTTGCCATTGCTCCCAGGTCCACTCTGGACCAGAATGTTGCACCTGATAGGGCCCTATCTATGGGTTAAATAGAATTAAACAGCATACTTAAGCTAAACTGAATTGTTTGAATTAGAACTGTTTTACTAAACTCAATAGCTTGAAATAGAAATGTTTTTGACAATTAAACTGTGTATTTATGCTAAACTGAATTGTTTGAAATGCAACTGTTTTGACATTGAAACTGTACTAACACTAAACTGAATTGTTTAATATTGAACTGTTTTGACATTTAACTCTGTATAAACAAAATCTATACTTATACTAAACTGAATTCGCCAAATTAGAACTGTTTAACTAAACTGAATAGCTTAAAATAGAAAAATTTTTGACAATACAATTAAGCTGTGTACTCGTGCTAAACTGAATTGTTTGAAATAGAACAGATTATTTGTATAAAAATGGATTTGGCATTAGATAACCTACAAAAGTTGATATGCCATAAAACCCAACCAATTAAAAACCAAAGATACCAGGATTTTATTATTTCTAGTGAAATATTGTACAATGAAATCTTATATTCTTTGGTATTATTTATTGTAAAATTTGAGGGTATTGAAATTCTATCACCAAAAATATGAATAAGTTGCAGTTTCAAAATAAGTAGACACCTTTTCAGTTCACATACAAGGGGCATACGATTAGTTTCCAGACTTTTTTCATATGGGCGTTTAAAATCGTTGTAGACTCTCGAAAATTCACTATGTTATTGCTATACATCTTATGAGATGACTGACCAATTTTTATGATTTCAGCTTCAAATGAACAGCTACAGCTGCAATTGGAATACACCCTACTAAAGCCTGATTATCACAGCTGGTGAATTTCAAAAATGCAATCTGACAATTTAGAAGAACAATATGCAATAAAATTCTGTTTTAAACTTGGAAATAATGCCACAGAAACGTATGGAATGCTTCAGACTGCTTTTTGACCATCTTGCATGAATCAAGCATCAGTTTTTGAGTAGCATAAGAGATTCAAGGAAGGCACGGAGTCTGTGAGGGAGGATGTGAGGTGTGGGAGGAGTAAGGAAGTCAATACACCAGAGATGATTGGCCAAACGGTTAGGGTTAGGGTTACTATGTTGAGGTTTTAAGGGAGTTCAGGAAGAGATTCTTAGGGAAGAGGCCAGTACTGTTTGAATCGGGTCAGTGGCATTTCCACCAGGACAATACACCAGTCTACAACTCCATCCTTGTCACAGACTATTTGACCAAGATGGGCGTCAAGACAGTTCCTCAGCCTCCCTATATTCGAGGCCTTGCTCCCTGTGACTTTTGGTTATTCCCTAAGCTCAGAGGCTGTCGTTATGAGACAATTGAGGAGATGAAAGAGGCTGTGATGAAGGTCATTGACATGCTCACACAAGAGGACTTCCATGAGGCCTTCCAGAAGTTTTTGGAATGGTACAAGAAGTGCATTGCAGCCGGAGGAGATTACTTCAAAGGGAACTAGAGTTTCATGTGTGTACTATCAATAAAAGTGCTCATCCGAAAAAAGTCTGGAAATTTATCGTATGCACCTCGTATATTGGAGGCACTTGTGGTGTAATGGTGACTGTCATAGGAAATGGACATGGTGACAAGAGTTCAATTCCTGGATGAGGCTGATTGAATTTTACATGGTGCTAATACCTTTGGGAAAGGTATGAATCCAGCTATGGGTAAATAGTCGGATAGACTGAACTCTTTAATCTTGATATGGTAACTAGTCTAAGAGAAAGAAAACTTCAAATTCAATCCTGCTAAACTCTGCTTAAAGATTGACCTTGCATCACATCCAGCTTGTGTGGAGGGGTTGGGTACATACACGTACACACACACACACACATATATATATATATAATTTTATTTCACTGAGTGAGGTATTGCAATTTTGAAACAGGGAAAAGCACAATCTTTGATTCCTCTTGATATATTGAAGAGTGTAGCTTCTGAGGTTCATCCCTCCTAGGCAATACCTGCCCCCCTCCATTTAAAAGGCCAAGAGACAGATTATTGCCTGAGGCCCCTCCCAAAAGGAAGGGCAATTAAGACTTAGCAATTTTTAACTCCTCTCCATCTAAAAATGTTACTTCATGTCACATCCTACCCATGGCAGAAAAGAATACTTTATATATATATATACATATTTGATTGAACATGATAGACATTTTTTGTCAACATATTTTTTTGTTAATCCTTTCGAATTGCAGTATTGATCTTAGGATATTCAGTGGGAATTGGTTGATAAACTTTCCATATTTAGTTATTTCCCAACTACTTTCTGCCTAACTTAAGGCCATCATCAGGGGAGAATGTATTACAAAAGTGATGTAACTTTTATATGTACATTACTACTTTGTAAGAATGACCTTTTGTACTGTTATATTGTGTTGCGTTATTCCCAAAGGACATCCAAATTGATAGACAATGTTGATTTTCTGCAAAACTTGAATCAAGGGAGAGGAACCACCCCTAATGACTTAGTTGGAGGTTTCAAATTCATCACAGTATATAACAAGTTCTACTCCCCTATCAGGATCAGTGAGGAGCATGTTTCTGTGAATCAATGTTTCCAATACTACCTCAAAAAAAAAATGTCTATTATGTTCAATCAAATATGTATCAATGAAGAAATGCTGCCAAATTATATATATATATATATATATATACTGTAAATCAAGAATAGTTACTTGAAGCTAAAATTGCTTACTAAAGATTATAATTAGTGACTTGAAAAATACAACTGTTGGCAAATTATTAGTGTGAGAAAGGAATACTTAATATCATATAACTGTCTGGCAAAATAACTCTTAAACAATGACACAAAAATATAAATATAAATCTTGGTATAAAATTACCCTAAGTTGATTGACATTCTGTTCGAACTAATCAATCACTAAAATAGAATTTTTCTCTGTCTCAACCCACGCCCTTATATGAATGGGTTTCCTCCTTGACATTTCCCTTCATAGGGCTCCATGGTGGTAGGGGAGCACAGTCTATGAACTCATCTAAAATCCCCTTAGGTACAAAAAATAGATAAAAGCCAAGCAAAACTTGTAGAAGTGCCAAAAAAAAAAAAACCTTCTCAGACCTTTTACTTGAATAAAAATACTTCTATAAACTTGTGAGAAACCCAGATCTCTCCCTCTACACTCTAGATGAAATAAACACTAACCTCTGCAAACAAGGTGTCACACCAATGCCCAAAGAATTTCCATTAAAATCCTAATAAACACATCTATTCTTAGTTTTAACATCACCAAAACCTCCTACTGAAATAGAAATAGTGTACACTATAACCAAAATTGAAATATACATACTAAATCCACTGAGATACCAAAATTGCCAAAAATTTGGGCACCACAAAGCAAAATGTACCAGACCTTTAGTGTGTAAATAAAATGTGGAGAATCAGAATGAACCACATCGACTGTAAACTGCAAAGAATGCAACACATGAAAAAAAAATATTTGAAGTTAAACTTGCAAAAAATTTATCATAACCAGAGGCAAGGAAGTTCTCTCTACACAAAAATTTATGCTAATGTAGCCAAACTCATGAACAACTCAACTCAAAACTAAGGAATAACCCACAACAAGATGATAAATCTAATAAAAAAACTGAAAACATAAATAGAATTACTAAGAGAAAGCTTGACCAGTCTAACAACAAAGATCTATGCTGAACCAGATGCAAAGAAAAACCTCCAACTCCGGACCAACAAAGCTAAAGACCCAAAAATAAAAACAAAGCCCAAGCATCCCTACTATAACTACCAACCTCAATAATCCCCCAACAAAAAAATTAGATAACAATGAAAGCCCACAGCTAACCCCTAAAGAAAGGTCTCCTTGGAAGAAGGAATCTAATAAACATAAATCTCATTAATGAAAACTAGAGCCAAGAAAGCCCCTCAAAACAGAGAAATCCTAAATACCCAAAAATCAGATCAAAAAGCCTAGAAACCATTGAAATCACTGAATCCAGCCAAATAAAAAAATAAAACACTAAAACTAAATAAACATCAAATGTATAACAAAGATTTAAAAGTATTTTATAATCCAATGGAAATGCTGTGACAACAAGGCAAATTACAATGAGCTGCTTCTGTTAATAGCTGAATTCAATCCTACCACCATAAGTCTCCAAGAAACCTTAAAAAAAAAAAAAAGCAGTGACAAACCAAATACAAAATCCTTTTGTGCCTGGTGAAGTTGTTGTCGCGTCTCTCAACAACAAAAAACTGCGATATCTGACCAAAAAGCCCCTTTCGTATTCTACAATTATCCTCTCCTTCGTCTCTTTAAACTGACCACCACTTCTCTAATCAATTCGTGTCAAATGCAAAAGTGCCAAGTGATGACATTCGTTGTTTTTATGTTCTTTTCTGCCTATCCTCATTTTCATGCGCATCTTCACTCTCCGTGGTGTGAAAATACGTGACCATTTGCAATATAAGCTTGCTGAGGGCAGTCATGTTTTTTCCAGTCAAAAAAATAATTCTTGCGCACGGGGCATATGCAATGATGTTTTTACTGAGGTGAGTGACAATTTTCATCCCAATTTTCACGACACCTTTGGACAATATAACTACATACATGATACTAGACAAAGAGCTTCGAGTAGAGTATCAATCCTAATTAGGAAAAATATCCCCCAAAATAAAATCAGCATCAACACCCACTAACAAGTAATTGCAGTCTCAGCAACCATACATAAAACTGTCTTCATCTGCTCACTATATGTCCCACCTCAAGATCATATAAATGAAAAAGAGCAAAAAGCTTAATAAAACAATGAACAAAAGAGGCCAGCTCCTCAAAAAAATCCTCAATTGCAACAATTTGTGCCTCTACAAGCAGAAATCTCAGACCCATCCTCATGTACATTCTCTGCCATAAACCTAATATTCATTGACTACAACTGGAGAGAATTCAAAGACTCCTATAGCAGTGACCACTACCAAATAATAATGAAAAACTATACAATAAAAAAACTTAGAACCACAATAAAAACCCCTATGATGGAATTTAAAAAAAAGCAAACTGGCAATCCTACAAAAAACTGCCTTACCACACTAATCTCAGAATCAAATACAAATCAAGAAGAACCCATAATACATTTTGCCAACACCTTAACCAATAAAACTATCCCCAAAATTCAGTAAATTCAAAAACAAACCTGTCATCAGAAAATCTGAACAAATACAAACAACAAAGAAGCCAAAAGATCCTCCTGAAGAATCTTCACTTTGAAAATAAACTCCAATACCAATCCAAAAATAATTTGGGACTTTATAAAGAAAATAACAAATAAAAACATCAACAACCCAATAAATCATCTCTCTCAAGGAAACACAAATACATACAGCCAACCTGATTGCAAAAATTTTGCTTGAGTGTCATCCACAAAAAAATTATTCAAATCAATTCAACTCAAAGAAGAAAAGAACATAATAAAATTTACCTCACCTGAAAGGTATAACCAATCCTTCACTCTAACCAAACTCCAAAACTTAATATCCAAATCTAACAACTCAGTCCCTGGTCCACATGAAATCCACAACACCCTCCTCCAAGAACTCCCTGAAATATCTTCTTGATATATACAATATCTTGATCTTTGGCAACATCCCTACCTTATGAAAGCAAGCCACAACCATACCGATCCTCAAAAAAGATCCTAAAATATCCTACCAGTCATAGAACTATAGCTTTAATTAACTGTTCTTGAAAGGATGATCAATCTAAGATTAACATGGTTCCTTGAATCCAATAACCTCCTTTCAAACCTACGAACAGGATTCAGAACCAAAAGAAGTACCATAGACCAAATAGACCACAAAGAAACCCTAATCAGAGAAGCATTCATTAAAAAGGAACATTTGGTTGCCGTCCTTTTTGACCTGAAAAAAGCCAATTGACCATATGGGATACTCAAAGACCTAGGCAGACTCCCTATTTTCATAAAACACTTCCTTGAAGACTGGACCTTCCAAACACGAATAAACAATACACTTTCTGATCCAAAACCACAAGAAATAGGTATACTTCAAAGTAGCATCCTGTCGGTGATCTTATAACAACCTGCCCCCCACCCCAGAAATTAATGGATCATTATAAGTCGATGACTTCCTCATTTGGGAACCATGAAAAATGGTTTTAAAATCTCAAGTAACAAAACCAAATGCATGCATTTCTACGAACTCTATAAAATGCATAATCAACCCACCCTAATACTAAACACTACTGAAATACCTATAACCCATCAATATAAATTCTTTGGCATTACTCTTGACTCAAAACTATCCTTCATCCCCAATATCAAACTTCAAACATCTGAAGATCAAATCCAACCAAACTATTCAACTCCTGAGAACCATAGCCCACACTGACTGGGATGCTGATAAAAAACCCTAACCAAACTATACAGATGTCTAATACAATCAAAACTTGATTACAGCTGCTTCATATATGGAGCAGCCAGAAAATCTTACCTCCAAGAACTTGAAACCATCCATCACCAGGCACTCAGTATTGCCCCGGGTATCTTCACTATCTCTCCAATTGAAAATTCACCCTGTCAGCTGGGGCTGTAGAATACACTGACTGCACCTCTGCAGAGGGTTAAAAAACCCCAATGAGGCTACCTGTTGGCTGTGAGTGGTGACCCGTAATGCTTGAGGACGGAATCCTGGTGACTGAGCAGTCCATGACCTGGCAGCTAAAGAGGTCGTGTGACTTGCAACACTCCACTTTGGCCCTTACTGGGTTAGACGGGTGGTCAGAAAGGCCCGATCCAATCAATCAGCTGGTCATGTCAGCCCTCTTTTAGATGTTTTTAAAAATCTGAATAAGAGGGCGATGGCTGTAGGATCAATCATCCTGAGGAAAGACCTATTCTCCTTTGTGTCCCTGGGTAAGTAATTATCTTGGAAACGAAAACCCAGGGACAAAATTAAAACTGTCTAACATCAGCATGAGTATACCGGCTATGTAGCCCTGATGTTACAAGGCAAATGGATTTCCCCCTAGGCACATCCCTGTGTGGGGCTCCATGGTGGGTGGGAAGCATAGCCAATGAAACTCATGAAACTTCTTTATGGAGCTTGAAAATATAACCCAAGCAAAAACAAAAAAAAATCTCAAATGACCTTACATAGAGTCAGACAACTCCGAGGAGGAAAAAATACAGCCTGAACCTCCATTCCCAAAATTCATGATATTAGAGTCGCTTGAAGATACCCTATTAACATAACTATCTCCATTCCTTATACAGAAAATAATATCTACAAATATCAGTCCAAAAACAGTTAAAAATTTAAGAAATGGGACAATAATGATTAAAATTGAAAATAAAAAAACACATACTTTTTACTAAATATGAAAATATTCCACCACTTAAAAATTAAAACATACACACATAAAACTCTAAACTCCTCTAAAGGAGTTATAAGAAATAAAGAACTCTCCCAGTGTTCAAGGGAAGAAATATTAGCCGAACTAAAAAACCAAGGTGTAACTGATATAAAAACAATTACCATCGAAAAAGAAAATTAAACAATACAAACAAACACTTATATATTAACCTTCAAAACACAAATCCCAAAGAAATAAAAATCAGTTACATTAATGAAAAAATTGAACAATACATCCCAAATCCACTCCGATGTTTTAAAAACCAAAAATTTGGCCATCATCATGGAAGTGTATGCAATGGACAATGGACTATATGTGGTAAATGTGGAGAGAGAGAACCAAACCATACCACCATCAACTGCAATCTCAACAACAGATGTGCCAACTGTGGTGAAGACCATCCATACCCAGTCTGGAAAAAAGAAAAAGAAATCTTAACTATAAAACATGCAAGAAACATTCCCTATCCAGAAGCCTGAAAAATAGTTGAAGGCTACATATAAACAAAACCTATTCCCAAATCTCCCAAAATCAGAGAGTAAAAAAGGAGAAAACAACCAATAACTAATCTCCAAACTACTCCAACAAGGACCTCAAGACTGGCCAAAATTCATACAAGAAATAAAAGCCATACTCTTAAAACTCTCCCCCAACAGTACAAACCCTAAACCTATGATTGAACATAACCTGGAAAAGATATCAAAATATATTGAAACAAATCCCTCTAAGCAACCTTCAAGAGAAGAAATAAGAACCATCTCTCTACACAAAAACCCTAATAAAAACCAACCAAACCCCAAAAACCTGAGTAAAGAATTTACTTCAAGTTGTCTAAATACACAGAATAGAACCACATCCCTCACTGAAACAGAACAAAACCAAATGGAAAGCAAGACCATAACCAAACCTTTAAATAAAACCTACCTAATCGAAAATGCAAACCAAAAAGAACCAAATCAAGCCAACGATCTACCTCCAAAAACAGAACTAAAAGCAAAATAAAATCTTCCCCAGGAAAAATGAAACAATCTGAAAATTACAAGAATATAACTGAAAGTACCCCTCACCCTTGAATAGGATGAAGACCCAAGACACTATACCCACCAACCATAACCAGTCCAAAAACCAAACATGACTCACAAAAACGTCTCCACTACAAGGAATTACAATGGGACCAAAACAAACTTACAAAACAAATAAAATCATACAGTGGCACAAAAGGCAACCTTGACGAATTAACACTCATCATTAAAAACTTATGCCCATGTGTTATATGCCTCCAAGAAACTGTTTTGAAAGAAAATGACAAACTAAATATAAGGCATCACACTATATATAATCAAATAAATAAACATACAACAAGAGCATCAGGAGGTACATCTATTATTGTAAACAATACACAATACACTAAATAAACTTAAACACAAACCTACAGTCAATAGCAGTATCAGTAACCCTACACCAAACAATCAGCATTTGCTCACTATACATACCCACTAATAGCAACATAATTGAATTAGAACTCAAAGCTTTAATAAAACAACTCCCCAAACCTTTCATACTCATGGGAGATTTTAATAGCCATAACCAAATACAGGACAGTAGAGATACAAATGAAAGAGGATGTAAAATAGAAAACTTCATGAACAAAAATAATCTATGCCTTCTAAATAATAAATCCCCCACCTACCTTCATCCTGCAACAGGTACACACTCAGTAATAGATCTGACCTTAAGCAACCCTACAATTTAAATAGATCTGACCTTAAGCGACCCTACAATTTATTTAGACCATAATTGGAAAACCAACAAGGATAACTGCGGAGATAACCACTATCCAATCATACTAGAAAGACTTGAACCTGAACCAGAAGAAAAAATACCACTAGAAACTATGAAAGGCCAAATGGGAACATTTTAAAAGACTTTGCCATGTCAATCTAAATCCAAAAGCCAATATAAACCAAGAAGACCACAACACCTATTTCCCAAAACACTATCGCAGAGAAATGCATACCAAAATCATCCACTCAACCGAAATTCAATAAACCGTGGTATAATAATGAGTGCAAAAAAAGTAGTAGGAGTGCACATGCTGCACTCAGAAAATTCAAGACAAACCCAACAAAAGAGAATTTTGAACGAAAAACTTTGAAAAACTTCTCATCAAAAATAAACACCAGCACAAAAACCAAAACAGTGTGGAATATGATTAAAAAGATATCGGGTAAGAATACCCACCAAACACCTTATTAAAAAAAGAACAAACAAAAACGATATAGTAAACCTTTTCCCAAAATTCTTTGTCCAGAAACCTCAATCAAAAATTCCAAAGTAACAAACTGAAAGAAGAAAAATAAACTTTCACTCCAATAATACAGAAAGCTACAACCAAATGTTTACCATGACAGGACTAAAAACCTATATAAAAAAAATCCCATCATACAACTCCTGGATCAGATGAGATTCCATATGAATTCTCAAAACAACTACCTAAAATTTCACTCCAATATTCACTCCAAATCTTCAACAAAATTTGGCACTGTGGGAACATCCCTAATTCCTGGAAACAAGTTACTATAATGCCAATACCAAAATCTGCAAAGGATACCACAAATCCAACAAATTACTGATCAATAGCTTTAACTAGTTGTATCTGTAAAACTCTTGAAGGAATGATAAACAACAGACTAATATGGTTTCTTGAGAAAAATAAGTTAATCATAAACCTTCAGACAGGCTTTAGAAAAGCAAGAAGCACAATTGATCATCTTATCCACTTGGAAACCCTCATAAGAAAGGCTTTTGCCAAAAAAGAACATATGACAGCCATATTTTTTGATATAGAAAAGGCCTATGACACCACGTGGAAATATGGTGTAATCAAAGACTTGAAAAATATGGGATTGAAGGGTAAACTTCTAATTTTTATTGAAAACTTCTTAAACAATAGAAAATTCCAAGTACAGATCAGCACAACTCTCTCAGAACTACAAAAACAAGAAATGGGAGTGTCACAAGGTAGCATCCTATCTGTGACCTTATTCAACATAAAAATAAATAACATTGTGACATGCTTAAACTTGGGAGTCAAACGCTCTCTATATGTAGATGACTTCCTAATCTGTTGCAAATCAAAATATATCAGAATAATAGAATGTCAACTCCAACAATATCTAAATAAAATAAACAACTGGACCATTAAAAATGGTTTCAAATTCTCTAAAAACAAAACACAATGTATACATTTCTGCAACCTCTACAAAATACATAATGGCCCTGTTCTTAAACTAGATTCAACTGAAATCCCTATTGTTGAAGAACACAAATTTCTAGGAATTATCTTTGACAAAAAATTAACATTCAAACCCCACATCAAATATTTAAGATCAAAGAGTAATAGTACACACAGACTGGGGTGCAGTTTAAAAAGCTCTACTAAAACTCTACCGAACATTAATACGATCTAAACTTGACTATGGCACATTCATCTATGGATCAGCTAGAAAATCCTATTTAAAACAATTAAATACTATACACCATCAAGGACTGAGATTGGCACTAGGAGCCTACAAAACCTCTCCTATAGAAAGCTTGAGGCGAATGAACCTCCACTATCAATTAGAAGACAAAAACTTGCCTTACAATACTATATCAAACTGGCCTCATGTCCTTCAAACCCTGCACACAATGTTCTCTACTGCCCACAAAACAAAACCTTCTTTGATACAAAATCAAACCCCATCAAACCTTTTATTCTCCAAATAGAAAATCTCGTAACGAAATACAAATAGATAAAACACAAATACTTAAATCCACCCCCTCAAAAACCCCACCCTGGTTATTGAAACAACCAAAAATATCACTAAATCTAACAAAATATCATAAGGAAAACACACACCCTACTATCTTCCATGAAGAATTCCTTCACCTTAAAAATAACCACCCTAATCATATCTGTATTTATATAGACGGTTCCAAAAATGGAAACAAAATCTCATGTGCTGCCATCCAACATAATACCAAGATAACAAAAAGATTTCCTAACAGCACTTCTATCTTCAGTACAGAAGCTAAAGCCATAGACCTAGCACTCAACATTATAACTCAAACAGAATCTACCAAATTCATCATTTTTTTTCTGACTCTTTATCTGTCTTAACATCCTTAAAAAAAACAAAACCTGGATAATCCCCTACCCATGCCAACTTTGAACTGATTAGAATTCCTATCAAAAACCAAAGGGATAGAGGTATGCTGGCTCCCATGCCATATTGGGAATGACCAAGCTGACTCAGCAGTTAAGACAGCCTGGAAGATACCCATAGACAAAAGCTTTAAGATTCCATATACTGACTTAAAAATAGAAATAAAAAAACTTTACCCAAAACAAATAGCAATTAAGATGGAACAATATACCACACAACAAACTCCAGACTATAAAAGCCGAAATGGGAGAATTGAAGGAAGGATACAGAAAATCCCGCAGGGAAGAGATTATCCTATCTCGTCTACATATTGGACACACAGACATCATCCACTCATATCTACTCAAACAAGAACAATCACCTTGGTGTGTGGGATGTCACACTTCAGTAAAACACCTATTGATAGATTGCATCGACCTAACACCAAAAAGACTATATTTCTATACTGTAAACAATATGAAAGAACTATTTAAACATGATGAAGGAGACAAAATACTAGCATTTCTAAAAGCAGTTGGTCTATATAAAAGAATTTAAACTTTCAATATTCTATTTATGTACATGATGCAAATACGAGATAACCAAACCAACAGAAATTGGCATTAAATAACCTGAAAAAGGGTTGATATGCCATAAAACAAAACAATCAATCAATCAACCAATTGAATGCTTATACATAGAAACCATTGAACACCCATTTTTCTTGAGAAGATATAAACTTGCACTCCAATACAGTACGATACTCATTTCATGCCCCCAAAACCCTGCCTATAACTGCATCATGAAAATAAGATATAGAAACCTGTTTGAAAATAAAGCAAAGGCCATCAAACCTTTTAATCTAAGAATCCAAACTGTCCATAAATGAAATCAAAATAAATCCCAAAATAATACATAATACAATCCTCCCCAAAACAGCACCATGACCCATAAATCAACCAATAGTAAAACTAGAACCATCCAAATTATCCAAAACCAAAACACACCCCATCACTTCCCAAGAGAAATTCTTCAACATCCAAAATAACTTCCCAGATCACCACCTCATTTATACAAATGGATCCAAACAGGGAATGAAAGTTGGTTGTGCTGCTATCTGCCAAAACCAAAAACTGCTAAAACATCTCCCAAATGAATCATCAATCGATAGTACAGAAGTCACTGCTAGTGACCTAGTCATGAACATTATTGTAAACCACAAATCCTCTAATTTTATCATCCATTCAGACTCCAAATCAGTCCTCCAAGCTCTACAGAACAAAAATACATCAACTCTTCTCATCACAAGACTCCTAGACAAAATGAACACTCTTTCTAAAAATAATAGCATCATTCTCACCAGGATACTAAGTCACATTGGTATACATGGAAATGAAAAGGCACTCTTGGCAGACATATCCAATACAAAAATTCCATACACTGATCTAAAACCAATCATTAACAAATTCATACTCAAGAAATGGCAAAAATCTTGGGATGATCAAAAAAAAAAACGCAAACAAGCATCACCATATACAAGATATCATTGGTGTGAGTGGCTGTCAGGCTACAGAAGAAATAAAAAAGATATAATACACTCCTGACTTTTTATTGGCCACACCCACATAACCCACTCACACCTCTTAAAAAGGGAAGGTCCCCAATATGCTCAATGTGCAAAGTACCCTTCACAATCAAATGCATTCTCATAAACTGTGACATGTTTAAACAAATCCACCCAAAATATTCCTAGACAAGCAACTTAATAGACTTCTTCAAAAACCCCAATCCAGAGAAAATTTTGAGCTTTTTAAAAGAAACCAACCTCTTCATCAAAATCTAACTAAATATGATAAAACAACAAAAATTCATACCCTAACTCTTAAAACATAGACAAAACCAATCTAATCCTTTTAGCATTAAATAACTCTGAGGTTGATATGCCATTAAACAAAACTCAAATTATATTCAAAAATGTTTTATAGTGTTTCCAACGTATTTTTTTTCTTTAAAAAAGTTTAAAAGAAAAATGGGGAAAATTATTTCGGGCCAACTCTGAGTATATCAGATGTGACACAAAAATTTGAGGAA
Organism: Sepioteuthis lessoniana; assembly: GCA_963585895.1. Lineage (NCBI taxonomy): Eukaryota > Metazoa > Mollusca > Cephalopoda > Myopsida > Loliginidae > Sepioteuthis > Sepioteuthis lessoniana. The sequence goes on along the minus strand of OY757919.1, from coordinate 95,306,145 downwards.
CTTAAAACACAGAATGGCTTTTTCAAATAAAGACAATCAGCAATAGAAAATATTTTCAAGTAGATGAGAAAAAAAAACCTTGTAACATTTCCAAAAAACAAATTTATAATTCCTCAAACATTTGGACTTCAAGTTCAAGTACATTAATCTGCATTGATTTTTTAATGTCAGCAAAGTTGTTGGCAGGGCTTAGAATACACTGCCTGTATCCCCTGCAGATGGGGTGAGACCCCAAGTATGACACTAAACAATGAGGATCCAGTTCTGGAGACCAGGAGAATGAGGAGTAACCCTTCATTGCTATTACTTCCAGGTCCACTCTAACCCAGCATATTAGTACCTGTTAGGGTCCCATCTCTGGGTTAAATAGACCAGTTAAAAATTATTTGTATTTGATAGACATGTTTGATGCCATATAAATTATTTAAACTAAGAATAATTACTCTGAGCTATAAACTGTTCAGTAAGGATTATCATATTTACCAACCCCTCCACTCAGGCAGGATAGGACACAAGGTCAATTTTTAAGCGGAGTTTTACAGGTTTGATTTCAGAGTATTCCTTCTCCTAGACTAGTTGCCTCACCAGGGCTGAAGAACCTAGTCTGTCCTACTATTTACCCATAGCTGGAGGGAGAATAATTGGATTCATACCTTTCCCAAGGGTATTAGTGTTATGTGAAATGCAATCAGTCTCGTCCAGGATTTGAACTCATGTCGCCATGTCCATTTCCTACGATAATAACCATTACACCACAGGAACCTGTTCACTAAAGATTATTATTAGTTACTTGAAACCATATAACTGTGTGCAAATTATTTGTATTAGATAGGAATACTTGATATCTTATAACTGTGGTACCCTTAAGAAACGTCCACTCAAAAAATGTAAAAATAAATGTACAATGAATGCAATTCCCTAACCTATAGGCATAGAATAATCCTAAATTGGTTGACATGCTGTTAAAATCAACCAATTGAATCAATGTGCTTATTTATAAAAAAAGATTAGATGATCTGACATAGAAATTAATGTTGTGGACACTTCCTCTATGATTGTAAAGAAGTATCTACATCATTAATTTCAAGTAGAAATTAATATTGTAGATACTTGTCTACCAGCCAATAGTCAGTTTTAAAGGAGTCACCAGTGAAATGTAAGCAGTCATGAGGTAGAATGGTCATTAAGGAAGGATTTTATTCTTATATTATTTCCCAACATGGCGGCAAGTTAAAATTTTCATTTTTTGATTGTTATGATGTGGGTTTTCAGGGTTGAGGAACCCACAGCCTTCTAAACCATCAAGTGTGGTGTCCTACAAACTTGCCAAAATACCGATTAAAATTGTGCATATTCTTTAGAACTTTCTCATGGAAAGCAATCTCAAAAATAATTCAGCCCTGTCACCTGGAGTAGTAGAATACATGACCTGGTTACCTTAATGGCCACTTAACTTGAAACTCTCCCCTTTGACCTTTACTGAGCTAGAGAGGTGGCTGAAGAGGCCTGATAGGATCAATTGGCTAGTTATGTTAAGCCCTCAATCAAAATCTTACAAATTCTATTTTTCTTAATCTTTTGTAAATTTCCAAATCAGAAAGCAGTAACTATACAGTCAATCATGCTGAAGTTTCCTCTACTATCATTAAGTGAGTAGTTATCTTGGAAATGAAAACCTGGACATCCTAAATTTTTTTCCTCAGTATAGCTTTGACATTTCCTTTTAAAGAGCTCTGTGTTGGGTGGGAAGCCTTTTCTGTGAACTCTCTATTTGCCAATGTCTCCCATCAGACAAGGCTCGACACAAGATCAATAGCCCGAAGGCCGATTAAAAAATGAGCCAAGGCTCAAACCCTGCTGGTCTATGTTGCTCATCAGCTCACTTTGTGCAATGTGAGCCTGAAGAGCCGAAACTTGTCAAAAGGAGTCAATAATGCAGCTCACTCACCCGGAGGTAGCCAAGCCGAAGCTGGGAGCCTTATGGCCTCAAGTCTGCCATTGCCCTTTCTGTGAACTCATTAAAAATTCCCATAGATACAAAAAAGCAAAACCCAAGCAAAAAGCCCCACACAGTGCCCACATCTGAAAATGATTTAGATCAGACCCACTTTCCTAAATTCATAGTACTGGAGTCAGCAGAAGAAACTTCTATCACAAAGTTCTCCCCTTTCATAATTGAAAAAACGCTCAACTCAATGAACAAACCTAAATCCATTCGGAAATTAGCAAAAAACACTCTTCCAGTGGAAGGAACAAAGAAAACTTATTCAAACCTACTAGAACAGAAATCCTTTTATGATCTTAGAATAAAAACCTACCCCAACAATTCCCTGAACTTGTCAAAGGTGTTATGAGAACTTTAAATCTCTCCCTTTCCACCTGAGATATTACTGACACCCAAAGAATCCCCATCAAGAAAAGTGACAAAATAATCCAAATACATATATTCTCAGCTTCAATACTCCCAAAATCCCTACTGAAATAAAAATAGGATACACAATAACTAAAGTTGAATCATACATTCTAAACCCACTCAGATGTCACAAAAGCTAAAAATTTGGGCACCACAGAGAAAAATGCATAAACCTCTAGTGTGTAAAAGATGACGAGAAAGCAGAACAGACTGCAGAAACTGTAAAAAAACATGCAGTTGATTTAAAAGAGTGTGAAGTATGGAAAAAAAATAGAATACCTCAAGCCCGGAGGCCAGAAAACGTAAAAAATTCCATAGTAACAACAAATTATGCAAACATAGTCAAACCTACAAACAACCCAACTCAAAATAAGGACTGAGCCATTACAAAGTGATAAACCGAATAAAAGAACTAAAAACACAAAGAAAATTGCAAAGAGAAAGCTTGACCAAAGATGTAATCTGTTCTTGGCTTGTTCAACATATGTTCTCAATTGGGCCTTATACATCCTAAGGCCAGACGTGTTCTCAAGCCAGTATGCTGATTAGAAAAAAGCTGAGTATCCAGTGTGGGTGAAAAGAAAAATCAATGTAAAATTATCCCAGTTTATAAAGCCAATGATGATACATAATTTTAGACATAAAAAAAAGATTTCAAAATGGACGGTTTTTTCTGAAACATTAATTTCTTTAAAAAGATTTAAAGATTTTTGTCTTTTTTTTCCTGTTGAAAAATCAAAAAAAAAAAAATGATCAGAAAAAAAACATTTTTATAGAGAGAAATTCTATTAATGATTTTCAAAGGTATGTATACAATTGGATAATTTCTTTCTATTTTTTTTTTTTAAACACAGGTCTCTAATTTTTATCTTATCTGTTTTCAGGAAGCAAAATCCTCAACATCTCCATCTCTGTCAAGTGGAACCCTATCATCACTCACAGATCCTGAGGATGAGCCAGCCATTTTGGAGATAGAAGTGATGCAGATGACAAAACTGTAAAAAAAATAAATATTAAAAAAAAAAAAAAACTTTCTCTGCATTTTTTCAGATTCTTACAAGGAACTGCAGTTTTGACTAATAAACGACCAACCATTTCAAGACTTCACAGGAGAAACAAGGTTAAGAATAAAAAACAAAAAAAACATTGTCATCAGATGTGGTCAAGCTCCTGAGGCTCAAGGAACTGACCTCCATGTTGTCCATCTGTTTCTCACCATGTCTATTTTTTCCTCGTTTCTCCAAGGTTTGTCTGTCTTTTTTCTTTTTTTTTTAAATCTTCGACAAATCCTAAGAAAAAAAACAAAATTAAAACCAAAAGTCGAAGTGAAAAAGCAAATTTCAACCTTTTTCTCATAGGTTGAATTTATTTTTGTACAAAATGTATAAATAATTAAACTGGTCATCCCCAGTTATCTCTGAAGAAAAAAAATGAGAAAAACTCTTATTAAAAAAACTACAAACAAAATACTGACAACCAAAATTAAATATATTGGGGTGAAAAAAAGGTAGAGACTAGAATTGTTCAAAGTAAATTTTAAACAGAAAAATATAAAAATATTATGCAAATGTTAACAAAGCCGAATAATCAACGTAAAAACAAACAAAAAAAAAGACTATTTCTTACTCGATTTTTTAAAACAAAGATTTTAAAAAAACATGCTAAAGAAAATTAACCCTCTGCACTCGAGCAACGTCAAAGAAATAACGAATACGATTTACCTCCCTTTGATGTATTTTAGAAATTTAAATATGGTGAAAAACATCTCTAAAGGATGTATCTTCCTTTTTGTGCATTTTTAATAATCTGTTCATGCAATATCTCAGGTACATTGGGTTAAATAGATCAGCTGTGAGTAAATTTGAAAAAAAAAAAAAAAAAAAATGGAAACTATCTTGACATTAGAGTTAACAAAAAAAAAAGTTGATCACTGACTCATCCTTGAAAGACATAATGTCCAATCAATGACTCAGCAATTTCTTTTACAATAACATATGGATATATCCAATCGATGCCAATCTTTGTTTTATCACCATTATTTAAATGAAGTACTTATCAGGCTGAGACTTCACATTTATTCTACCTATGACCATTAATATTGATTCTGCTTCTGATTATAGTTTTATGATGGTCAACCTCCTGGAAATTAAATATCTATGAATCCCACGAAATTTATAAAAAAAAAAAAATGGTGCCCAGCTATGAACTGCAACCTGCTAAAACGAGCAGAAATGAAATGAAATTAAAACCTAAATTAAACAAAGAGCTTCTGCATTTATTTTTCATCTGAAGGAGGGAAAGAGACTGTCAGAGTGAGTGTATGGATATTCTGGATGAGTCATTATAAAAATAGGAGTGGAGACAAAGGAAAGAAAGAACAGCAAAATCTACAGTGAATCAAAGAAAAAAAATGGGATTTTTTATATCAATAAAAAAACAGAAAAAATATGTATATGTAAATACATACATACATATATATATATATATATGTTTTTCTTTTTAAATTGTCATTTAGGATATTAGGGTGTTTTAGCTGAAAATGTATTGTAGTGTCTGCAAGTGAAGAAAAAAGTATTAGATAGAAATTAATTCTGCCAATATTGTGCATTGTAAATATTTGAATATAGAAATGACCATTAAATATGCAAGAATAATAAGACAAAATAGCATAGAATTGATCAGTATTTCAATTCATTAGAATACTAAATGATCAAAAAGTAATTATAATGCTGAAAGCCTTTGATTACCCTGAGAGGCTTTTGCTGTATACAATGAGTAATTTCACCCGTTTTTGCATAGATCAGCCATGTTGCCAATATTTGGACTGTCAAATAAATGATGTAATCAAAACATTTTTTATCTTTAATTTTTTTTTTAATATTGACATTTTTTAAGAACCTCTTTCTTCTCTTTTTAATTTTTTAAATTTTGTAAAAATTTCATCTTTTTTTCTCTTTAATTTTAAAATAACCTCTCTCATATTTTTGTTAACAAAAAAATTAATTATTTATGTTTAATTTTTTCACAATAACCTCCTTCTCTTAAAACTTTCATTACTGTTTAAATTTTTCTCAAAATCTTTTTTATTTTATTTTTCCTTCAAATTCTTTTAATATCATTTTAATAATTAGCAGTTTAATTTTCATTTACAAAAAAAGTTTAATTTCTTGTTTGATTCACATCCTTTCTTCATCTTTTTTTTTTTTTTTTCATCCAAACACCTTCTTTCTCTCCTTAGCCTCTGACATTTCTGTATCATCTTCCAAATAATCAAAAAATAAGGACATTTTAAATAAAAGTTTTATTGACAACAAGTCTTGACTATTTCTTTTAGGACAGCATTTTGTAAATGACCTTAATTACAAAGGGAAATAATCCATAAACTACAAGAATTATTTCCCTTAGTTCAATGTTATTTTCTGTGTTGAACAAACAAAAAGCTGAGTATGATATTTGTCGCTGTCTCCCACCAGACAAGACCTGACACAATGTCAATGATTATTGTGGGGATTTAGGGAAGGGGAAGGTCGGGCACGATCCGAGGCTCGAACCCTGCTGGTCTGTGCTGCTCATCGACCCACTTAGTGTGATGTGGGCCTGATGAGCCTAGCTGGTCTCGGACCCAAATCTGGTTCCAGGCACGTATGCCTGCTTATAGCTTAAACTGGACATCAAGGTCCAGTGCTATGCAAGGGGGACAAAGGTGTCAATGTTGTAGCTCACCCAGCTGAAGCCGGGGGCCTTTTGGCTTCGTGTTTGCTATTGATTTCGATACCCCATCCGGCACGAATGTCAGACAGACCAGGTAGTATATACACATAATCATAAATGCACAGCATTCAATGAATTCCAAGTGACTTACTTGTTATTTGTATATTAGTACTATTGGTATTATCTATTTTATCCTTAGGATTTGGTATGCATCCCACAAAGCCGAGGGAAACTAATCCACCTCCTCCATATCTGTCGCTCTCATAAAAAAAATGTGGATGCTTACAACAAATTGATGCAGTTAAGGTCTATAAATATCAAGTCCCTAATGTTATTTTTTCCCACTCTTGGCTGAGAACTTGTTAAGGCAATCAGTCTAGGTTAAGGAAAACTCTGAATTCAAACCAGCAGTACTCTGTACAAAAATTGACCCTGTGTCACATTCTGCTTGTGTGAAGAGGTTGGGTAGCTTTCAAGTCCTTAAGATTTTCTTTTGAAAGAGAAAGTTGTACAATTTAACATGGAGTAAAGTTAGGGTACTAAAATTGGACTTACTTTTAAGAAGAAGCCTCAGGATTTAGTTTATAGAAATTATCAATCAATTAAATAATGGAATTTCTATTTCTCTGAATGTATGAGATGAGGTTTGATTATAATTTGTAGTATTATGATTCTTTGGACTATTATCCTCATCTTTATTTATGTCTGTACAACGTTTCGGCCGATGTGCCCTCCGGCCTTCTTCAGGTATGTCTTTTCGAACTCGGGAGCCTTATTGTCATGATCGGGATTTGCCACAGAACTTCAAACCCAACCCTTTATTTGATCCAGGTGGACACATAGCACAGTGGATATAAGCATTGGTTTAAACAGTTCTAAGTGACAGTTATCTCTGGACTGTAGGTTCAATCCTGGTTAAGGGTGACAGTAACATAGAATAATAATTAACACAGCTTAACACTTGTACCCAGCTATGAATAGCGGAACAAGAGCAGAGTACCCCTGTGGATCAAATAAAGGGTTGGGTTTGAAGTTCAAAGGTTGGGTGGCAAATTCCGATTATGACAAGAAGGCTCCCGAGTTCAAAAAGAGATACCTGAAGAAGGCCGGAAGGCACATCGGCTGAAATGTTGTACAGACATAAATAAAGATACTACAATGGAATTTCTGTAATTCAGTTTGTACATGTAATAATCCCCATCTGTCTTCCTGATTTTAATAATGTACTAATCTCAGTTATTATAGTCACAATATTCCAGTCATTGTACCTTCTTTAGATGACATTCTAATAAACAAACTCTTTATTCCACACTTGAAGAAATCTTGTATTAGTTAATTTTTATCATTTCAAATAGTCTTTTTTTATCATTCAGTGTATTTGGACAATTGTCTTCTTAACATTTTGGCAGATGCATCCTTCTTTAGGTGTTTCATGTTGAACTTGGAAGCCCACACGGAACTTCCAACCTAACACCTAATCCACTGGGGTAGATTGTACTATTTCTGTTAACCATATGTGTTCAAGTTTATTGCCGGTGAAAAGACCCCACAATAAAACGGCCTTGTGCCAAATTCCAGCATGGCGGATAAATACCAATAACTGTGTATAAGTGATAAGCTATTGTATTCCTTGTTATTTTTAACCATTTTCAGGATTGAACCTGTGATGATTTCACTAAGAAGTTAAGTAACCAAACGCCTTTATCCATTCACTGGACAATTGAGAGAGCATTTTTGGGACTTAAAAACCTTACATCTTCATCAACCTATGAAATACTACTTTTACCTTAGCTCATATTACAATTTTTTTTTTCTTTCTACCGTTTTGATGATTGGTTCTTGAATAGTATTCATCTTGATATTTGGCCTGCTCATCAGGTCATTGTAATCCAACATATCTGCTGCTTTGCATACCCACTTTTCAATTTCACCTCAACATGTTTTGCAATATTCCTCTAGCCTTGCTCTTAGTAGATAGTATGTCTTGCCTTTGTATAGATTTAAACAACTGCATGGAATGGAGTACAACCAATTCTTGGTCATGTTGTATTCTGTTGGGGATTTGACTTAGAAAGAACATTTTCAAAGTCGTGCCATGCCTGAATATTTTCCTGATATCATATGGACGACATATCTTTTGATTCTTTTTGGCTTGGCCTTTGACATAGAGCAGACAGACTATAGTGAGTTTTCAGGTATTATTCTCTGTCATTCAATCCAGATTTCATGGAACTGATGTTATGCTCTCTGAGATGTTGCAATGGAGGTTTTCCCATTCATTCACAAATCAAAAAAGCTAGATAAAAAAATTTTAAATTGCAATATGAGCTTAGGCAAAAATCGTATATAATAATAAGTAGTAGTATCTTATAGGTTGATAAAAACATAAGGTTTATAAAGTAAGTAAAGTTGGCGACCGTAGTCGAGGCCAACCAGAACGCTCCCTTTTCAATAGCTACTACAACGAGGTGTAGGAGAGGGCACTACTCCTTTCCCAGGATTGCTCCACTTTACCCTTGATACGTACTTTATATTACTGAGTGTTAAGCAAGTAGGTATCAAGTACCATTTTTAAAGTCTTTGGTATGACGCAACCTGAGATTGAACCCTGGTCTCCCGGACCATTGGCGAACACTTTACAAATCCCCCCAAATTCTCTCTGAATTGTCCATCAGGACACATAGTGTAATGGATATAGGTGTTTGGTTAAAAGTGCTTCTAAGTGAAATCCTTTTCAGGTTCAATCCTGACTAGAGGTAAATTAACAAGAAATTCTTATGATAGCTCAACACTTATACCCAGTTATGGTTAATGAAATTAGAACAATCTACACCTGTGGATTAAATAAAGGGGTTTGGTTCATCATGAAACACCTGAAAAAAAAAGGATGAATCAGCCAAAACGTTGTGAATATAATGATGTTAATAGTTAGTTCAAATACACTAAAGGAAAAAAAATTATCAAGTTTCATCTCAGGAATTTAGACAAATAAATAATCTAGTGTAACTCCACTCTGGATTGAACTCACAATAATCAAGTATACGGCATATAATTAACCAACACTAATAGCCACTCAGCCATTGTCCCATAAGACTTTAGTTATAATTAAATTAATGTCAATTCTTTATAGGATAGGATCCTTTAAGAAAGAATAAAGTTTAAGACTACCACCTGATTGTTCTACAGGACAATGATAGCCAAGTGGATATATGTGCTGGTAATGAGTTCAATCCTTGAGACATGAAGGAAAAGTGTTACCAAATATGACCGGCAGTGGAATAAGACAAGAAGATACAATAATCAAAATGTGACTACAGCAATCAAGCTGTATAAAAAAAATTTGAATTCATTTTATATGAATCCAACAATGGGTAAATAGTAGGGCAGACGGGGCTCTTTGATCTTGATATGGCAACTGGTCTAGGAGAAGGACAACTCTGAATTCAAACCAGATGTAGCCCTAGAGAGGGATGAGGCACAAGGCCAAATGAATGGGGTACCCAATGAGACTTGAACTCACTCTTGCAGGTTTTCTAGTCAAGCTTGCTAGCCATTATACTACCTGAGGCACCCAATATGGGATTTATAAATGAATAATTAGCAGGTAACATTATTAGAGCTTATTTGTTTGCACACAGTTAAATGGTTTCAAGTATTGCTATTTAATAGAAGTAATTTTATTCATCAAGTATTCCTATTCAATACAAACAATTTGCACACAGCTGTATGGTTTCAAATAACCAATAATAATGATAATTCCTAATAAAAGACTGAATAGTTCTATTTGACTGATTAAGTGATAGTACCAGTTAGGGACCCATCTAAATGAGAGTGGATCTTGGAGTAATGGTAATGAAGAGGTATGATTCATTCCCTAAACTCTAAGACTGGAATCTTGCCATCAGATACAATTTAATGTCATACCAAGAACATATTTGAAAAAATAGTCAGTTAGATAAAAACTACTTTCACAGATATGATTATGCTACAAGAAATAGAAGGATTATAAAGATTGGTTGTTTGGTTTTTTATGATACATTATGGTGAATCTGGCAGTATGTTGGTTGGTTTATGGCATATCAACCTTTGTAGGTTATTTAATGCCAAATCTATTTTTATACAAATAATCAGTTCTATTTCAAACAATTTAGTTTAGCATGAGTACATAGTTTAATGATTAAAAACATTTCTATTTCAAGCTATTCAGTTTTGTCAAACAGTTCTAATTCAAACAATTCAATTTAGTACAAGTACAGTTTTTGTCCACACAAAGTTAAATGCCAAAGCAGTTCTATTTCAAACAATTCAAATTAGCATAAGTACGCAGTTTAGTTCAACTTGATCCATAGATAGGGCCCTATCAGGTGCTACCACTCTGGGCCAGAGTGGACCTGGGAGTGATGTCAATGAAGGGGTCCTTAGGGTTCCCCAAAGCTTCAGCATTACAGGAGCCTCACTATCAGATAGTTTATGGTCATATCTTGGACACTCGTTTGTGGGGTCTTACCCCTCTGTAGAAAGGCAGGCGGTTTATTCTACAGCCCCAGCCAACTGGGTAAGGATTAAAAAGCGTTGGATTAGAATAATCAAGTGAAAGTTGTTAGGAGTGACACGGTGGAAGACTGGAGTTACAGGTTAATTAACCAGAAGATTCTGGTTGTAATGGGAAACATAAAAGTTATGTCCAGTTTACACAAAGAACAGTTTATTACCTAAAAGTGGACAGAACAGTCAATCCATCAGACAGTGCCCTAGGGTCCAGATCACCAAGAGGACCAACTTGTAAAAGTCACAATTTTAGAATGGATCTTCAATTAATATAGATATGTCAGTACAATGGTACTCTGTAGCATTGGAAATAAACATTCCAAAAAAGTTGGGGTTTTTTTTTGTATTTTTGAGACATGAAGCCAGAAAAAACAAAAAGCAAAAAATATACTCAATTTCTTACTAATATGAGAATGAAATACAGAAAGACGTTAGGTTCAAGAGATTGCCCTACCACAAGGCATTGTCTACCCCATTGTCTAAAAAGGAGCTAGGGTCAGGTTCATTGCCTGATGCATCTCTAAAAGAAGAATCCTAAGCTATTTTTGGCACATGGGAGTTGGTTTTTTTTGTTTTTTTACACTGGACAATTTCTGATTCAAAAAACATCTATGTCAAATCTTACCTTCAGAGAGTAGGCAATATATATATATATATATATATATATATATATATACATACTCAACCACAAGCAGGATGTGATACAGTCAATTTGTTAAGCAGAGTACAGTGGGTCTGAGTATGGTTTTGCTTCTCCAAGATTGGTTTTCAAACTAGGGCTAAAAAAAACTCAGCCTGCCTATTTACCTTCAGCTGACATAGAACAGATGGATTCATGCCTTTCCCAAGGGCATTAGCACAAAATGAAACACAGTCAGCTTCATCAAGGATTGAACTCAGGTCACAGATTTCATTTTCTACCATAATACAAAGCACACCTTCACAATATACAATAACTTGTGATCAAAATAACTCAAGGGTACATGTAGTTAACAGAAATTGGATTTAAATATCTCTTAGAAGGTTTGAGTAGATAAAAATGATTAAAATTTTTAATCATCAATATTCATTTAAAGGCCACTTTTGACTGCCATTCAGTTTAATGTTTAGTCACATCTTATTCATAGAACTTCTATAATTAATTCGCGATTAATCATGAGAAAATATGCTATAAATATAATTTAATAGTTATCTCCCTTGAGAAATTATCATGATGAGAAGGTTGAGTGAAAATGTAGAATTACTGTGTTGATAAAAATCTCAAAACAAAGAGTTTTTTTGGCTACCTTACGGTATTATACAAGATTACATAAAGTCTGTTCTCCGGATGGAGACACAAACTACTTCAACATTGTAGCAGGCATACTGCAAGGAGATACATTAGCCCTATACCTCTTTATCATCTGTCTAGACTACGTGTTTACAACATCTATCGATAAAATCAAAGAAAACAGTTTCAAGCTAACAAAAGAAAGAAGCTGAAGGTACTATTTACCAACCCCTCCGCTCGGGCAGGATATGACACAAGGTCATTTTTTAAGCGGAGTTTAACAGGTTTTGAATTCAGAGTTTTCCTTCTCCTAGACTAGTTGCCTCACCAAGGCTGAAGAACCTAGTCCGTCCTACTATTTACCCATAGCTGGAGGGAGGATAAGGGGGTTCATACCTTTCCCAAGGGTATTTGCCCGAAAGTGAACGTAATAGTGCAACTGGAGTACGAACTCGCGTACTACGATTCCGCAGCTCATCGCTTTAACCATTACACCACGAGGACACCCCCAAAAAGAAGCTAAAGGTAACCCGCAAAAACAATTACCGATGCTGGCTATGCCGATGATATAGCGCTTCTGGCAAATGCACCCACCCAAGCTGAAACCCTGCTACATAGTCTGGAATGAGCCGCTACAGGCATCAGCGTCCATGTCAATGCACACAAGAGGGAATATATGTGCTTTAATCAAACAGGCGACATCTCCACACTAAATGGTAGCTCTCTGAAACTAGTTGACAAGTTCACCTACCTAAGAACCAGTGTCTCATCAAATGAGACAGACATTTGACACACGACTAGCAAAGGCATGGACAACTATCGATAGACTATCGGTCATATGGAAGTCAGACCTGACCGATAAAATGAAGCGCAGTTTCTCCCACATAGTGGTCGTGTCAATACTGCTATATGGATGCACCACATAGACGCCAACAAAATGTACGGAGAAAAAGCTTGATGCCAATTATACAAGAATACTGTGAGCAATATTGAACAAGTCCTGAAGACAGCACCCAACAAAGCAGCAGCTGTACAGCCACTTACCACCCATCACAAAAACTACCAAATTTAGACGAACTAGACACTGCTGGAGAAGTAGGGACAAGCTCATAAGTGATGTACTCCTGTGGACCCCTTCACATGGACGAGTAAAGGCAGGACGTCCAGCTCAAACCTACATACAGCAGCTCTGTGCCGATACAGGATGTAGCCTTGAGGACCAGCCAAAAGCAAGAGACAATAGGGAAGTGTGTCAAGAGAAGCTCAGAAATATCCATGCTGATAGCGTGACATGATGATGATAATATTCACTTAACTTTTAATAAATCAATTTGCCCTAAAATCTACTAAAATGGTTTGGTTTGTTGGGTTTTATGACATATCAACCTTTGTAGGTTATTTAACGCCAAATCCATTTTTATGTAAATAATCTGTTCTATTTAAAACAATTCAGTTTAGCATAAGTACACAGTTTAATTGTCAAAAACATTTCCATTTCAAACTATTCAAGCGGTTATATGTAACAATTCAGTTAATTGTAAATATAGTTTTAATGTTGAAAAACAGTTCTATTACAAATAATTCAGTTAAGCATAAGCACGCAGTTTAAATGTAAGTACGGTTTAATAGTCAAAGACATTTCTATTTCAAGCTATTCAGTTTACTCAAACAATTCATTTTAGCATAAGTATGCTGTTAATTCTATTTAACCCATAGATAGGGCCCTATCAGGTGCTACCACTCCGGCCCAGAGTGGACCTGGGAGCAATGGCAATGAAGGGGTACTCTGCATTCCCCAAAGTTCCAGCACTGCTGAAACCTTACCATCAGATTGTTTAGTGTCATATCCAGGACACTTGTTAGGGGTGGTCTTACCCCTCTGCAGAGGTGCAGTTAGTGTATTCTACAGCCCCAGCCGACTGGGCAATCTACTAAAATGATACAATGTATTCCTCAGTTATAGTATGCAGCTTGGATTGAGAGTAATGCAAGCTAAGTAAACTATGATTACTGCAGTGAGTTTAGTCCTTACTGAGTGCTCCAGATTTGTGCGAGAGGTTGGTATTTCATCCTAAGTAACAATCTAGGAATTTGATAGGGTTGTTTTTTTAGAAAAAGCTTGCCCTCTCCACTTGAAAGACTGATATAATACAATCTTCTTTCTTACATTTTGGTCCAACACTATACTAAGCTGGGCATAGTAGGTACCTATGTAGTACGCAAGTGAAAAGCAACAAAATGGTAGTCGTTTACTCAGCTTAATTTGGCACAAGGCCAGAAACATGAAGTGGAAACTTACTCACAAGGGTCTACAAGCACAATAGAAATTATGGTAAGGTGCCCTGAAAGCAGCAAAAAGATGAGAAGAAAACTGATTTGAAACAATGATTAATCTGAAATAAAAATAAAAACGTACCTTCCTTTGTTAAATTTGTGATCTTCAAACTTGAATCCCTGTGTTCTGTGATTCATATGAAGACTTTATCTTGTCACAGGTATTTAAAAAATTAGGCAAATTCCAGAAGTGACTGTTGTGTTTGTCAGAATATCAGTTTATCCTAGTAAAAAGAAACAGTAAAAATTGATTCAGAACTCTGGAAAATTTTAAATGGTTCTAGCTTAATCAAATATTGTTTATTATATAATGAATAATATAACTGGATGATAAACAGAAAAATATAACAGGTTGATATAACACTAGAAGATTCAGATAGACTAGTGTAACATTGCCTCACCAACCCAGCACCATTTCAAACATTAATAGATGTTATATTTCATAAATACAAGACAGTCCCAGTTGTTTGAAAATATGAAAGAGTTTATCGGCGACTGTAACATTTCATACAACAGCCATCAAAATACAAGAGAGATAGTGTAAGAGATATACTATTGTTACATAGAACTGCTATCTGGCACAAAAGAAACAGCCGACCCCCACAATTCCTTTGCCTCTCTTGCCTAGAGGGCACAGAACTTCACTGACTATCTCTCAGCTCTGAACTGACCCAACTGTGAACTCCCAACTGAATCAAAAAATATCTTTTCTTATGCAGTAAGTAAAGTTGGCGACCTTAGTCGAGGGTGACCCGAAGGCTCCCTTTTCAATAGCTACTACAACGAGGTGTTGGAGAGGGCGCTACTCCTTTCCCTGGATTGCTCCACTTTACCCTTGATCTCGACCTTCTAATGCTGAGTGTTAAACAAGGCGGTATCAAGTACCATTTTTTTGAGTCTTTGGTATGACTCGACCTGGGATTGAACCCTGGTCTTCCAGACCATTGGTGAACACTCTACCCATTAGGCTAATCTTAATTATTTCATTAGCTAATGACGATAAGCACATGTGTCATTAGATAGTTTCCATAAGCCTGACAGCTAAATCAGCCGTCCTCAATTTGTTTACTTTTCCAATATCTGGAGGGATAAGAGAGTTCATGCCTACAATTTCAAAAACAACCAATCAACTTTATAATCTGCCAACCGCATCCTGGGACATATGTACGCATATGATCTTTGTGACGACCTGCACTGACATTCAAAGTTTTTAGCTAATTACAATTTATATTAATAAAATGAAATAATTACCTTATATAATTAAGTATTGTGCTTAATTATATTACATTCATAAATCATTATTCATAATATTATGAAAGTAGAAAAATGGAAAATAATTTATGACAAGTTTCACTTTTCACAGCTTCTGTAAATTTCTAGCTTGATTGGTGTTTATCAACTCTTTGCACACACTTAAATGGTTTCAAGTATTCCTATGGGACACAAATAATTCTATTTATCAAGTATTCCTATGTAATATAAATAATTTGCACTCAGCAGTATAGTTTCAAATAACTAATAATAATCCATAGTAAATGATTGAATAGTTTTATTTGACCCATAGATGGGACCTTAACAAATACTCTCCTTCTGGGACAGAGTGGACCTGGGAGTAATGGCAATGAAGAGGTACTCCACATTCCTCAAAAACTCCAGGACTGGAGCCTTACCATCAGATGCAGCTTAGTGTCATTTCCTGGATAAACGAGGGGGGGGGGCAGGTCTCTGAACCCTTTTGCAGAGGTGCAGTCAGCATTTCTACAGCCCCAGCCAACAGGGCAGTGTGTAAATTTAAAAAAAAAATGATAATGGAGTTGTTAACATAACAGTCATACAAACAGATGCAGAAGGTTTGGTTTCTTTGGTTAATGGCATATCAACCTTTTTGAGTTATTTAATGCTAAAGCCATCATAGTGGAAGAACAATAGTGGTACTATTTCACCTATAGCTGAAGGGATAAGGGAGTTCATGCCTTTCCTATTTGTATTTGTCCAAAAGGAAATGTAATAGCAAGTTCAAACTCGCTTACTATGATGCTGCAATTCAGCATGTAAACCACTCCCTCATAATGATATATTTTAAAAAAAAGAAAAAAAAGTAGAAGGTAGTCATTTTCAAAAAAATATCTGTGGGCATGTTTTTCTATTCAAGACCTTTACAACAACAGGCTTGTAAGATGATGACACAGAAACTGTCATCAAAGAGACAGGTAAATGCTTTTCATGGATGTCTCATGATGCAAGGGAGACTAAATTGGTCTTTAATATCATATATGGATAAATGGCTGCCATTAATATCATATATGGAAATATGGCTGCCATTTCTTTGGTTATGGGTGCTTGATTCTCTCTTGACTTAATTTTCATCAGTTTGAAATTTATAAGTTAACAATGATGAATCACAAAAAATATTATTTCTTAATGATCTTTCATCATCATCATGTCGTGTCGCTAGCAAGGATATCCCTGACCCTCTCTCGCCACTTCTCCCTATCGTTCATCGTCTCTGGCACATCTTCAGGGCTACATCCCATATCCTCACATTGCTGCTGAATGTATGTTCGAGCTGGTCGTCCTGCTTTTGCCCAGCCATATGTGGGGGTCCATAGGAGTACATCACTTATGATAATGATCTTTAGTCATACTTTATTATACAACACACAAGGAAATGGCAAAGAAAGGGAAACCTCAAAAGAGAAACTTAATTTCTTTTTAACAAAAGAAATTAAGTTTCTCTTTTGAGGTTTCAAAATGATGGCATCAGAACCATTTATACCGAAGCAAAAATTGATGATTTACAGAAAAATTGAGGTTTCAAAATGATGGCATAAGAACCATTTATATCAAAGCAAAAATTGATGATTTACAGAAAAATTGCAAGTGTAGGTGACATTGTGACAGAGATAAAATAGTTTATCACATAAATTAATGCAGCAAACTTACACAGAAGGAATACAAAACTTGGCATGACTAAACAGGAAAGGTGAACCACTGGGAATTGTGCAAGAGATTAAAATATGGTATATGCACAAACTAGAATCTCTCTTAGAAAATGAGACCCATAAGATTCTCTGGGATTTTGAGATACAAACAAATTACCGAATCCCAACCCTGAAGACCAGAATAAGACTTTGACATCTAGTGAATTTTGCCATTCTAGTGGACAACAAATGAAAATAAATGAAAGAATAAAGATTGGCATATACTTGGATCTTACCAGAGAACTAAAAAGACTGTTGAACATGAAAGTGATGATGATACCAATTATAGTTGGTGCCCTTGGAACAATTTTCAAAGGTCTAGGAAAGAGACTCTGGGAGAACTGAAGAATCCCTCAAACTTTAGTGAAAAACCATCCATTAAAACTAGCATGAAAAACTTGCATTGAGTGAAAATAATAATCACAAAAATATTTTCTAATAATTTTCAAATTGCAAGTAACTTCTAAACAAATGTTCAGCAGCCATTTCCAAGATGATGATAATATTAAGTCCATTATCATTTTTAAAAAATTCCACCTTATCTGATAAAGCTGTGAAAATTAAAACATATCATACAAGTAAATTGTTATTTTCAACAAATCCCTTTTCATTTTTCAACTGCCATATTTTTAACATATAACAGATACATTTTCTTGGACTGTCTATGTCCTTGGATTTATAGCGATGGGAATAACATTATAATTATTATTATCATTATTGGGTTTAAGGTTTAAGTTGGTTTTGTTGGTATTTTGTTGGTAGTTATCCCCTCGCTAAATGTTGATGGAAAATAAAGGTAGTGGAGAAGAACGAAGACGTCGTTAGGTTTTTGAAGGAAGGTTTTAATGGCAGCATGAAGTAAAGGGGCTTACACTGGTATGCTGTGAGGTCTCGTAGTAAAGAAAGAACGTAGGAAGTTGTTAGAGTGTATCATCTAATTTGTTTTTTAACTAGAATCCTTTGGTCTAGAAGAATAGACTGAAGGGATCCATAAACTAGATGGCTCTCCTCATAGAGGTTGATGAGGCTACTACTATTTGGGAACAGACGAATAGACGTCTGTTCCCTTTGGGGATTTCTGAGCGAGAGAGAGATTGGCGGGTTTTCTTCAATTTTTGGTGTTGCTAAGAACTATGGTTCGGGCTAAATAGGACAAGTCATCCTGATCAGGTGAAAATGTTCAGCGACTCTAACAGTCAAATTAAATTACGCGCCAAACAAAAATTTCAATTTTCTTTCTGCTACAGATTCAATCTTAAGATTTTGAGAGAGAACTTGAAGTTGTAATGTGGTTAAAAGATTTTTTTTTATTAAATTGCTACAAAAGTTCTGGCATCATATTAGGAAAATCTTACAAGTGTCTTTTGAAATTTATTTTATTCTTTTATATTTGTGCATTTGGAATTATTTACAGAAATAATAATCATTTTGTTGAAAATAATAGCTGAATATAAAATGCACACTTGATATGGTTTACTCTTCATATTTGGGAAAAGAATGCAGTGAAAGTGAATCAATAGATCTAAGGATGCTTACAGCAATGATTCAGTAGGTGCAATCTTATGTCAGGAATGGTTTGTGATATGCAAAAAAGGTAATTTTAAGCCCAAGGAGTCTTTGGTACTATTTAAATGGTAGACTTGTGATGAATAGCATTCAGTCACTCAAGGATGAATGTAGCTTTCACTGCTACCACTGACTATTAGACTCTTGACCAATTAAGGAACCCTTTGTAACTGCCTTAACTAATGAACTTTTGGCAGTATCCAATAGATAGACAAGCCATTAGAGGAAACACTAGATTGACAAACACATACATAGTGTTGAGGAAAAAAAAAGGTTCAATAAATTCATCTACAAAAGTTATTGTGCCAAAAAATTAGTTCAAACTCATTTAAAAATGAGATTACCAACAAACTAGTCATTTACAAATCCTACGTATATCCATCTGTGTGCAAATAAATGATAAATAGACCTTTTCATGTAAGATAGAAATATGTAAAACCACTTAACTGTGTGCAAAAAAATGAGCTCAGGCTCATTTAAAAATATTCTCAACAAAATATGTTTAATAATCATATATATTCAATATATATGGAAAAGAAGATTTAGCATTAAAATAATCTACAAGGGATGTCATAAAAACAAACTTGACCAACCCATATAGAATTTCTTATGTCCATTAATTTAGTCATTCATTCTTTTTAATAACTATTTTGATGAAGGTGTTTTTTAAAATTGTGTAATGTAATATCTTTTGAATATTTTCCTATGTTGGTGATCAGGTTGTTTTCTATTTTGAGTATCATTTTAAAATTTCTCAAATGTTTGTCTGTCTGTACCAGTAAGGTTTGACAATTTTTGCCCAGATTTTAACTTAACTTTCAGGAAATGTTAGAGTCATGCCTGAAAAGTTTTAAAATCTATTTGGCCTAGATTATTTGATATTTTACTCCGTAAAATGAAACTGCTTCCTATACCAATAAAACGTTAAGTAATCCAAAAAGTTAATGCCAAGATTTGCCTGACATTCTAAGATAACTGGTATCATTTTCAAAGCTAAGTGATGATTTTTAACCATTATAATCAGACAGTTATGACTTATTTATGGTTTCAATCATTGCTATCAAACCCTAATAATTTTATTCAATATTAATCATTTTTTACAGACAATGAGGTGGTTACACATATTGCTATTTAACACTAAATATTCAATTCAACACTATTGATTTGCACACAGTTAAATGGTTCCAAGTATTGCTATGTAATACTAATTATTCAGTTTAGGTACAGTCAAGAGTTTCAGGTATTGCTATTTAACACTAATAATACTATTCAACATTACTCATTTGTTTGCACGCAATTAAATGGTTCCAAATATTGCTATGTACCACTAACAATTCAATTAAATATTTAGTCATTTGTTTACACATAGTTAATGGTAAAATAGCTTGATTTCTAACAATTCAATTTAACATGTCATTTGTTTGCACACAGTTTAAATGTCACACAGTTCTATTTGGCCCATGAATAGGGCCCTATCAGGTGTTGCCACTCTGGGTCGGTGTGGACCTGGGAGCAATGGCAATGAAGAGGTACTCCACATTTCCCAAAACTCCAGGGCTGGAGCTTCTCCCTCAGATGATTTAATGTCATATCTAGGACACTCGTTGGGGTGGTCTTACCTCTTTGTAAAGATGCAGTTGGTGTATTCTACAGCTACAGCAGACTGGGCTGACAGTATAGGACTGCAGAATGAGACAACTATTTCAGTGCATTGCATTGTTTTGAATGATGAAAAATAATTCATTGCATTGTTTTGAATGATGAAAAATAATTCTATAAACTTCTTTCTTACATATTTCTTATAAGATTGAGCAAAAATATCATCCCCCCATCTCTACAGCATGGAACAGTGATATATATATATATATATATATGTGTCCCAGAATTTACTGATGAAAAGACAAGGTAGTTTTGCTTAAAATTTTGAAAAAATCCTCTTTATAAATATTAGTACAATCAGCATTCTCCAAGAAAAGAGTCCGCTATTATGAAATCCTATAGTGGGAGGCTGGTTGCATTTCATATAGCGCTAATACCCCTGAAAAAGATATTAATCCAACAATTCTCCCTTCAGCTATGGGTAAATTGTAGGACAGACAGAGATTTTTAGCCTTGGTAAGTCAAGAAGGAAAACTGAATTCAAACCATTTCTAGACCTGGACAGATATGAGTTCCATAAGCCTATTCATGCCCTAGTCATACAATAGGAATAGCACCCTCACAACAAAACCAGGTCACAGGATATATCTATGACTTGAAAAAAAAGGGAGGTATAATATGCCAAAAATATAGCTTTTTTTTTCCATTCTGTCTTTAATAAACTAAAATATCCCAATTTGCTTGCTGATATGACAATGATCAGAAGACAATAAAAAATAATATTTTTGAATGAAGTTTGTTAAAACTAAATACACTTCAAGGTATCTAATGATAAAAATAGAACAATACATTCATGTGACCCAAAATAGAAAGAGAGAAAACAAAGAGAAAATGAGTGAGAAGAAGTGAGGAGTCTATATATATATATATATATATAACTGACAAGTAGATAAATTGCGATATAAATAACATATCCCAAATATCTACTTCTCACTAGAATTTTACAAATGTACATAATTTTATCCATTTTTATTTTGTATTCATAAAATATCTGACCACACAACCCAAACTTGTTTGAGTATTTCAATGTCCCTTAAAATAAAATCCAGAGGTGAACAAGGATCAGTTGCTGATTATGATGCTTTAAAATGCATGGTAAAAATGTGTCAATTGGCATTTGAAAAATTTCAGAAAAGCTGGGATTATCAGAAAAAGACAGACAGGAGTTCTTGAGAGGCTCCCCATGAATACTCAGTTGATTAAAAATTGAAAAAAAAAATTTGTTCTACCCTAAAAGATTGGATAAGAAAAAACATGCCAATCTCTAAGAAAGAATTTAATTTAATATGCAAAGAGCAATAAAGTTTCCATCTTTAAACTTGGTCTCAAAGCCGTTAAAGCTGTTCATCAAATTTGGGATGTGGAAGGAAATGAAACAATATCTAACTATTTTGTCTAAAACTGGTTTAAGCTTTTTAAGATAGGATAATGATGACTTGGATCATTTCTATGATTAATAAAAAAAAAAATCCCAAAGGTAATATCATGTAACAAATAACAAAATATTACTAAAAGATATTTTCTTGTGAGATATATATATATATATATATATATATATATATATACATATAAGAATTATGTACACAATAACTCAAGTTATTCAAGTTGCAGAAGATTGAGAGAAAACATATGAAACTTGAGTGATATTTTAGTTTTATACTTGCTCTGCCATCATTGCATCGAGCACTTTTTTCATACAAAAAACTTTTTGTATCTATTGTTCTTCTATAAAGATATAAACAAGAAATGGACAAACAGTGTATTGAACTGTGTGACATACTCCTCTTTCGAGGAGTATCTTCTGATCTCAGAATCATTCCAGCAACTGAGTCGATGCAGAAATACAAAACAAATAAGTAAAGCTTCATGATATAATTGGTCCTCACTTGTCAATAGTGATACAAACAGTCAGCATACAGTAACAGTAAGAAACAAATTGGATATTCTTCAAAAGACATCGGAAAGACATATGCTGAATGACAAATATGAAAACTTTGTAATAGCCCATATAAAAGTCTCAGTCAAGTGCATATTAACCAAACCAAGAATCAAACATAGAGGAAAGATGGAGTATGTGGGGCATGCAATAAGTTTCCAGACTTTTTTGTACAGGCATTTAGAATTGGCGTAGACTCTTGAAAATTCACTATGTTATTGCTATACATCTTATGAGATGACTGACCAATTTTTATGATTTCAGGTTCAAATGAACAGCTACAGCAGCAATTGGAATACACTCTACTAAAGCCTGATTATGACAGCTGGTGAATTTCAAAAATGCAATCTGGATGTGAGGACACTTTAGAAGAACGATATGCAATAAAATTGTGATTTAAACTTGGAAAAAATGATGCCACAGAAACATATGGAATGCTTCAGACTGCTTTTGGAGCATCTTGCATGAATCGAGCATCAGTTTTTGAGTGGCATAAGAGATTCAAGGAAGGCAGGGAATCTGTGAGGGATGAAAAAGGAAGTCAATAATACACCAGAGTTGATTGGCCAAAGGGTTGGGGTTAGAGTAGCTATGTTAAGGTTTTAAGGGAGTTCAGGAAGATATTCCATCGGAAGAGGCCAGCACTCTTCAAATCGGGTCAGTGGCATTTCCACCAGGACAATACACCAGTCCACAACTCCATCCTTGTCATAGACTATTTGATCAAGATGGGCATCAAGACAGTTCCTCAGCTTCCCTACAGTCCAGACCTTGCTCCCTGTGACTTTTGCTTATTCCCTAAGCTGAGAGGCTGTCATTATGAGAGAATTGAGGAGATGAAAGAGGCTGTGACAAAGGTCATTGACACACTCACACAAGAGGACTTCCATGGGGCCTTCCAGAAGTTGTTGGAATGGTACAACATGTGTATTGCAGCCGGAGGAGATTACTTCAAAGGGGACTAGAGTTTCATGTGTGTACTATCAATAAAAGTGCCCATACGAAAAAAGTCTAGAAACTTATTTAATGATCCTCGTAAATACTAAAAGTACATTTCTTTATTTTGGTTTTATGGTATATCAACACTTATAGGTTATATAATGCTAAATCCTGTTAATATGTATATTAATATATGATTTGTAAACACATTTTGTAGATAACATTTTTAAACAAGTTTGAGTTCATTTTTTTTTTTTGCAGACAGTTAAATGGCTTCAAGTATTTCTAACAATTCTATCTAATATTAATCATTTGTTTGAACACAGTTAA
The DNA here is from genome assembly GCA_963585895.1 of Sepioteuthis lessoniana. Taxonomy (NCBI): domain Eukaryota; kingdom Metazoa; phylum Mollusca; class Cephalopoda; order Myopsida; family Loliginidae; genus Sepioteuthis; species Sepioteuthis lessoniana. The sequence continues at coordinate 95,282,458 of OY757919.1, read as the reverse complement.
ATTGTTTCCCGTATTTCTATGTAGTGTTGTATACTGAGATAAACAGACAATTCTTACGCATAAAAATATAATCTGCTTCTTTTCTTTTCCTTTTATTATGAAATGTATGAAATAGTGGAGTGAAGGAGAGGGTTGAGGACGTCTAAGATGAACTCATAAGGCGAGATACAAATCTTTAGTGAACTGCTTCTTCTTCATTCTACTTTCATAAGACTAGTACAGGGTCAATTCAAAACATTTCATCATCTCCAACTTTACGGTCTTCTCAAGGCACCCATCTTGTTTATCCTGTGATCTAACCCATGTTCAACTCTTTTTCTTCCTGTTTCTCTACTTTGTGCATCTGGCATTTTCTTGAGGTATTTAATCATTTTAATTTCCTTATTCAAGCGAGTCTCATACAGCTCAAACCTTTCTCTACCGCTCAAACGTGAGCAGTCTGGTACAAGACCAGCACCCAGAGTGGTTTGATGTCGAGTGAATCTTCTGCCAGTTCCTTCATTCTCTCTGAGTCAAAAATCTTCTGTCATTTTTTAATTTTCCAGATGGCCATGGAATTCTCATGGTCACACTTCCCTCCAGCATAACACCCACACAATTTACATGGCATTTCCACCATGTTTTGTTTGCTTAAAGACACAGGCACACATCATGTTATGCCACCCATGCAACTTATGTGACATGTCAAAGGAATCTTCCTGTCACTATCCAACATGTACCACTAATAATTCAACATCAGTCATTTGTTTGCACACACTTTAAATAGTCAAACAGTTCTATTTGACTCTTAGAGAGGACCCTATCAGCTGCTATCACTCTGGGTCAGAGCAAACCATATAGCAATGGCAATGAAGAGGTACTCTGCATTTCTCAAAACTCCAGGACAGAAGCTGCACCATCAGATGGTTTTGTGTCATATCCAAGACACTCATTGGGGAGGTTTTACCCTCCTGCAGAGATGAAGTCAGTATATTCTACAGCCCCAGCTGACTAGGCTAAAAGCATATGATTTTCCGAAAGAAACTGTTACAGCTATAATGATGCTTTACAAAATCACAAAAGCAATGGTTCAGTCTCCCAATGATGACACCAACTTCTTTGACATTGTCACTGGAGTCTTGTAAGGAGATATATTAGCACCATAAATATTTATATTCAGCCAAGATTATATACGGCTAACATCAATAGATCAGATAAAAGAAAATAGTTTCACATTAAAAAAAGACAAGAAACATACAATATCTTGCAGAAACTATAACAGATGCAGACTATACAGATGATCTAGAGCTTCTCACAAATACGCTTGCTCAAGCTGAATCCCTGCTGCACAGCCTTTAGCAAGTAACAAGAGACATTGACCTCTATGTGAACACAGATAAAACATTTCACTTGTTTTATTAAACAAGATGGAGTCATCTCTGTGGGTGCCTGTTTTTTTTAATTTCACAACACCTACACATTTCCAGTTGTCAACCCACATAACCTGCTTCTGTCTGTCAACCTGTATGAGCACCTTACACCCACAAATCGCTGTTTTCCTGTTTACATAACTGGAACATGATGCCTCTATCAAAGGTCAATATGCAACACATAGACTCTAATAAAATGCTTTGAGAAAAAGCTACACAAGAATGCTAAATACTGTTTTAACAACTAAGTAGCAATCTACACAATAGCAGGTGTACAGCCACCTGCCTCTCATCTCACAAACCATTCAAGTAAGATGAACAAAACATGTCAGTCACAGCTGGTAAAGAAAGGACAAACACGTGATGTTCTCAGATGGACTCCTACACATGGCACACCAGTGCTAGCCGACCAGCAAAGACTTACATCCATCAGCTCTGTATAGACACTGGATGCAGTCTAGAGGACCTATTAGGTGGGGAGAATGATAGGAACAGATGGAAAGAGAATCAAGAGAGTCCATGGCATCAGTACGATTTGATTGGTTTGGTTTGGTTTGGTTTTATGGCATATCAACCTTTGTAGGTTATTTAACGCTAAATCCAGTTTTATGTAAATAATCAGTTCTATTTAAAACAACTCGGTTTAGCATGAGTACACAGTTTAATTGTCAAAAACATTTCTATTTCAAACTATTCAATTATATATAACAATTCAGTTTAGTGTAAGTAGAGTTTCAGTGTCAAAAATAGTTCAATTTAAAACAGTTCAGTTTAGCAAAAGCATGCAGTTTAATGTAAGTACAGTTTAATTGTAAAAAAAACATTTTTGTTTTGAGCTATTCAGTCCAGTCAATCAATTCTACTTCAGCTAATTCAGTTTTGTAAAAGTACAGATTTTGTTTACACACAGTTATATGTCAGAACAGTTCTATGTTAAACAATTTAATTTAGTGTAAATACAGTTTCAATGTCAAAAAACAGTTGCAGTTATATGTAACAATTCAGTTAAGTGTAAATACAGTTTTAATGACGAAAAAACAGTTCTATTTCAAACAATTCAGTTAAGCACAAGCACGCAGTTCAAATGTAATTACGGTTTAATTGTCAAAAACATTTCTATTTCAAGCTATTCAGTTTACTCAAACAATTCATTTTAGCATAAGTATGCTGTTAGTTCTATTTAACCCATAGATAGGACCCTTATCAGGTGCTACCACTCCGGGCCAGAGTGAACCTGGGAGCGATGGCAATAAAGGCGTACTCCACATTCCCCAAAGCTTTAGCATTATTGGAACCTCACCATCAGATTGTTTAGTGTCATATACAGGACACTCATTGAGGGATTCTTACCCCTCTGCAGAGAAGCAGTCGGTGTATTCTACAGCCCCAGCCGACTGGGCAAAGTACGATTTGATGATGATATATATATATATCATTAGAAATGAAGGGGTTAATGCGTTACCAGAAAGAAATTACTTTCCATGTTCATGGGATGTGGAGGTCTGAAAAACAAACTGGATCCTGTGAAATTAAATAATGTCTTCCTCTTTACTCTCGCAGTGGAATTTCAACTTGGTTCAAAATCTTCATAAATAGTCCTTCCTGGGGAAAGACAACCTATCATTACATGACTGCTCACTGTTGTCTGATTGATTAGTGAAAGATTATCTCCTTCCCCGACCTGACGAATTTGTCAAGGGTAGATGTGAGTGTGATTGGTGAATGGGGGTTAAGGGTAAAACAAAGTGCTGGTGGTGAGAATACATTCCTCACAGCTACTTCATTATTATTCTTTAGGGAGACTTTGATTATGGGTGGTTATTTTCTTATCCCAAGAAGACATCCAAGTTGTTTGATATGATTTATTTATTCATTCATTTTCTATCTTTCTATGTGGCTTATTAAGACTTAAAAAAATATCTTATGCTTGCTTATCAATATTTTTGAAGATAATTATTCATCTTCAGGGTTAAGTATTAATTTTCTTTTTAGATAAGTATGTTTGGTTGGTTGATTAACAAAAATGGCATGTAAACCCATTTAGAGTCATTTTATGTCTACATCAGGGGTAGACAAACTTTTTGATGGGTGGGCCGAATTACCAGGAATCTAAGGGCTGCATCTTTAAAAATTTAGTCTCAATTCAAGTGCAAGAGTTTTTTTCTTATTTTTTTAGAGTATCCCACTAGCCACACAGAACAGTGCAGCTGGCTACATTTTGCACACACACACCCTCCCCCCACCGACCTAGAGGTATGAAAATCGTATTCGTTGTATGTTAAAATTTACATTTTTTGTGTTGTTACTTCTTAAGAGATTTTTTTTGCACATGATCCGATCAAATATGAATAATTTTTAAACAGAACTATTTGATCCATACATGGAACCCTAACAGGTACAATCACTCGAGGTCAGAAAGAACCTGGGAGTAATGGCAATGAAGGGGTACTCCACACTTCCCAGATCTCAAAAACTGGAGCCTCACCATCAGTTTAGTGTCATACACAGAACACCCCTTTTTGCGGGAGCTCTTAACCCTCTGCAGGGGATACAGTCAGCATATTCTAAGCCTCACGGACAAGGCTAAATGACATGGTTTGGTTTCTTTGTTTTAATGTCAGATCAACTTTAATGGGTTATTTAATGCCAAAGCTATCCTTGTAGAAGCAGGGCAGTGATGCTTTTTAACCCATAACAAGAGGAATAAGGGGATTCATATTTTTTCCAAAGGCATTAGTCCAAAAGTGAAGGTAATAGTATAACTGGAGTTCAGACTCACTAATGTCAAGGCTGCGGAGGTGCTCAGAGAGTAATGGTTACCATCATAGGAAACAAACACGGCAATGTGAATTCAAATCCTGGATGAGGCTGTTTATATTTCATATAGCACTAATACACTTGGGAAAAGTATAAATGCAACTACTCTCTCGCCAGCTATGGGTAAAATAGTTGGGCAGACTGAGCTCTTTAACCATGGTATGGCAACGGGTTTAGGAGAAAGAAAACTCTGAATTCAAACCTATTAAAGCTTATTGAATGCACCATGTATATATATATATATATATATATATATAGTAGCAAATATTTTTTTAAAGTCTTCTGTGTCTATTCTAGTTTTTTTTATCAAAAAGATCTGAAGAAGTCCTGTTAATTTTTTTTCGTGTTTTTGGAAATTTCAAAAATGCGTAACAGGATGGAAATAAATTTATAATCCTATGTGACTGGTTTCGTTGTTTTTCTTAAAGTATACATATATATATATATATATATAGATAGATAGATGATTTTTTTTGTCCCTCACCAAGGTTGACAACGAACATGACAATGGTGAGAAGTCTCCAAGAAAATGGTATTAATAAAATCTCTCTGAAATAATGGAAAGATGATAATATATTTTCCTTATCAACCCCTTACCTGATCAATTTTATGAATTGAGTTACCTCTTTTAGCTCTTACCATATCATCTCTTTGTCTCAACATTTTATTTTGGAATAAATTTTATTATTTTATAAAATATGAAATATAAAGATCCTGAAAATATGTTCTTTTTTTAAAGACAATTTTTTTTTAAAAAAGCAAAATCCTTCTTAAAACATGATAATTTCAGTACCAGAAGTATATATTCTGCACAGCCAATTAAAAAAAAGCTTTAAAAATGTACAGGGTCAACATATATAATTTTTTAGATTTCATTCTTAAAATTAGAATGTTCTAGCACGAAAAAATGTATGTGGGTTATTCAAAAATGTTCTAAGTCTCACCCAGAAAGAAGAGCCAGAGCTCAAGATTTTTTTTATTGTGGCAATACACTACCACTTCTTATTAAACTAGAAAAAGCTAATTTAGATTCCTGTCTTAATTTTTGTGAAGGTGAGACCCATACAAATGTGAGTGGTGTACATAAAATCTAAAATCTGGGTGAATAGTCCTCATATATATAATATATTTATCTATTTTTTTATTTTGTAGAGGTTATTATATTGATCAGCTGATTTTTCAATCAAGGTTGCCAACCTGAAAAACTTTTTCAATTTATTTAGCTAAAATTCTCACTTGCAAGTGTAGAAGAATTTTCCTGATTTACAGCAACTAAATAAATTCGATATTTAGCCAAGAAATAGCAAAAATTATCATCCTGGTTTTTGCTAAAATTCAGAAGAATAGAAAGCCTTCATTAAGAAAAAAAGTGTATTTTTTGTCTTGGATATAATCCAAAGAAACTTGGGGATGGAACCACTATAGCCCTTATTTCATTTATAACAATGGCGATAACTTAACACTCTGTGATGAAATTAGAGAAAACCACGATGAAAAAGAAAAGGAAGAAAATATATTTTTAGTTTAGAGTAATCTTATTAAACAAGTATCGAAATGCACTAAAGGAGGTCATCAGTGATTTGTAATGGCCAATCAGAGTCTTGCTCGGTACATGTATAAAATAGGAGATTCTATTCGTATGCACTTTCATATTTGCTACTATTCTTGCGCATGCATCAAAACTAAGATAAGTTGCTTCATTTTCATTAACAATTCCACACCCAACACCTACCTAAGTAGTCAATCCAAATGAAATAACTTTAGAAACTAAAACTACTCTAAGTCGCACTCCTACCAATGACCCAGAAACTCTGACGCACCCTGACACATTTTACTCCTCATGGCCCTGACACACATTTGTACATCAGAATTATGCATTGCAAAACCTGACAGGGCAAGCCACAATCTCCCAGCCACAGCACGGCACAAACATGGAACAGTAGGAAAAAGAAAGCTAAGTAAAATATTTTGAAAGAAAAATTTGGTAATGCCTAAAAAATTGGCAAACTGTATCCCAACAGAGGAGAAAGACTCCTCTCCCCGCAAAAAAAAATAAAACAAAGAGATATCTTGAGTACGACACTAAACTGCATCTGATGATGAGGCTCCTGTTTTAAAGATCTAAAAAGTGTGAAGTACTATTTCATTGCTATTACTCCCAGGTCCACCCTGATCCATAGTGGTAGAACCAGCAAGAATCCCATCTGTAGAGCCTAGTTGACTGGGGCTGTAGAATACACTGACTACTTCTCTGCAGAGGAGTAAGGAGATCGCTATCAAGGCTTATGTTCCAGCATTTGCTTTTTTCAGTAGGGAAAGCAATTTCCTAGCCAAAAAAAAAATAAAAGACTGACTTTGGCATTAAATAACCCAACACAGATTGACATGCCATAAAACCAAGAAAGTCAGGGGAGTACAAGTGAAAATATTTTCATAGAAAATATTGCTTATCGTAAAGTTTTAAAAAAGTAAAATATTCTTTTGTTTTCTGGTGTTTGTTGTCAAAGAAAGAAAATTAATGCTACAACAACCATTTACATTGGTTTTTTTTTTTTTTTTTTTTTAGCTTTTTTTTGCTGTTGGGAAAGCTGCAATAACAACAGCTATACAGCCACTTACTTCCCATCTCACAAACTCTACAAGTAAGATAAACAAGACATGCTAGGTATTACTGGAGAAGGACAAACTCATAAGTGACAAGCCCAATAGGCTGGGGCTGTAGAATACACTTACTGCATCTCTGCAGAGGAGTAAGACCCCCCCACACACACAACAAGTGTCCTGGATATGACATTAAACAATCTGATGGTAAGGCTCCTGTAATGCTGGAGCTTTGGGAAATGTGGAGTACCCACTTCATTACCATTGCTCACTTGTCCACTCTGGCCTGGATTGAAAACACCTGATTGGGTCCTATCTATGAGTCAAATAGGACTATTTGACATTTAAACTTTTAAAACAAATGACTTACACAAAATTGAATAATTAGAAATAGAACTGTTGGATCATTTAACTGTGTGTAAACAAATGACTGATGTTTAATTGTTAGATAAATAGCAATAGTTGGAACCTTTTAACTTTGATAATTCTAAATTGAATTGTTAGAAATAGAACTGTTTAATCATTTAACTGTGTGTATCTAAAAACTGTGTTTACAAATTATATATTTAATATATGTGTAAAAATAGAATTTGGCATTAAATAACCAATAATCATTGATATGCCATGAAACCAAGCCAAGCCAATTATAAGTGACATTCTCCCATGGACTCCTCCATATGGACACACCAATGCTGGCTAACCAGCACAAGCTTGCATTCATCAGCTCTGTGCAGATACTGCACACCATCTAGAAGACCTGCCAAAAGCAATGACCAATAGGCATGGATAATATGTGAGAGTCAAGGGAATCTATGCTTTCAGGATGCCATGATGATGTTAGTAAAGTATATTTGGTTTTGTGGATATGTCATTTTACATGGGATTTTTTTTATTGTTATTTGGCTGTCTACCTGACACCTCACTGATCATCTGACTCCTGTGGGCACTTATTCTCTCCTTTCACTACTCCTAACTACTCAATTCATTCTCGTTGTCCTCAGACTCTTCATTCTAATTTTCAACTATTTTAATAATAAAATTTTATCTACCAATTGCGTCATGATATAATCAACAGATAATAGCCAATTATCATTTTGTTGCAAGAGTACAACAGAACCTTAATAATATTGTAACATTTGTATTTAACCTTGAATATTTCATCCATTTATATATTTCTATAAACAACTTTCCTGTCTTCCTAACCTATTTTTTCTAAATATACTGCGATGATTATAGTTCACACCAAATGATATTTTTTTAATAATTTCCTTTTTAGATGATGTGTCTTACTCGTTACCTATCTATATATTTGTCTATTCACCTCTTTGCTTACTTCACTTGACCTGAAATATTACTGTTACACTCCTACTTATATGATATGTAAGTAAAGTTGGCGACCGTAGTTGAGAGCGACCAGAAGGCTCCCTTTTCAATAGCTACTACACCGAAGTGTAGGAGAGGGCACTACTCTTTTCTCTGTATTGCTCCACTTTACCCTTGATCCGTGCCATATAATGGTGAGTGTTAAGCAAGGAAGCGTCAAGTACCATTTTTTGAGGTTTTGGTATGACTCGACCAGGGATTGAGCCCCAGTCTCCCGGGCCAGTGGCAAAAACTCTACCCATTAGACCAATGGAAAACAGAAGGATGACTTGGCCAAAACATTTTCTGCTAATAACATGAAAAATATAAAGAAGGTCAATTGACCAAACATTTTTTGGTATCTTAGCCACTATGTAGCACGATGGTACCAAATATGAATTTCGTGTAGCATTACCTGTCATGGCAAAATTTATCATACACATTATACAAAAATGTCTGTTGTTTCCTGATATGAACATTTACTCCTCCGACCGTTTTTACGGTAGTCACTATGTAATGAGAGTGATAGAAACACAGAATTACTTGAGCCATTAGATAGACAAAAACTTTAATGTGTGGCAGGCAAAATGGACAACCACAGACTTAGACATTTCTTCTTCACTAACCAAGCCCTACTGAAATGGGGCTGTCAGTCTTAATTTCAACTCTCACTTCTCCAACTCCAACTTCTGACCCCAAGTCAAACGCCAACTTCAACTGACTCTGCATCTTAAAAATCTTATATATTTTCTTCTAATTATTCTCCCTGACTAATCTTTTAATGACAAGTAATCACTAATCACAAGTAATCACTAAAATTTTCCAGGGATATGTCATAGCTAATATCAGCTGACATCAACCCAAATGTTTATCTTTAATATTTCACTCACAGCTGATTTCAAAACAAACCTGTTATAGCTTTTTTTATTTTGACAGGGACTGACACACAAATGCAAAATAAGGTCAAAGCAAGTCATGACCTTTAGAAATTAAGAACTTGCAACTAGGAAGTCAAAGTTTTTAGCAAACACAATTTATCCCTGAAATAAAAGGATTAACTAAAATAATTAATTAAAATCCTTAATTATATTACAACTATCCTTTAATTCAAATCTTATTGAAACATTCAAAAATAAAACAGACATTCAAGGAAGTTGAAGCGTACAGTGACCAAAATAATAATAAAAATAATAATGAAATTAGTCTAAATAAAACAAAATACAATTTCTCCAACACCCAATTTAAAAAAAATTCAAACACAATATATCAAAGTTTGGTAAATTAATATAACTTCCTCATCTGTTATGATTATTCTGGTGATTTGACAATAGCTCACTCAAAATAGAATTGCCCAGTCTATAAATCTGAAGTTATTAATTGTTGAATCCGAATCAATTACTAGACAGTCACAACTAGTAAGCAATTGTACAACGGAGGGAAATGGATTCCGTAGTTTGTTTTCCCTACTGTTGTATCCTCAGACAACTGGGTAGCCTCAGTTGACTAAAAATAACGACACACGCACCAAGCAGCCCTTCCTCAGTAAACCTCTGGTCAACTCATTCCCTCTGTCAGTCAAAAAGCAGTCCACGAAGAAGAAGAACAACAACCCCTCCTGCTGTTGGCATGGTCTTTTATGCAAATTCTTGCAAATAGAAATTTACAGGCGCAGGAGATTCGAGATCGGCTTACAATAACTTCTGCTTCCAGAAGTGAACATATTTTTTACTGCTTGACACACAAGGCATAGTCATATGCGTTTTGATCCAGGAGGTAAGTTTCTTCTCTCGCTACAATATCAATCCTCACTGATTATATCTTTGTACACCAACATACAGATACTGAATTAAGTTGTTGAAATTGGCTGAAATTTACCTCCCCATGTTACGTACACAAATAATAATCAAAATCTGTATTTAGATTCATATTTGCTTGTGTTCAAAACCTAGAACTAAATATAGAGTCCCTTGGGAAATGCTAGTGGTTAGAGAAAAACGTGCTCTCGTGAAAACTGCCTCCAAAAGCTATACAAAGAACCCAACAAACACAAATACCCGAAAAGTAGAAAAGGCACAATATCAATTAGCAGGAATATATCTAAAAGAACAGGCAGAATAAATACAAATTCAGATAGATAAGATTAGAGACTCGGTGGAAGATAGACAATCCAGGATAGCCTGGCAAACAATAGAAGAAGAACTCGACTCAGTTCTTAGAAGAATTAAAAATAGGAAAGCTGCAGGGCTAGACGAGATTCCCCCAGAAGTGTGGAAGACTAGACAATTCGACGATATACTGCTCCGGCAATACAACGCAGTCTATAGTCAAAATAGGATAGAAAGATGGATTAAGGGATGCATCCTTCCTTTCCCTAAAAAGGGCGACCTCGGACTAGCCAAGAACTACCTAGGGATAATACTTACATCCATAGCAGCCAAAATCTACAATGCCCTACTACGAAACCGCATAGAACCCAAAATAGACAACATCCTTAGGAAAAACCAAAATGGCTTCCGGAGAAATAGATCCACAACCTCACAAATACTGACCATCCGTAGAATCCCTGAAGGCGTTCGGGCAAAAAAACCTTCAGGCGACATTACTATTTGTCGACTTTACCAAGGCCTTCAATTCCATACACAGAGGGAAGATGGAGCAAATCCTACTAGCATACGGCCTACCAAAAGAAACCGTAGCAGCGATAATGATTCTCTACAGAAACACCAAAGTGAAAGTACGGTCACCAGATGGAGACACGGAATACTTCGACATTGTTGCAGGAGTACTACAAGGAGACACACTAGCCCCGTACCTCTTTATCATCTGTCTAGACTACGTGCTTAGGACTTCGATCGACAAAATCAGAGAAAATAGCTTCGAGCTGACTAAGAGAAGAAGCAAAAGGTACCCCGCAAAAACAATCACGGACGCCGACTACGCTGATGACTTGGTGTTACTGGCGAATACGCCTAATCAAGCAGAGACACTACTGCATAGTCTGGAATGAGCCGCAGCTTGCATTGGCCTCCATGTCAATGCACACAAAACTGAATATATGTGTTGCAACCAAACGGGCAACATTGCCACACTAGACGGAGCCTCTCTGAAACTAGTAGACAAATTCACCTACCTAGGAAGTAGCGTCTCATCAACCGAAAAAGACATCGACACACGACTGACGAAGGCATGGACGGCTATTGATAGGCTCTCGATCATATGGAAATCAGACCTAACCGATAAAATGAAACGCAGTTTCTTCCAGGCAGCGGTTGTGTCGATACTGCTATATGGATGCACTACATGGACGCTAACCAAACAGCTGGAGAAAAAACTAGACGGAAATTACACAAGAATGTTGAGAGCAGTATTGAACAAGTCCTGGCGACAACACCCCACAAGACACCAACTATACGGACACTTGCCCCCCATCACGAAAACTATACAAGTTAGACGAACCAGACACGCGGGACACTGCTGGAGAAGCAAGAGCTCATAAGCGATGTACTCCTGTGGACCCCCACATATGGATGTACAAAAGCAGGACAACCAGCACGAACTTACATACAGCAACTATGTGAGGACACAGGATGTAACCCTGAAGACCTGCCGGAGGCGATGAATGATAGGGAGAAGTGGCGAGAGAGGGTCAGGGATATCCGTGCTGGCGGCACGACATGATGATGATGACATACAATCAAACATTTTTATGTCATTTCACTAAGAGTCACTAAACTCAGTATCATAAAAGAAGTATATTTTCAGGGTCAAATGCTTCAATTTTGCTGTCAGAATCAGAATTACCTTCTGTCATATTGCTTTATTGTTAAAATTGAAGCTTTACTTTTATTCTAAATTTAGAAATATGTCTCACAAGCTGCTGACTGTTGAATAATAGTTTGGCTGATTCAATTTGGGTTGGCAGTGTAGAACCATTAATCAGTGGGAAAACACTGTGAGTCAAATCAATTTAAATGGACAGTTGAAGAACCCTAGGTAAAATCAATGCTTGGTTCTGATTGGAAGCTTTCAATCAGGTGACTAAAATGATTCTAAATGTTAGGAATAAGTTCGTGAGAAATGCTCAACTGGTTGAATGCTCTATCTCTGCCTGCTAATTCTCATTGGCTGCAACAGGTGATGAAAGCAAAATGTTGTCAAAATAATAAATAAATTATGTGCCCATAAAAATGTGGTCATACTGTTATTCATCCCAGCAAAGAAGAATTTTAAACAACAAGTGATAACAACAGAAGATGATGAAAAAAAAAGAGATACAAAAGAACATGACAAAAGAGACGCAGCAAATTATTTGTGTTACAAATCTATACTTGAAACCATATGTACTATATACTTGCCAAAAAATAAAAGACTGACTTTGGCATTAAATAAACCAACACAATTTGACATGCCATAAAACCAAGAAGGTCAGGGTACTACAAAAGAAATTATTTTCATGAAAAATATTGTTTATTATGAAGTTTTAAGAGTAAAATATTCTTCTTAGTAGTTTAATTTATATATATATATATATATATATATATATATATATATTTATATAATAATAAATAAATCCTAGATATTGAGCACAAACCCACAAAGTGATTTAGTGACAACCAATACTGTTCTTATATTTATATATATATATATATATATATAAGACTGCCTTGAGCTACCAAAACTGTGTTATCACTCTGGTTGGCGGCTGATGAGGGCAGGGTATTGCACATGCTTTCACACATTGTATGAGGAAAAAAAAATATATGTATATATATATTGTCATTCACAGACAGACTGTTTCGTTGTATCACAACTCTTCAGTGTGGCTAGACACGTAGGACGCTTGAAGCTGGGATTGAAACTTGCCTAACTTTATGTTAGACTTAGTATCAGACACTCAGCCGACAAGTGAACCATGTCAGCTAGGGAACTATAAGGTATTAAGTAGTAGCATTTGTTTACATTTTATACCTTACCGGATACCAGAGTGCTCAATTCATTTGATGAGCTTTGCATTATGAAAAAAATAAGGGGAAATGTGGATAAACTGAAACACAGACAACAGATTCAATAATATTTCATCTTTATTTCATTATATTAATTGAATCCATTGTCTGTGTTTCGGCTTATTCACTTTTCCACTTAATTTTTCACATCTTGACAGATTTACCAAAATCTACCATTTCCATACATATATATATGTATATATTAGAAGAAACAAATTTTGAAAAAATGTATTTTAAAAAGTTTAAATAAAATGCTCAATACTGACTGACTGAGCAAGATAAAATCTAAGATAAATGTAGCTCACCTACCTGTCTTTGGCAGTCTCCTTACTCTGCAATCTTTTTATGACCTCAGTAAAATTACATGAAACTGTTAGTAATGGGGGCAGTCAAGGAGTAAGTGAACTGTATATATATATATATATATATATATGGTAAGGATTATGTAATATTATTTATGCATATTGATTAAGGGGGAAGTCACCATGACCTAGAGATTAACATTCAGGACTTGTATATGATAGTAAGTGAGTTCAAACTCCACCTATTTTATCATCTTTATTTTCAGACTAATACTCTCAAGAAAGGCATGAACCTTCATACACCCTTAGCTATGAATTGATGAGTACCACTACTTCCTTTCTACAAAGATGGCTTTTGCATTAAATAACCCACAAAGATTTATATGCCATTAAAGAAATATACTAAATTGAAGCTAATTTAGCCACAAAATTTCCATAGGTTCATCTAGTAAGTTGTTGGCAACTGTAGTCGAGGGCGACCCGAAGGTTCCTCTTTCAATAGCTACTACACTGAGGAGTAGGGGAGGGCACTACTTCATTCCCTGGATTGCTCCACTTTACCCTTGATCTTTACCTTATAGTGCTGAGTGCTAAGCCAGGCGGCATCAAGTACCATTTTTTGAGTCTTTGGTATGACTTGACCTGGGAACCCCAGTCTCCCATACCATTTGTGAAAATTCTAACCATTATGTCAATGGCCCAGTTTATGCCAATTTCAAAAATGTCATTTTAACCCAGGTGATGCTTGATAACCTTGTGAGTAACCTTAAATAAAACAGTTTAAATCATAGATTTGCATAAATAGCAATCAATCAATATTTAAAGGGTATAGGTTCGATATTTACATAAATATGTATATATTTTCTCTTTGCATATCTGATATTGAGAGAAAAAACATACCAGTCTATATTTCTTATGAGTTTTATATCATACCAAGGGAAAAAATGATTCATCTTGAAGAGCAAATTTAGTCATTTTTCTTTCTTAGTATTTTGTTTATCCTCAACAAAAAAAAAGTTTCTTTTTTTTTTTAAATAAATGGAAATTTTTTTTTTCCTTTTCTAGTCTTCTCTAATTTCATCACTGTTATTTTGCATCATTCATAATCATATGAAATAAGAGGCTATGGTGGTTCCAACTGTAAGTAGAAGCAGGTGGCTCACTATCAAACACAGGTATCTGTGAGGAGTATATAAATACCTCAGTTAGAAAGTCAACTCCTATGCTTGGAATTTTGATAATAGATGTGGAGTTGAAAGTGTATAGAGTGTATGGTGGTATGGAGAGTGGGATGGCATAATTATAAAGGATGTGGGGTGACACAATGGTTCAGGGGTGTGGGTTTGGTTTTAATGCATATCAACCACTGTAGGTTATTTAATGTCAAATCCTCTTTATACATATATATTAAATATATAGGATTTGTTTGGGTTGGGTTTTATGGCATATCAACCATTGTAGGTTATTTTATGCCAAATCCTCTTTATAAAAATATTTTTAATTTATAAATTTAAATGGTTTCAAGTATTTCAAACACAAATAATTCTACTTACGATTAAACATTTGTTTGTACACAGTTGAATGATTTCAAGTAATGCTATGTAACGGTAGCAATTTAATATTTTTTGCACACATTTGAATGGATATACATATGATTTGTAATCTGGTAATTTCATTTTTAAATGAGTTAGAACTAATTTGTTTGCACACTAGAATTTCTATTATTCCTACACAATTAAATGGTTTCAGTTATTGCTATTTAACACTAATAATTCTATTCAATATTCAACATTGGTCATTTTTCACATACATTTGAATGGATATACACATGATTGGTGATAAATAGTTTGTCGGTAATTATATTTTTAAATGAGAACTAATTTGTTTGCATACTAGTATAGCTATTGTTTCTACACAGTTAAATGGTTTCAATTATTGTAATCCAACACTAATAATTCTATTCAATATTAATCATTTGTTTGCTGACAGTGAAGTGATTAGAAGTATTGCTATTTAACACTAATAATTCTAATCAACACTATTCATTCATTTCCACACAGTCAAATGGTTCCAAGAATTACTATGTAATACTGATAATTCAATTTAGACACACAGTTAAAAAGTTTCAAGTATTGCTATTTAACACTAATAATTCTATTCAACACTACTTATTTGTTTGCACACAGTCAAATGGTTGCATTTATTAATATGTACATTAACAATTCAATTAGACAGTCATTTGTTTACACACAGTTAAATGATCAAACAGTTTGATTTCAACAATTCAATTTGACATCAGTCATTTGTTTGGACACAGTTTAAATGTAAAACAGTTCTATTTAACCCATAGATAGGACCCTATCAGTGGACCTGGGAGTAATGACAATGAAGGGGTACTCTGCATTCCCCAAAGCTCCAGGACTGGAGCCTTACCATCAGATTGTTTAATATCATATCCAGGACACTTGTTACAGTAGGGGGTCTTAGCCTTCTGCAGAGACGCAGTCAGTGTAATCTACAACCCCCGGCCAACTAGGCTAAGGGGTGTGGGGTGGCATAATGGTATAGATTGTTTGGTTTGGTTTCTTTGTTTAAAGGTATATGAATCTTCTAATTCTCCCTGCGTTCTATCTCATTCCAGACATACAGAAAATGATTGCTCTGATACTAGCATATTACAATGGATGATGGAGAAGTGCATAGTCACTAGGGAAAATCATCTCTAATACCTTAAATACCAAGTAATAGTAACAACGAAAAGCTGTTACACCCATTGTCAACCTTGACAAAATCTAAATGAATAAAAGGTTTAGCTTAATGTTGCTGGTGAAAAAAAAAACTTCTTTTCTGGGAAGCCTTGGGCATCAGGGATTGACCATGACCCTTTCACCTTTTAGTGAAATGAGATTGGTGCTGCCTAGGGGAAAAACAATCCCTGAAACTGAGATGATTATTGAGGATAAGAGAAAAGAGTTAAAGATTATGCATGTTAACCTGTATAGTGTTATTTTGTGCCAAGAGGTTAGGGAATTGTATTCATTATAAATTGATATCTATGGGGGGGTAGTTCTTTCTTAAGACTTTTTGCACGGTTGAATGGTTTCATGTAATCATTATTTCTATTTAATAAGAGTCATTTGTTTGCACACAACTTCAAATAACTAATGATAATACTTAGTAAACAATTATTATTAAAATTTGTATGAAAAATAATGTAAATTTGAGCCACAAATGGTTAAGTTGAAAACAGAAGAAAGTTAATATCGGAAAAAACATGAACACATAGGAATTTTATAGTATTATATTTGTGTTGCAAACAAATTGTTCCATTTGCTGCAATATGATATTATACAAGGATAAATAGTCCACTTAACTGAAGTCCTTGTGTCATATATACCAAAATTTTACGTTCTACAAACAAGTCCAGTTCACTGCTGGAATATTAGCAGAGATATTTTTAACGCCAGTTCGTTGTTGAGCATGGTTGTAAAAAAAAGTGCTAGGCATATCTTTGAAATCTGGCACCAACATATTGGAAGCCAGTGATCAGTTAGTTTGAAAAGATGTACTGTCCACTTACATGTCCTTTAGAGAGTGGGATCGACTGTGGGAGACAACCCACTTACCTTAGTTATATATATTTTATATATTATAGGTTCAAGGATCTATTCTTTAAACAAATAATTTACAGTTATATGATTTTTAGCATTCCAACTAAATATGAATAATTTTTAAACAGATCTATTTGACCCATAGATAGGACTCTGACCCTAATTGATAGTACCAGTAAGAGTGGACCCGGGAGTAATGGCAATAAAGGAGTACTCCATACTCTACTGATCTCTAATTCTGGAGCTTTGTCACTGAATGTAGTTAAGCTTCATACCCAGGGCATACCTTTTTGGGGTTAGGAGACTTTACCCCTCTGTAGGAGATACAGTTTATTCAAAATCCTGCCAACAAAGTGGAAAGAAAGAAAGAGAAGGAGACCATCAAAGAGACAGAGAATTAGTTTTAAAAAAAGACCAATATTATGACTGACACATCACAATCTTCAACTAAATAAACTCTTTTACATCAATCTTTTTAAACACACTTTTTTCCCACTCACATTTAGCTTGCTATCAAAATTGAAAGAGTTGATTGGTTAGTTGGGTTTTATGTCATATCAACCCTTGTATGTTATCCAATGCCAAATCTCATATATAAATATACATATATATATGATTTGTAAACAAATAGTTTGTAGATAACATTTTTAAATGAGCCAGAGATCATTTGTTTGCACACCATTAAATGATTTAAAGTATTGCTATTTATTGTATGCACACAGTTAAATGGTTTCCAATATTGCTATCTAACATCTATAGTTCTATTTGCATACTGTTGAATACTTTCAATAGGCCAGTCAGTTGTGACTGTAGAATACACTAACTTCATATCTACAGAGGAGTAAGACCCCACCAATTAGTGTTCTGGATATGACACTAAACAATCTGATGGTGGGGTTCCAGTAATGTTGGATCTTTGGGGAATGCAGAGTACCACTTCATTGCCACTGCTCCCAGGTCCACTCTGGCCCAGAATGGAAGCACCAAATCTATGGACAAAATAGAACTGTTTGATATTTAAACTGTGTCCAAACAAATGAGTTATGCTAAATTGTTAGAAACACAACTGTTTGATCATTTAACTGGGAGTAAAATCATATGACTGACTTTTAATTGAATTGTGCAAACAAATTAATAGTAAATGAAATTATTCATGTTAAATAGAAATACTTGAAATCATTTAACTATGCAAAAAAATGAACTCAGGCTCATTTAAAAATTTTATCAGCAAAATTTGTTTATAAATCATATTTAATGTATATGTATAAACCGGATTTGGCATTAAATAACTTATAATGGTTGGTATGCCATAAAGCTAAACCAAACTTTAAATGATTTCAAGCATTGCTAAATAATTCAGTTTAATATTAATCATTTGTTTGCTTAGTTAAATGGTTTCAGCTATAAACAGTTGTAGTGTAATGGTTATCATCGTAGGAAATGGACACGATGACACTACGAGATTGATTGCATTTCGCATAGCACTAATACCCTTGGGAAAGGTATGAATCTAGTTATTCTCCCTCCAGCTATGGGTAAATAGTAGGACAGACTGATATTCTTCAGCCTTGGTGAGGCAACTAGTCTAGGAGAAGGAATACTCTGAATTCAAACCTGTTAAACTCCGCTTAAAAATTGACCTTGTGTCATATCCTGCCCAAGTGGAGGGGTTGGTAAATATGATAAACAGTTCTATTTGACCCATAGATAGGACTTTAACAGATGCTACCACTCTGAATCAGAATGGACCTGGGAGTAATGGCAATGAAGAGATACCCTACATTTCATAAAGTTCCAGGACTGGAGCCTCACCATCAGATGGCTTTGTGTCATTTCCAGGACATTTGTTGAGGGGGTCTTCTTACCCCTCTGCAAAGATGCAGTCAACGTATTCTACAGCTCCAGCCAACAGCGCTGATTTGAAATAAAGAAAAGCATAGCTAGAATATACCTGCATAAGGGTGTTTGCTGAAGAGACTATAACAACTACAGTGAGTTTGATCCTCACTAAGTGCCTGGCATAGGTGGCTTTGTGGTAAACTTGGCACTGAGATACAAATAGCAGAATGGTTATTCTCTTAGGGAATGGACTCAATGAACTCAAGTATAAATATTTGGAGAAACATAAGAATCCATTTATTCTCCCCCCAGCTATATAGGATATCTCAATATACATGGAACCTATGTGACTGTTAATAACTCTTCTAATAATGATGGTGTGTTCTTTTTGTTTCAGATTTGAAAATAGTATACTATAACAATTATTAATCCTCAATCAACAATGCCTTGGACAAGAGAAGAAAAAATATTTTACATCACTACTTATTTTGAGACAAAATCATTCAAAACTGTCTCAAAATAGGTGCAATCCATTAATATGATAATTTATTACTGAGACAAGAAACTCAAAAAAAGATTGCATGTCCTGGAAGCTGATATAATAACCATTAAAAAAAATATTGATTTGATGTCTTAAGCTGAAAGGATACATTTTTTACAGGACATGTTCCAAATGACCGCCATTGTGCTCATCTCAGTATGGGATCTTTAACCTTGAAACAGCAACCAATCTAGGAAAAGGAAAAGGAAAAGCTTTAAATTCAAACCAGCTGCACTCTGCTTAAAAATGGAATTTGTGCCACATGCAACCAGTAGCAGCTGTCCATGATGATACTAATGCTTATATTTAAGGAGGAGTGATGGATTTTAATTAGCATTTCATAGGTATCAGAAATAAGGATGATTAAGAAATATGAGCATGAGTCAAAAACTTTGCAATATTTGGTATTACTAGTTTGGGCAGATATATTGTGTGACTAAAGCAGTTCAGGCCATAATACTGGTACCTACTGTGGTTAATAGTATTGTGGTAGTTGGTGTGCTGACATGTTGTGCATTGCTTTATTCCCTATGTGATTGAAAGCCTCACAAATGAATGTGCAACATCTAATTCATGAACTTATGCTTTATGAGTTCAAATTGGGCTATGTCTCAGAAACAACCAAAAGCCTTTGTTGTATGAAAGATGAAGGCACATTTGATCACAGTATAGTAACTATTCACTGGTCCATTGGCGTAGCAGTCAGAGTATTCACCAAAGGCCCGGGACAACAGGGCGAGTCATACCAAAGATTCAAAGAATGGTACTTGATGCCTCTTTGCTTAGCACTCAGCATTATAAGGTATGGATCAAGGGTAAAGTGGAGCAATCCAGGGAAAGGAGTAGCACCCTCCCCTGCACCTCAGTGTAGTAGCTATTGAAAAGGGAGTCTTTGGATCCCCTTTTACTACAGTCGCCAACTTTACTTTTACTTAAAGTAACCATATGGTTCAAGAAATTTTGTTCAGCTTGCAAGAAGCTCGCCAATTGGATAAAGTCAGGTAGACCTAAAACCATGGATTCCAAGGCGATGATCCGAGCCATAGAAATAAACTGTTGAGTAGCACCTAGAAAGTATCAGGCGAGCTTGGTATCTCACATTTCAGAGTGGCTTTGTCACTTTCATCAGCTCAGCAAAAGCATCCAGAGCTACTGAATTCTTCCTCACACAGCAAAAATATTGCAGAACTTTTGTCTCATCCAAATAACAAAATAATCAGTAATTTGTAGATTAGACTGAAAACTGCTTTATTCTCTAAGTTTGGTCATTTTAAGAATATATATATATTTATTTAAGTATATATATAATGTGAATTTTGGTTATATAAGAAAGATAAATAAAAATAAGTACACACCTACAAGTTTAATTTTTCCTGTCAGTATTTTATATATATATATATATATATATATATATATATATATATATATATATAGTACGAAGAACAATAAAGCAACAAAAAACAGTGGTTCAAGTTTACATTCATCACAGTCAGGCATTGCATATAAACGTTCTATAACCTCTACCCTAAAATCTATGGGTGTTTACCTTTGCCTGATAGATGGTGATGGTGATGGCAAAGCTCGTCTATCTCACAAAATTAGTTCAATAGTACAATGTAAATTCGACACTTGGGCTCTCATTGCTGTGGCCTTGTACCAGACTAATCTAACTATATATTAATTTCATGAGTTCTTCGTTTAACAGTTCTGATAATTTAAACTCAATCGACAAAAATTTTTTTTAAAAAAAGGAAAGAAAAAGTATTGAAAATTGTCTTCTTCCCACCATCACCACCAGAAACGGTCAGTTTTTTTTTGTATTTTGTTAACTTTTTTTTTCTTTTTTGTCGTTTGATATAATCTAAGATAACCACTTGTGTCAATATATATTTAATGACATTCTTATGTAGTCATACCAAAAAACACATCTCCAATAATCACTCACTCACTAATGTGTTTACACAGGAATCGAGTGTAATTCAATTCCAATAACTGTGTATCGTGTTTAAAGGAACGTATCAATGTCTCGTTGATTTTCTTTTCTATTTTCATGTGTTGTGAATTGTCAAATAGCATATGCAAATCATTTAATAGGTCTACAGATGTTGATGACCTGTAGAGCGACAATGAGACAGATGTTTTACTGACTGCCCGGCTGGTCATACCTTTTTTCCTTTATTATTCTTGGAATCACAAAGTGGAAGATTTGATAGACTGACCGACACGGAAATGGTGGTTGTTGATTTGAAAAAAAAAAATCGAAAAAAAGCAAGTAACTTTTTTTTTCCTTTTGCTCTTTCTTTCTAGATTTTTCAGTTAAAAAAAAAATGTAGGCACTACAAATAACTTTTTTTTTTTTTACCTTTTTTTGATTAATTCAAAAAAAAAAAAAAAATCACCGCGCATTTCTCTTATTTCTGTTTTCTTTAAAGACTGACACCGAGAAAAATCTAATGGCACAGTGAAAAATTTTTTTTTATTTTCTTGGATTTAATTTAATTATTTATAGTACTGCTCAAGTTCTATTGACCTTCTTGTAGACCAAGTGACAACAAGTCTTTTCAATGATCTCCAGCACTTTCCACAGTATTCTTCGAAATTTTTGGTAATGAAGGCTGTTCTGTGTTTGTTTGTATTTTTTTTTTTTTGTTTTTTTCGTTAGCTTGATTTTTTTATTTTGTTATATTTTATTTATTTCTTACTTTTTGTATAGCATCACGAACGACTTCGACATGCAACAACGAAAAAGAAAAAAACAAAACAAAACTATTTTTTTTACTCATTACCACGATCAGGTAAACAGACAAAATATTCGAGACGTTACTCTCTCAGGTGGTGGGTGGGCTTGATTTCTTTATTCTTTTATTTATTTTACCGTCAATCAAAATCTCAAAGAACATTATATCGCAACTACGCATTTAGACGTAAAAGTGATAGAGAATTCTTTTTGGCCAGGTAAATATCATTATTCTGCTTTTTATTCTCTTGGTTTTGTTTTGTTTTTGTTCTTTATTTTGATTTTTTCAAAAATGAATTTACTTGTGATGTTTGTTTTTCATTCAACTATCTTTGCTACTTTTCTAGTATTTTCTTTTATATTTTTTAATTCTTTCTTTCGTTCATCATCGCTTACTTTGCGTTTTTTGTTTTGTTTTGTTTTTTCTTCTTTAAATCAAATCAACTATAACGAAAGAAGAATGTTAGTCAACAATTTTCCTTTTCGACGGATATAACTGTACATTAAAAATAAAAAACAAAAACATCTTTTTTAAGGCGGGGGTCTGCTTCTGTTATATTGTATTCACTTAAATACTCTGTTTCCTAAGCAGTCTTTTTCTATTCGTCTTTCTGTCTGCATGTATATATGTGTCTTTACTTTTACATCTATCTATCTATCTATCTATCTATCTATCTATCTATCTATCTATCCAATTTAGATTTCGTAGACTCAATAATATATATATATATATATATATATATATATATATATATATAAAATTTTACATGGTGAGCATATTTTCTATGTGTATGTAAACTGATATATACAATATTAACCATAGGAAAATTAGTTCATAATAATTAAACTTTGAATAATTCTTCAATTGCTCAACATTCAATAATTATAGGGTAATCAAGTGGGGTAGTCACTGTGTAAAAGAAAACTATATTTGTGAAAATAATCAGAGAGAAACTATATAAGCTAAACGACAAGATGGAAAGAAAAATGTATGTGTATGTGGAGTGTAATAAAGAAAAGCAAAAGGATGAAACATTAACACGAAAAAGTTGAGGTATAAAAGGCCATATCTAGGTTTCCTTTCATTTAAGTAATTGAAGTACACACACGCATAGGTAGCAACATGGGTAGACACATAGGGTGCCAAGTGCTTTGAAGTGTCTGTGATGCTTCAGATAATAGGACTTTCTAGATACAAATGGAAAATTGATCAATCAAACAATAAAAACAATCAAAACTTGAAAATTCCCTGATGTGGAGTCAGAGTGCTCACATTGGCTGTTAGTAAGGAGAGGTTGAAAGATAATTTCTGTAACACTCTTTCCATTAAGATATCTTATATCTAACCATTTTAGCTGTTCTGTTTTACTTTCCCTTTCTCTACTCTTCTCTCAGCATTTGTGGTTCAAATCAGAACCTCTCTTCTACCCTAACCTATTCCAATATATATATCACTGGGTGCTCCATACTTCAGACCTTGTGCCAAAATAATCTAAGCTAAATAAATGACTTTTCTTATTTGTTTTTCTCACCGTAGAATAATACTATTGTTTAAAGGAGGATAAATTTTGTGCTTAGGGTGCTTTTCAGTGACCGCTAGACCATTGGGTTATTTAGATATTTAAGAACATTGCGATTCACATCAATCTGCTTTAAACTGATAATATATTAAAAGTTAATTCCTGACCACTGACAATAATCTCTTTCTTCCCCATTTTCTGTTGTAGAGAAGAGATGATACCCCTCTGTAGAGAAATGATGGGGTTTGGTCAGAGCTGTCTTTCCTAGCCAGACTAGCTAGCAATATACCTCTGTTAATACATCTTTGTATATCATGTAAAACAAACCCTTTTCATTGTAAGTAAAGATTTGAGTTATTATTTCAATAACCTATGGGAGCCCCAAATTCAAAACCTTTTTAAATAAATATAGATATATATTGAATCATAATATTGATAATTATAATAATAAAGTCTGAACAAAGAGACTTGCTGTCACTTGTTTAAAAAAGCCAATTATTTTTGAACAGCATTAAATATATGATAATAAATGTAACAAAATTAGCACCAGTAAATCCAAAGAACAAAGAAAAAAATTGAGAACAAGTGACAGCAAGTCTCTTTGTTCAAACTTTATTATTATTAATATTATCATTCAATATGTATCTATATCTATTTAAAAAGGTTTTGAATTTGGGGTCCCATAAACCCACCCCAATAACATTACAATATTTTTAATACATTCCTATGATAAAATCAATTCTTTTATATAATACACATAAAACCCTCATTGTATTAGTAATATTTACATTAATTCCCGACCACAGACAATCCCTTTCTTACTCATTATCAGTGCATTCCAATAAAAAAATCAATACATTTATATTATATGTGTAAAACCCTCATTGTATTAGTAATGTTTGCACTAATTCCCGACCACTGACAATCCCTTTTTTCTATGTTTTCAACACATATTGAGTGCAGAAATGTGATAAAACAAATTGCAAAATTTGCTGTTTAATTGTTGATCTTTTTTTTTGTCTACTACCAAAAATATTTACTTTATTCATTCAGAATATAGTTAAAGCTAAGTGTGGGTTGGGGTGTGAAGTTGGCTGATTTTATGGCATATCAACCCTTGTAGGTTATTTAATACCAAATCCTTTTTGATATATATATTAAATATGATTTATAAACACCTATTTTGTAAATAACATTTTTAAATGAGCCAGAGATGATTTGTTTGCACACAGTTAAGTGGCTTTGAATATTTCAATCGACCACTAATGGTTCTATTTATTATGAATCATTTGTTTGTACACAGTTAAATGGTTTCAAGTATTCTTATCTAGCATGAATAATTCTATTTGCTATGAATCATTTGTTTGTACACAGTTAGATGGCTTCAAGCATTGCTATGTAACCCTAACAATTCAATTTAACATCAATCATTTGTTTGTACACAGGTAAATGGTTTCAAGTATTCTTATCTAGCATGAATAATTCTATTTGCTGTGAATCATTTGTTTGTACACAGTTAAATGGCTATACATATACATAGACATGATTTGTATAGTTTGTAGGTAATTTTATTTAAAAAAAAAAAAAGAGCTAATTTGTTTCCACACAATTAAGCATTGCTATTGTTTGCACACAGTTAAATGATTGCAAGTATTTATATCTAACACTAATAATTTTACTTAATATTAATCATTTATTTGCACACAGTGAAGTGGTTGCAAGTATCGCTATTTGACTCTAATTCTTTTCAACAGTATTCATTCATTTGCACTCGGTCAAAGCGTTCCAAGCATTGCTTTGTTATACAAATAACTTAATTTTTGCACACAGTTAAATGGTTTCAAGTATTCGACACTTAAGTTTTATTTGCACACAGTTAAATGGTTTCAAGTATTGCAATGTAACATCAACAATCTAATTTAACATCAGTCATTTGTTTGTACACCGTTAAATAGTTAAACAGTTCTATGGGACCCTATCTGATACTACCACTCTGGCTCAGAGCGGGCCTGGGAGTAATGGTAGTGAAGGGGTACTCCACATTCCCTAAAGCTCCAGGACTAAAGCCTAACTATCAGATGATTTAGTGTTATGTCCAGGTCCCTCGTTGGGGAGGGGGGGTTCTATGCCGTCAGCATATTCTATAGTTCCAGCTGACTGGACTGTAGAGTGTCAAGAGGTGGGACGTAGAGTAAAAGAAATGTGTGTGGGTCATAGATATATACATATATACACACGCACACACCTCTTCAGTGTGGCAAGACGCGTAGGATGCTTGAAGCTGGGATCAAAACCCACCCAACTTTATGTTAGACTAAGTATCACACCACTCAGCCAACAAGTGAATGATGTCAGCTCGGGAATTATAAGGCATTAAGTAGTAGCTTTCGTTTGTTTACATTTATACCTTACTGGATACCAGAGTGCTCAGTTCGTTCAAAGAGCTTTGCATTATGTGAGTGGCAGCTGTAAATTCCTTCGCCAGAGTGCTCGGAAGGCATTGGCTCAACCCCCATGTGGGAGTATATATATTGCTATCCACAGACACATTGTTTCATTCAGTGTGGCTAATGATACATACATATATATATATATATATATATATATATATATATATATATATACATACACACATATACACACACACACATATATATATAGGCAGCCACAGACAGACTATTTCATTGTATCACAACTTTTCAGTGTAGCTAATGATAAATACATATATATATATATATACACACACACACACACACACACACATATATATATATATATATATATATATATATATATATATATATATATATATATATATATATTGTCATCCACAGACAGACTGTTATGTTGTATCACAACTCTTCAGTGTGGTAAATGATACATACATACATATATACACACACACATATATATATGTATCATCAAAGTGAATGTCTTGGACATATTTGTATAAACAATTAAAAAAGGAAAAAAAAGGTTTACTTCGAGTCAATTTGTTTGATTTTTAGGCAATGAATTCATCTTTAAGGAGTGTATCGCTCAATGATAATTATTTTCTTTTCCAAGAATCAATTCCACTATAAAGGTTTATATTTACTCAACTCCTCCACACAAGCAAAAAGGCAACACAAAGCAAAGTTTAACAGGTTTGAATTCAGAGATATCCTTCTCCAAGACTGGTTGCCATACCAAGGGCTCTTTAGCACAGTCTGCCCTACTATTTACTCATAGTTGAAGTGAGAATAGTTGGATGCATACCTTTCCCAAGAGAATCAATATTTTCTATTGTCATAATTGTTATACCATAAGCATGTCCAAAATCAAAGTTGATATATCCCAATTGTTAAAGCAGAGAGTTTCTAAATTAGAGAATACCACTTGGAGAATTAATTTTTGATTTCAAACCACTCATGCATATACCCTCTACTCATTTAACTACACACTTTCTCTCTTGGATTAATTTGGTTTGGTTCCTTTTTTTAATGGCATATCAACCTTTGTGGGTTATTTAATATCAAAGTCACCCTTATAGAAAAACAGCAGTGATACTATTTAACCCATAGCTAGGGGGATAAGGATTTCATGCCTTTCATCATGGTATTTGTCCGAAAGTGAACATAATCAGGCAACTTGAATTCAAATTTATTTACTTTGAGTTTGCAGTCAAGCGTTTTTGCTAAGGGGACTCCCTCTGTTTTAGATTGATTATCTTTATTGCATGACAACCCATGCTGGGTTATTTTATGTCTAGAGGTTAAGGAATTACATTCATATTTACATTTTTAGTATAGTTGTTTCTTAAGAGTTTTTTTGTTTTTTTGCACACAGTCCTATCAAATAAAAGTAATTTTTAAATTGATCTGTCTGACTCATAGATTGGACCAAATAGTTATTACTACTCCAGGTCAGAGTGGACCTGGGAGTAATGAAAATGAAGGAGTAGTCTGCTCTCTTCAGTACTCCATAACCCATTCGACTGGGGCTGTAGAATGTACCAACTGCATCTCTGCAGAGGAGTAAGACAAGTGTCCTGGATATAACATTAAACAATGTGTATATATTTGTATCATTACATGAATATATGTCTGTTTATAAATATAAATATATAACCTTTCTCTCTCTCTCTCTCTCTCTCTCTCTATATATATATATATGTATATATAAATGTATATGTATACATATATGCCTATATATATATTTGTATCTTCCTATAAATATAGGTTTATTTATAAATACAAATACATGACACTCTCACTTTTTTTCTCGATATATATATGTATGTGTGTGTGTGTGTGTGTGTGTGTGTATTTGGGCAGCATTTCTCCTTTAATTCATATTTGATTTAACCATATAGACAAACTTAGTCAACACATTTTTGTATTAATCCTTTTGAGTTGCCGCATTGATTTTATGGTATCCAGCAGGAATTGGTTAATAAAATTCCCAAAATTAATTGGTTCCCTAGTACTTTCAACCTAATCTTGGACCATCATCAGGGGTGTGTATATTACAAAAGCGATGTGTCCTTTGCAAGTACATTATTACTTTGTAAGTGTTAAGCATTTATTATTTATATTGGCGTGTTGTTGTAGTGTTTATTTTTAAACTGGTTCTATAAGTAGCAGCAGTAGCTAATGACATTTAAGTACATTCATACTGGATTTGAAATTAATTTGATTGAGTTTAGATAGTTTCTTTCTGATATGGAACACTTTGAGAATCTGTAATTTTTGCTTGTTATTTTGTTGTTCTAATATTGTTGTGTTTTTGGTAAAAAATTTCCTTGCCCAGTCAGCTGGGGTTGTAGAATACACCGACTGCTTCTCTGCAGAAGGGTAAGACCCCCCCCCCAACACGTGTCCTGGACATGACACTAAACAATCTGATAGTGAGTTGCAGCAATGCTGGAACTTCAGGAAATGCAGAATACCCCTTCATTACCATCACTTCCAGATCTACTCTCGCCTGCAGTGGTAATACCTGATAGGGTCGTATCTGTGGGTCAAATAGAACTGTTTGACAGTATGAAAACAAATAACCTATGCTAAATTAAATTGCTTGAAATAGAACTGTTTGATCATTTAACTGTGTGTAAACAAATGACTGATGTTTAATTGAATTATTAGTAGTGCATAACAATAATTGAAACAATTTAAAAAGAAATAAGCTCAGACTCATTTAAAAAAAACTTTATGAACAAAATGTATTTACAAATCATATACATTTAATATATGTATAAAGAGGATTTGACTTTAAATAACCTACAATGGTTGATATGCCATAAAACCCAACCCAACCAAATCCTATATATTTAATATATATATATGTATAAAGAGGATTTGGCATTAAATAACCTACAAGAGGTGATATGCCATAAAATCCAAACAAATAAAATCCTATGTATATATATATATATAATATATATATATGTATAATATATATTATATGTATAAAGAGGATTTAACATTAAATAACTTACAATGGTTGATATGCCATAAAACCCAACCAAACTAAATCCTATATATTTACTATATATGTATAAAGAGGATTTGGCATTAAATAACCTACAATGTTTGATATGCCATCAAACCAAACCAGTACTCTAGAACTGGAGCCTCACCATCGGATACAGTTTAGTGTCATATCTAGGACACCCCCTTTTTGGGGGGAGGGGGCTGTCTTACCTTTCTGCAGAGAATACAGTCAGCATATACAAAGCCTTACTAACAGAGCAAGTTCTTTCTTGGAAAGGTTACTTAGTATAATAGTTATCCTCATACGAAATGGAATTAGCATCCAAAGTTCAAATCCTGGAGAAGGAAGTTTACATTTCATTTCATACCATCTGTTCTCCCCCCAGCTATGAGTAAATAGCAGGGCAGATTGTATTCTTTAGCCTTGGTTAGGCAACCCGTCCAGGAGAAGGGAAACTCTGAATTCAAACCAGCTTTAATCTACTTAAAAATGGACTTTGTATCTCATCCTGCCCATGGGTAAATACGTACTTGTAAAATCTATGATATACCAAGCAAACTCTACTACAGTAAATCTAATGTGTTTCAAAGTTTTTTATTCTAAATTTATATATTTACAAAGTTATGTTACTGAAACTGAAGTATACTTAATTGTTACTGTATTTGAGTGCATGTGAGACCCTACTAATTCTCTCATTACATTTAATATTAATCTATATTTGAGCTAACTCAATTACAAATACTGACAGTCTCTGCCATTAGGGTATTCCTTAGCTTATCAAATACTTCATTTTCACATGTAATGTTGCATGCCACAACCATAATATATCAATAACAACAGTACATATACATATGCAAAAACACAGGCAACTCAAATACACAGGCGACTCCGTTGTTCAGGTACGAACTGTTTATTAATTTCTGACTTCGGTTCTTCGACACGAGGAGAGAGACAATTCTTAAAAGTCTTTTGTAATCATACTATGCTAACAACATCTTTCAATGACCGAAATCCAACTCTATGCTCCAATGGCAGGAACTCAATTATCATCTTCCATGGTCCAACCTCAAAATCCCAACTGCCTGGTCGGACTCCAATTTCTCAACATCTTTGTTGGACCCAACTTCTCACCATCATGATTGGACCCCAACTTCAACTGTCTGCCTCAATGGCAAACAACCCAACTGTCTGTCTACATGGCCCAAAGTCAACTCCCAACTGCTGTGTTTTTCAAAATCCTTAAATTCTCAGGACCATCGCTTCTGAGCATGACATCATTCACACTCCATCCCCATTCCCTATCTGTGGTTTATTATGACAATTGTGATTGTCATATCCTTTGCACTCAAGTGTAAAACTGTACCCAATGTCTGTGCACCTGAACTAAGAGCCGAATAGTTCAAAGCCCAACTAAATTGAATTATAAAATATAATTAATGAAAAATGATTAAAATAAAAAATCATTTCTTAATTATATAACAGTAAGTCCAAGAAGATGTTTTTTTTAGCCATTTTATATGTCCTCAAATATTGGACTTTAACAAGAAATATACATATAACATCTGAATACATACATATATATAAATATATATATATACTTTATTTTTTAAAATAGAGGAACTATATATTATAAACTAAATTACCATGATCAAAAAATCCAGCAAGTACTGCGTGCGACATATGGTTAATTTTGCAATGCTTGTGTGTGATGTGGACCAGTGGCTCAGTGGAGAGTTTTGGCTCTGCATTCTGTGGTCACTGGTTTGATCTCCAGTGGAGGAGATCATGGTATACATTACTGAAGAGACCTAAAAAAAGTTGAAACAGCTGTCCAATGTTTCTGTATGTTGCACACAGTGCTTGCTAGATTTTTGATCATGGTAATTCAATTTATAACATATGTGTGTGTGTGTGTGTGTGTATATATATATATATATATATATATATATACACACACACACACACATGTGATAAAATATACAATTTCATAAATATATGTAAATTTTTGACTGCTACAAATTAATATTTTTGGTTACAGAGTTTTAAATATTACCTAATAATATCCATTTTGATGGTATGTTGTTTCAGTAAAAGTAATAAAATCCTAGTATCTTTTGTTTTGGAGAAAAACTAACTATAAAATGAATTAATTTAAAATTTGAATTAACTAATAAAAAATTAGTTTGAGTGTACATATTTATGGGCAATATGTGTATGCGTGTGTGGTCGTGCCTACACATATACACACTCCTGGCGTTAGTGCTGCTCTATTTCTCTGCTGACCTTCAAGTGATATGATCATAAACAGACTGAATCTGCTGCGCAAACACACACACACACACACACACACACACACACACAGTAGTTGTTAGCATATATCATAGCATTTATACACAGCAGGAGATACCAATATTGATTAGTAAATTGTGACAAATGTTTTTGCCACAAATGTTTATTCATTTACTTCCATTAATTTGTGACTGAATGAGAGAAATACAACAACAGCAATGAAACTTTTCAACGAGGAAATAATGGATTTCAGCTTTTTTTTTCTGTATTATTATTCAATGAGGCAACCATAAGGAACAGTAAGTTAAAAACATTTGAAGGTGTACGTTTGAATTTTGTTCATGTAGATACTGTGCGTTTTATTTGGGTATGTGTGTATGTGTGTGTGTATGATATACGAGGGGCAGCTGAAAAGTTCATACACTAACCAAGATACACTTCATGGAATGTATCCAAATGAAGTTTATTTTTCAACGTAGTTCCTCTTGTGGTCCACACACTTCTTCAATTGGTGTTTCAGTGCTTCAATCTCATTTGTCAAAAATATCATTAACAAATATTATATCATATGAATTTTTCAACCCACCTGTCTGTGTATATATATATATATATATATATATATATGTATATGTGTGTGTGTGTGTATTTATATATGTGAATGTCTGTGTGTATATATATATATATATATATATACACACACACACACACACATCCACATATATAAATATACACACACATATATATATATATATATATATATATACATATACAGACATCCACATATATGAATACACACACACATATATATATATATATATATATATATACAGACATCCACATATATGTATATATACACATACACATATTCACACTCATATATATATATATATATATATATATACATATACACACACGCACACACACACACATATATACATATGTATATATTTATATATGCACACCCACAAACAAACTAGTATAGTATCAGTCAAATCTGTCAAGTATTTATTTAAATATAAAATGTCACATCTGCTTAGGATCAGATTATCTCTCCACTTTCTGCTTAAAATCAATGTAATATCTGTGAAAAATGCTACACAAAAAATACAAATACATAAATACAAATTGTGTTTTATATAAGTAGAGACATATGTTTATTTATGCCAATATAAATATATAAATACATGTTCACATCAGTGTGTGTGTGTGTGTGAGTGTGTATATATATATATATATATATATGTTAGCATGTCTGACTGTTAGAATAACAGACAGATTATCTTAGTTGATATTTACTCAGCTTTCTTTAGTCTGGGGCATCAGCTTCAGGTTGCTTCCTGTGCCTGCAGCAGTCACCCTTGTGAGTATTGAACATGCTGATTGTTGCTTAACTTAGGTGATCTGATGAGAAAAGGTGTTATGTAATTTTAATTTCAATTCTTTTTTAATAAGATTTTCCTGAAGGAAAATTAGGAAGGAATTGTTTTAATATAAAATCAAAATTGTAAAATGCTTTGTCTAATTAATTTGAGAAGTTAAAAAAAAAAAAAGAAACAAGAGTTAGAGACCAAAATTGCATTATTAAGAATAATTGTATTTATAGAAATATATGTATGTATATATATCTATATATATATATAAATGAATTCTTTCTTTGTTTAATGGCATATCAACTCTTTTTAGGTTAATTAATGCCAATGCCATTCTCCTAGAAGAACAGTAGTGGTACTATTTAACCCTTAGCTGGGAGGATAAGGGGGTTCATACCTTTCCCAAGGGTATTTGCCCGAATGTGAATGTAATAGAGCGACTGGAGTACAAACTCGCGTACTACGATTCTGCAGTCCATCGCTTTAACCATTACACCACGAGGACACCCCCTATAAATGAATGTGCATGTGGATACGTCTATGCATGAATATATATCTGTGTATATATTTGTATTGTTATATAAGTATATCTGTTTATAAATATGTGACTTTCTTACTTTATATATATATACATATATATATATATATATATATGTATGTATGTGTGTAAACAAAACAAATGTGATACATAAGCGTTTAAATTTCTTTTGCTTGCGCTGGTTTCCACGTGGCCAAGCAGTAGAATCTTGGATTGGCATTTCAGTTAGCTAGGTTTCAATCGCAGCTTTGAGAATCTAGCCTGTCTAGCCACACTGAAGAGTTCTGATAGAACGAAACAGTCTGTCTGTGGATGACTATATATATATATATATATATGTAAATATATATGCACATGGATATGTCTATGTATATATCTATATCATTATACAAATATGTATATGTTTATATGTATCTGTGTGTGTGTATATATATATATGTACAAACGTATGCATATTGATACATTTATGCATGTAAATATGTGTATATATTTGTTATAAATATAAATATATAACTTTTCTCTCTCTCTCTCTATATATATACATGTATATAAATGTATATGTATACATATATGCCTATATATATATTTGTATCTTCCTATAAATATAGGTTTATTTATAAATACAAATACATGACACTCTCACTTTTTTTCTCGATATATATATGTATGTGTGTGTGTGTGTGTGTGTGTGTGTGTGTATTTGGGCAGCATTTCTCCTTTAATTCATATTTGATTTAACCATATAGACATACTTAGTCAACACATTTTTGTATTAATCCTTTTGAGTTGCCGCATTGATTTTATGGTATCCAGCAGGAATTGGTTAATAAAATTCCCAAAATTAATTGGTTCCCTAGTACTTTCAACCTAATCTTGGACCATCATCAGGGGTGTGTATATTACAAAAGCGATGTGTCCTTTGCAAGTATATTATTACTTTGTAAGTGTTAAGCATTTATTATTTATATTGGCGTGTTGTTGTAGTGTTTATTTTTAAACTGGTTCTATAAGTAGCAGCAGTAGCTAAAGACATTTAAGTATATTCATACTGGATTCGAAATTAATTTGATTGAGTTTAGGTAGTTTCTTTCTGATATGGAACACTTTGAGAATCTGTAATTTTTGCTTGTTATTTTGTTGTTCTAATATTGTTGTGTTTTTGGTAAAAATTTTCCAAAATGTCTGTATGATTAAATAATCATATAAAAACGTAGGAATTTTTTTTTGGGAGGTGTAGTAGTACTACACTGACAAGTCATGAACAAAGAATTTGAGACCATATGAAAATGTCACCAATTGTCAAATAGAGTTTTTTTTCATGAATCAGATAAGTGCTCAAATACTGGCTTGTAGAGCAAGAAAAAAACCTTAATTAATAAATGTCTTTTCACTTCATAACAATCTCATTACTATTACCAGAAAATCATAATCATCAAATAAGATTATATAAGAGAAAGCGAGAAACAAATTATAAAGAAGAAAAATGATATGTGAAAAAACAATTGTTACAGTAAAAATGTTGGATAAAAAAGTCTTCAAATGTCAACCAGCAGAACAGTATAAAGACTATAGTCATTAACTGAAGACAAAGGGACTCTGTGAATATGACAATACTTAAGCTTATATATATATATAATAATACTCCAGTATATATATATATATATATATATATATATATATATATATATATTTCAGTATATATATAAAAATGTGTATCAATACTTAAGTATATATATATATATATATATATATATATATATATATAAATATGTGTAACAATACTTCAGTTTACATATATATATGGGAGGTTTCCACTGCTATATTCACCTGACATTACATATTCAGATTACCATTTAGTCCAGTTTCTGATAATAAAATCTCAATTCTTTGAAAATATACAAGGCACCTCAAGTTGAGGTAATTTATTAAATTGCATATCAATCCCTTATGGGTTATTTAATGTCTAATCTTGATACAAATAATTTGTACCTAGTTATATTGTTTTAAATATTCTTATGTAATAATAACAATTTATACACAATCATATAATTCCAAGTATTCCCATTGGCCTAATGGTTAGAGTGTTCGCTAATGGCCTGGGAGACCTGGGTTCAATCCTAGGTTGAGTCATACCAAAAACTCAAAAAATGGTACTTGATGTTACCTTGCTTAACACTCAGCATTATAAGGTAAGGATCAAGGGTAAAGTGGAGCAATCAAGGGAAAGGAGTAGTGCCCTCCCCTACACCTTGGTGTAGTAGCTATCAAAAAGGGAGCCTTCGGGTCAGCCTTGACTACGGTCGCTAACTTTACTTACTTACTAATAATTTCTACAACATTATATGGTTTCAAGTAACTTCCAATTTAACAATACACACTGTATATGGTTTCAAGTATTCTTATTCAATATTAGTAATTTTCAAACAGTTCTATTTGATCTATAGATGGGACCCTAACAGGTACTACCCCTCCAAGTCAAAGTGAACCTGAGAGTAATGGTAATGAAGAGGGGTGACTCCATACTCCCCCAGAGTTGCAGTTTAATGTCATACCCAGGACACTGCTGAGGAAAATAAAAGTAGGAAGATGGAATTATGGAGTTGTTGGCAAAATTAATGAAAGAATATGTTTATTCAATAAAAATCAATGTAGAATATAATTTCTCTTTTTATTTCATCAACAGAATGAACTTTTTGAAACATGCATGTGCACAAATCTAGGCTATTATTTTTTTAAATAATTTAACTTATTGTGAATGGAATATTGAATCATCTAACAAGATTCACACCAACAAATACCTGGCAATATTGAAACTGACTTTAGCCCAGTTGGCTGGGGTTGTAGAATGCACCAACTGCATCTCTGCAGAGGGGTAAGACCCCCTCCCCCCAACAAATGTTCTTGATATGACACTAAACAATCTAGTGGTGAGGTTCCAGTTATGCTTGAGCTTTGGGGAATACAGAATACTTCTTCATTGACATTGGACCCAGAGTGGTAGCACCTGATAGGGTCCTATCTATGGGTCAAATAGAACTGTTTGACATTTAAACTCGGTGCCAACAAATGACTTATGCTTAATTGAAGTGTTAGAAATAGAACTGTTTGAACATTTAACTGTGTATAAACAAATGATCATGTTTAATTGAATTGATAGTGATACATAGCAATACTTGTGTTGTATAGCAGTTGAAGTAATGAGGGACAACACTTTTTTATAAGAATATATGTCTTTTTATTCTTTCAAAACAAGTTGAAGCTTTTGTGGTTTGTGAGACAGACGGACGGGGTGGGGAGACAAGACAGATTGCCATATTGACCCATAACTTCTTCTCTTGACCATAGCACGCTGTGTTATCTTCAAGACCCACTTAGCACTTCTGCTTCTCGGCCAGGGTTGCTCAACCGGAGGCCTGGTATAGGCTACAGGCCCCAGCGGGAGCGCTCTCAGTGACTGCAAGCTGGCTTTGACTCTGCACCCCCTGACTCCAACTCTCTCAACTGGAGGCAGCAGCCTTCAGTTGGGCGCTCTCACTGACTCCAAACTGGCTCTCACTCTGGCCTTCACTGCCTCCAACTAACTGCTGCGGGCATCTGCATATATTATTTCCTAACGCCCACTTACTTCCAATTAGATCACATGATCGTCTTCCACTTATTTACACAGGTGCATCTCTGATTGATGGCTTGGTCAAGGGTCATTATGTAACACTTGGAACGAATTAACTTTGTTTACCTATGCTAAATTGAATTGTTAGAAATAGAACTGTTTGATCATTTAACTGTGTGTATCTACAAAATGTGTTTACAAATCATATATCTTATATATATATATATATATGTGTGTATATATATATATATAAACAGGATTTGGTATTAAATAACCAACAATGGTTGAGTTTTATGGCATATCAACCAAACTGACTTAACAAGAGATGATTTGGTGTTCTTTGGTCAGTGCAGGATTTTTCATTAATAATAATTTTATTTTTATTTTATTCATTAAAAATCTATTACTATGGCTTAGAATTAAAATTTCAAACATTCAATTTTATTTTTTCATCATTTTTCTTTCTTTTTTAAATCTCTTTTTTTATCATTATTATTATTTTTGATAATTTTTTTTTCTGCAAGACATCTCAAAACTTATCAAAAATGGATATTTTAGAATTCAGTATTTTTATAAAATAATTTGCTTAAAATATACTTGTTTTTAATGATGCCGAAAAAAGATCTTTTCAGTCAGAGCCCAATTGTCTATCATTTAAATAACCAGTTATGTTTTGAATACTGTTCGTGGTTTTAGAAGTCTAGTCGAAGTGGAATCAACCTATTGGTAGGTAGTCAAATTATTTAACATGCAAAATAAACTGATGGATGTTCACCAATCAGACATAAGCAAAATACTGCTCTGCTTTTTCCACTTCAAACTTAGTTTCTTATATGCTCATTAAATCTCGCCACTTCACGTGGGCTTATCACATTCTCCTCCATAAAATAAGTCACACCTCTTGCGTCTTTTTCTTCTTCTGGTTTCTGCGTGCCTGTAGCAGAGAGAGCAAACCTTCCGTTTCTTCAAGGTAAGATTGTTTGTGGCATTACTACTACAAATACTCATGGTCATCACACCCAATCTGGCATTCTACTAGACGTATAATACCTTACATCTTGTCAACATGAGTCACCAATTACCCCCCCCGACCTTTTTTTTTCTCTTTCTCCCTGTTCTGTTATAAAAGTATTTATGAATGTGAACAACTAAATTCCCCCTCATGGGTCTATATAGACCACTGGTATCCTCCTAAAGGATCCTTATGCTTTTATTTATTGCCAGGTGTCTATATAGACCACTTTGAGAAGCCCTGACGTGGAACATAATTTCTCTTGTTTTTACATAAACAATTTTCTACACACACACACATATATATATATACATACAATTATTTTTGGAAAAAAATAATTTAACTTGATTGTTAAGGATTTTTAACTCTTTAGAATAATGGGGAAATTAAAAAAAAAAATAAAAAGTTAAGCTATATTTGTCCAAATAAATATTTTGAAGACCTTTTCACGGTCTAGTTTCCACCCCCACCCAAATATCCACTTAATTACTATTGTATTTATTATTCTGCTTGTTAGTATATTCTAACAATCATGAATATGGTGAGTATTTGTACTAAAATCTGCACACATTTTCTCTACCCATTTTTTCCTTTTCAGAAATACCTATTACTGGAAGTATATTTACAAAATAGTTGGCATCTAGTAACTTACTGCAATAATCTTTGCATCTCTTGGTATTATATAAGATTTTTTAAGTGAATCTCTTAATGTCTCAGATTTCTTAAAACTTTCACTTGTCTTGTCATTTTGTATTAATCTTTCAGTTTTATTCTTTATCTGGCGGGGTGGGGATGTATATATATTTCCCAGCAAAAACAGTAGCTGTAATAAGCTTTTATTACTGCCGGAATTTAAAATTGATTTTTTGAAAAATGGGAAGATGACTTCTGAGGAATGTGTCCAGTGTGTCCTGGCATATCTGAGAATATCTGTATTCTTGCCATTTCATTATTTTGTCTGCTCCCATTCAGTTTAGTTACTGTCTGGTAATGAGGTCTAGGAATCGGTCATATGGAAATCAGACCTAACCAATAAAATGAAATGCAGGTTTTTCCAAGCAGTAGTCATGTTGATACTGCTATATGGATGCACTACATGGATGCTAACTAAACTTATGGAGAAAAGGCTTGATGGCAACTACACAAGAATGCTGTGAGCAATATCGAACAAGTCATGGAGGCAGCACCCCACAAAGCAGCAGCTGTATGGCCACCTACCACCCATCATGAAAACTATCAAAATTAGATGAACCAGACATGCGGGATACTGCTGGAGAAGTAGGGACGAGCTCATAAGTGATGTACTCCTATGGACCCCTTCTCATGGATGAGCAAAGGCAGGATGACCAGCTAGAACCTACATACAGCAGCTCTGTGCTGATACAGGATGCAGCCCTGAAGATCTGCCGGAAGCAATGGACAATTGGGAGGAATGGCGAGAGAGGTTCAAGGATATCCATGCTGGTGGCGTGGCATGATGATGATATATATGATTATTATATCTATGAATTAATCTAGGTATTAGATCTAGTAACTATAAATTAAAAAAAAACAGTTTAATTTCTGTTTGATCTAGTGGAACAAAATGGTAAATATCTAGTTTGATAAAATTAACCCTTTTGAAATGGTACATTTGACAACAAATTTATTTATTGAAAATGCACTTTTGACCATAAAATTAAACCAACTTACAAATAAAAAAATTTATTGGAGTTTCACAATTACAATATTACAATAAACTCTTGGCATTAGGGGTATATATCTCACAAGTATATTTATAAGAGAATTTTTTATTTACTGATACATCTGAAAAAAAAACTATTTTACTGAACTTTTGAAATAAAGTATTTTTTTAAGGCTGGATATATTGAACAAAAGCCATTTTTTGGGTGTATATGACACAAAATCCAAAATTTTGAATTAATGTGGACTAAAGTCACGTCTTGCCCTCACGCATTAAGTATATTTGAAAGACTTGAGTTGTTTTCTGCACCAAAGTGTTAAGAATAAATAAATAAATAAATAAATATATATATATATATATATATATTATTTTTATTGAACCAAATAAACTTTTTGGCCTGCCCAACCCATATTTATGAATTAGACTTAGTACAATAGTAAGTTAAATCTTTATATAGTTATAGCTTGTTTTTGACTTTTGAAACCTTATCTCAGACTAATCTAAACTTACTAAACATTAGATCTTTTTACTAGGTTACTAAATGTATTTAATTATTGTTATAGAGAATAGACTCAATAAGCCAAGTTTATATTCTGGACAAGGTTGTTTGTGTTTTTGTCTAAAAGCCCTTGTGAAAGACATGAACCTAGTTGATCTCCTGTAAAAGCATTAGTCTATTTGATCTCTTTATGGGTAAATTAATACTGGGTTATTCCATATTTTATTGCTTTGAATTAGTGAAATTCATACTTGAAAGAATTAAGACTGCCATAAAAGCTCTAGGAGAAGCAACTAAGTATCAATTCTTATTTATTTTTTTTTTGTCAATGAATTCAATAATTTCTTGCTCAATATTGGATTAATATTTTTCTCTGCATGACTTGAAAATCAATTTTACCAATAATTTAAATAATTTAGTCTAGTTTGTTTAAATTATATTTTCTAAAGTCAGAATGTCCAGCTATCAAATTAAAAATGTTTTGCATCTTATCTGCTATTAGTTTATTTACTGCTTAATAAAAATACCAATTATTTGTCTAAAGAAGGAATATTTTGTAAAGTCAGAATGTTTAGCTATTAAATAAAGAACATTTTGCATCTTATCTGCTATTAGTTTATTTACTGCTAAATAAAAATACCAATTATTTGTCTAAATTTATAAAATGAAGATTGATAATTTTTATCACTTAAAATAATCCGACTAATGACCTCATCTTTATTGCTATACTCACAATAGCAAGTTCACATGGTGCAGTGGATAAGGCATTTGGTTGGCAAGTACTTCTGAGTGAAATCATCTGGAAGTCGCAAGTTCAATCCCAACTACAAGGAATACTTACTATAACACTCATACCCAATCATGGTTAACAAAATTAGAACAATCTACACTTGTGGATTAAATAAAGAGTTCAGTTCAAAGGTCTGTATAGGCTCCCAAGTTCAACATGAAACACCTGAAGAAGGCCAAAGGATATATTGGCTGAAACGTTGCGAGTATAACAATGAAGATGTAGTCCAAATATTCTAAGCGATAAAAACACCAAGGGGAACATCATTTATATGTACTAATTCCATAATTTTTGCCAGGGGTAATTGTAGGAAAAACTGGGCTCTCTAGCTTTAGTACGGCTACTATCTTGGAGAAAGTAAATTCTAAATTCAAAACCAGGAGTTTAAGTTCCAAAGTCTTCAGCACCATTTTGGCAATTCTGTTAGTATCAACAATATCAAGTTGTATTTCCATTGTACAACACAGATGTTCTGATTTTATAATGTTCAACTAGAAATAATAGAATACTGTTAATCTTTGGTTTATAAAAAAAATTGATAGGGAGTGTACTTATTTATGGGCAATACTGAATGTGCAGCATTTTGCTTTTTATGCATTAGTTTGTAATATCTGAGTTTATTTTTCAATCAAATTTCATATCTTCTAAATATACTAATGTTCATCTATAAAACAACCAAACAGAGAGTAGCTGACAACAAACCTTCATTGTTACTGAAAAATTAGTCACCATTATCCTCTAAGTAATTACTTCATGCCAACTTAATTGCTTGTTTTATTCCAATTCTGTTAAGAATACAATGGCAGTCACTGTTAATAACTATAATAATACTGATTGTTTACACCTTAGAAACTGGGACACTCACACTAAATGATGACAATCAATTTTACTTGTATTATAAATAACTTCAGCAGTTGAAGTGGTTTTTATCATGGCTGTCATTTGAATTAATTAATTAGCCTGAGTAAAAAAACAAAAATTTTTTAATTGGTTTGGTTTGGTTTCTTTGTTTAATGGCATATCAACTTTTGTAGGTTATTTAATGCCAAAGCCATTCTCCTAGAAGAACAGTAGTGGTACTATTTAACCCATAGCTGGGAGGATAAGGGGGTTCATACCTGTCCCAAGGGTATTTGCCCGAAAGTGAACGTAATAGCGCGACTGGAGTACGAACTCGCTTACTACGATGCTGCTGTCCATCGCTTTAACCATTACACCACAAGGACACCCCCTAAGATTTTTTTTTTTTGATATCTTGGGTTCATTAAAAACCATCTTTTTGTTCATTGAAAACAGCTCTTTTTCTTTTGATGATTAAAAATTTTCTGATTTGTTTTTATATTTGTTTTCTTCAATTCCCCACTCCACAAAATAATTAAATCTGTATTCTTCAATCCAGGTTATTCTGTTTGATTACAGGGAATATCAAACTAAAGCATTTCTTACAATTTCCAGTCGAAACATTTGCTACTCTAATAGTTTGTGTTGTTATCATCAGCTTCTTTTAGTCCCCTGCTGGACAAAAATCTTTCTCGATTTCTTCCATCATGGTCCTTATTATGTTAGCTTCTGCCGTGTCTTTTACACAAGAAAGAGCCATCTCCATTTTTAAGTGGCAAGCCTCTGAAATAAGTTGACCAGATCACATATCTTAGGGTTTGGTTTGGTTTGGTTTCTTTGTTTAATGGCATATCAACTCTTTTTAGGTTATTTAATGCCAAAGCCATTCTCCGAGAAGAACAGTAGTGGTACTATTTAACCCATAGCTGGGAGGATAAGGGGGTTCATACCTTTCCCAAGGGTATTTGCCCAAAAGTGAATGTAATAGCGCAACTGGAGTACGAACTCGCGTACTACGATCCCGCAGTCCATCGCTTTAACCATTACACCACGAGGACACCCCCATCACATATCTTAGTAGCAATATCTGATCTGCTGAAAATAATTTCAACATACCCCAAGCAAATCTGTGAACTGTTATTAACAGGTTATTGATAATATAAAAACCAATCTAACTGATAAAATAAATTAGAATTTTTTCCAAACTGTGGCTGTATCATTACTACAATATGGATGCACCATCTGGACTGACAAAATACATGGAGAAAAAGCTCAATGGAAAATACACAAGAATGATATGTGTTGTCTATAACAAATCCTTGAAACAGCACCCCGCAAAATAACAGTCGTAGGGCCACCTACTTCTCATCTCATAAACCATCCCAATAAGATGAACAAGACATGCTCAGTACTGCTGAAGAAGTAAAGACAAACTCATAAGTGATATTCCCTTAAGAACTCCGACATACAAACACACCAGTGTTGGCTGACCAGCAAGGACATACAAATACTGGATGTAGTCTAGAGGATCTGCCAGGAGTGATTGATTATTGGGATAAATGGTGAGTGAGAATCAAGGAACTTTGTGCTATCAGTATGACTCCCTCTGGTCTTTTCCTACTAAACTTCTTATTTGTTGTGAACCATTTTATCAACCTTTCACAGCATCAATTAACCTCCTTGAAAACTATCAATCCTGCCCATTTTCATCATTGTTGCTTTATAATTTTTATAAGATATACCTAGAAGTTAATTTGACATGGCTAAAAAAAATAAATAAAGTCTTTTCTAATATATTAGACCTACATATCACATCTAAAAAAAAAATAGTCTTCTGTAACATATTAGAGCTACATATCCCATTTAAAAAAAATAAATCAAGTCTTCTCTTACATATTAGACCTACATATCCCATCTAAAAAAAATAAATCAAGTCTTCTCTTACATATCAGACCTACATATCCCATCTAAAAAAAATAAATCAAGTCTTCTCTTACATATTAGACCTACATATACCATCTCAAAAAATAAATCAAGTCTTCTCTTACATATCAGACCTACATATCCCATCTAAAAAAAATAAATCAAGTCTTCTCTTACATATTAGACCTACATATCCCATCTAAAAAAAATAAATCAAGTCTTCTGTAACATATTAGACCAACATATCCCATCTAAAAAATGCATAA
The DNA here is from genome assembly GCA_963585895.1 of Sepioteuthis lessoniana. Lineage (NCBI taxonomy): Eukaryota > Metazoa > Mollusca > Cephalopoda > Myopsida > Loliginidae > Sepioteuthis > Sepioteuthis lessoniana. The sequence continues at coordinate 95,238,420 of OY757919.1, read as the reverse complement.
AAATATTTTCCTTGTCTCATGTGTGATATTGGGGTAACTGGTTGACTTATGTTTACCCAAATTCCATAGATTACCACTAGTTGTACCTAGCATAACTCTGTAATACTGTAATCCTAAATTTAGATAGAGGGGTCTTATATGTAATGTTAAGGTTGATAAAGGGGTTTAATGGGATGTTAAGGTAACTGGTAGGCTAATGTTTACCTAGAAGCCATAAATTACCTAAACTTGTATCTAGCTTAATTCTATCATCATCATCATCATCATGTCATGCTGCCGGCACAGATCCTCCTGACCCTCTCTTGCCACCCATCCTTATTGTCAATCACTCCTGGTAGGTCTTCAAGGCTACACCCTGTATCGGCACATAGCTGTTGTATATAGGTCGTCCAACCTTTGCTCATCCATGTGAAGGAGTCCAAATTAGTATGTCACTAATGAATTCATCCCTTTGTTTCCAGCAGTGTCCCACATGTCTGGTTTGACTAACTTTGATAGTTTTCATGATGGGTGCTAGGTGGCCGTACTGCTGCTGCTTTGTGGGGTGTTACCTTCAGGACTTGTTCAATATTACTCGCAGCATTCTTGTGAAATTGCCGTCAAGCTTTTTCTTCATACTTTTAGTTAGTGTCCATGTAGTGCATCCATATAGCAGTATCAACATGACTACTGCTTGGAAAAAACTGGGTTTTATTTTATCGATTAGGTCTGACTTCCACATGACTGATAGCCGATCGAGAGCTGTCCATGCGTTTGCTATTCATGTGTTGATGTCTGTCTCGGTTGATGAGACACTGCTTCCTAGGTAGGTGAACTTATCCACTAGTTTCAGAGAACTATCATTTAGAGTGGGGATGTTGCCTCTTTAATTCTATAAACTCTAATATTAAAAGTAAATAGAGGATCTTACATACCATCAAATACACGGTAATATTTAAAACCTGTTGATTTTATATCAATTAATGTTTTAGATACATTGAAAATCATCTTTACTTTTTTTCTGATAAAGATCAAATTGTAGTATCTAATTCTGTTCAATTTAAAATTGCAGATTTAATCTGAAATTCAGTTACATGAATTATTTTGACTATTTTGGTAGGAGTGTCGGGAAGAGTAATGGTGATCAATACCGAAATAGAATTATCAAACTAAGTTCAATATTCCACAGGTGATTGAGTCTAAAAATGATTAATGTATTTAAGTAAATGCTGTGACAATTATTAAAGAAATTAGATAAAAAAAACATAACGAAAAAGGTAAGGTTGATTTTAATACCCCTCTCTCCCTTTCACATACAAACACACATAATTTTGTGGTAAGTAATTATCTCTTTAAAATTTATTCAGAAAATTGATTTCATATTTCTTTTGTTATCATATCCCATTACAGCCTATCTCAGTTTGTAATAGAAAAAAGAATGTAATAAAAACATTTTTTAGATGCCCTCATAATCCTACACAGTAGGTGGTTTTAACAATTATGTGCAAAGAAAATCAATGAACATGGGATTATACTTCTGTCTTAGATAAATAACCACATTATTTTTGATAAGTACTATGTTATTATTGTAATAATATCAACAGGTTGTGAAATGGCCTGTGATCTTCTGTTATCATGCTAATAGTAGTAAAAACAACACAACGGTATTTAAATTGGATATGATAATATTTGATCAAGTCAAAATTTTAAAAATATTTTAGTTGTACATGCTAGTTTGCGATGTATGAATCACATGATCAAAGCAGTTCAAGCTGTGGTACTGGTATCCTCTGTGCTTGGTAGTATCAATATAGTTGGTGTACTGACATGTTGTGAATTGTTTCACTCTGTGTGAGATTTGAAAGCCACACAGATGAATGTTTAAAATACGAGGATCATTAAATAAGTTTCCAGACTTTTTTCGTATGGACACTTTTATTGATAGTACACACATGAAACTCTAGTACTCTTCAAAGTAATCTCCTCCGGCTGCAATGCACTTCTTGTACCGGAAGACCCCATGGAAGTCCTCTTCCTCACAGCCTCTTTCATCTCCTCAATTGTCTCATAACGACAGCCTTTGAGCTTAGGGAATAACCAAAAGTCACAGGGAGCAAGGTCTTGACTATAGGGAGGCTGAGGAACTGTCTTGATGCCCATCTTAGTCAAATAGTCTGTGGCAAGGATAGAGTTGTGGACTGGTGTATTGTGCTGGTGGAAATGCCACTTACCCGATTTGAAGAGTGCTGGCCTCTTCCGACGGAGTGTCTTCCAGAACTCCCTTAAAACCACAACATAATAACCCTAACCCTTTGGCCAATCAACTCTGGTGTATTGACTTCCTTACTCCTGCCACACCTCTCATCATCCCTCACAGACTCCCTGGCTTCCTTGAATCACTTATGCCACTCAAAAACTCATGCTCGATTCATGCAAGATGGTCGAAAAGCAGTCTGAAGCATTCCATATGTTTCTGTGGCATTTTTTCCAAGTTTAAAAGAGAATTTTATTGCATATCGTTCTTCTAAAGTATCTTCATGTCCAGATTGCATTTTTGAAATTCACCAGCTGTGACAATCAGGCTTTAGTAGAGTGTATTCCAATTGCTGCTGTAGCTGTTCATTTGAACCTGAAATCATAAAAATTGGTCTGTCATCTCATAAGATGTATAGCTATAACATACTGAATTTTCGAGAGTCTATGACAATTTTAAATGCCTGTACAAAAAGTCTGGAAACTTATTGAATGCATCACGTAATCTAATTTGGAGACTTACACTTTATGTGTTCAAAATGGGCTATAAAATAGAGAATATAAGGTTGAACAAGAGACAAGGTTTCTTTATATTATCCCATCTGGATTAAATGAAGGACAATATTTTCTTATTTCAAATCTTCTAACGACTTTCAACCACATTAAAAAAGCAAGAAGGAAAAATGAGCACATGAATGCTTATAGTTGACATTTGTTTTTATATATATATATATGTGTGTGTGTGTGTGTGTGTGTGCATACATACATTCTCTGACCAAATACCTATGAGTTTCACATGATCTGAGTTAGTTATGCAATTCTCTCATTGGCCTAATTGGTAGAGTGTTCGCCAATGGTCTGGGAGACCTGGGTTCAATCCCAGGTTGCATCATACCAAAGACTTTAAAAATGGTACTTGATACCTCCTTGCTTAACACTCAGAAATATAAGGTATGTATCAAGGGTAAAGTGGAGCAATCCAGAGAAAGGAGTAGCGCCCTCACCTACACCTCGGTGTAGTAGCTATTGAAAAGGGAACCTTCTGGTCGCCCTCGACTACGGTCGCCAACTTTACTTTACTTACATAACATGAACTTTATCTCAGGATTAGTTTGGTTTATTTGATTAATGGCTTACCAACTCCTTATGGGTTATTTAATGCTGAAATTTGATTCATTTGTGAATGTTTGATTATAATCATAACTATATTTTCAGTGTTTTGTTGCATCTTGTTTTTTTTAATTGCACTTTCTTATTTGTCTATAAACATTTGTTTGCACATAGTAATGGTTTCAAGTATTCCTATTCAATACAAATAATTTTCAAACATATCTATTTGACTCAAAGATGTGACCTTAACTGGTACTACCACCCTGGATAGAAGAAAAAAAAAGCTTTGAATTCAAACCATGTAATCTGCTGAAAAATTGACATTGTGCTGCATCCTACTCATAATGGAGGGGTTAGGTAAAAACATACCACTCCAGATTAGAGTGCACCTGGGAGTAATAGCAATGAAGGATTACTTTACACTACCTAGAGCTTGAGAACTGGAGCCTCTACACTAGACACAGTTTAGTATCATACGCAGAAATCCCTGGTTAGGATCTTATTCATCTGTAGATAATACAGTTGAAATATCTTAAGCTCCACCAACAGAACTGACAGGATTAGTTATAAAATAGTCAGATTTAGGGAGTGGTTCATGTTGAACTGGTCTTTTAGTTGCAGCCCTTCATGATCTAGTGGGTTTAGTTTTGTTTATATCAACTATTGTAGGTCATCTAATGCCAAATCCTTTTTATACATAGATTAAATATAAGTTGATTGTTTGGGTTTTATGGCATATCAACCTTTGTCGGTTATTTAATGCCAAATCCATTTTTGTACATATAATCAGTTCTATTTCAAACAATTCAGTTTACCATGAGTACACAGTTTAATTGTCAAAAACATTTTTATTCCAAGCTATTCAGTTTAGTCAAACCATTCTAATTCAAGCAATTCAGTTTAGCATAAGCACACAGATTAGTTCTATTTAACACATAGATAGGACCCTAATCAGGTGCTGCCATTCCAGGCCAGAGTGGACCTGGGAGCAATGACAATGAAGAAGTGCTCCGCATTCTCCATTCATTGGAACTTCACCATTAGATTGTTTAGTGTCATATATTGGACACTCATTAGGGGAGGGGTCTTACCCCTCTGAAGAGGTGCAGTCTGTGTATTCTACAGCCCCAGCCGATTTCTAAACACATTTTGGAGATAACATATTTAAACAAGCCTGAGCTTGTTTTTTTGTTTTTTTGCACACAGTTAAATTGTTTCACTTAATTTCAAACAATTCAGTTTAGCATAAGTACATCATTTTGTTTATACAGAGTTAATCATTGGTTTAAATACAGTTTTTTTGTTTACACACAGTTAAATGTAAAAACACTTCTATTTCAAACAATTCAGTTTAGGATGCCAGCAAATTTAAATGGTCCCAAGGTATTGCTATGTATCACTAACAATTCAATTGAACATCAGTCATTTGTTTACACACAGTTTAATGATTAAACAGTTTTATCTCAAACAATTCAGTTTAGCTTAAGTACAGTTTTTTGTTTACACACAGGTAGATGTAAAAACAGTTCTATTTCAAACAATTCAGTTTAACATAAGTACACAGTTTAGTTCTATTTGACCCATAGATAGGACTGAATCATGTGCAACCACTCTGGGCCTGAGTTGACCTGGGAGTGATGGCAATGAAGGGGTACTCCACATTCCCCAATGCTCCAGCATTACTGAAGCCTCACCATCAGGTTGTTTCATGTCACATCCAGAACACTTTTTGAGGGAGTCTTATCTTTGTGCAGAGATGCAGTTCGTGTATTGTACAGTCCCAGTCGACTGGGCTATGATCTAGTGAGTGAAGACCTGATGAATACCAAAGCTGATATTACCCTTGACTACGACTGGTTCGAATGGATCCATTATGTTATTCTCACTATGTATCCTTCCCACTATTCGCTGAGCGACTGCAGAGCATTTTGGAAAGTTAGGCCTTTCCAGTGTCTAATTAACATTATCTGATGATTGGATCAATAAAGCCTTTCTAGGGGTGCAAAGAAGACTAACTCATCATCAGCCATGTGTATATAAAACTTAAAGCTTTTATTTCTTGGCTTAACACAAAAGTAGTAACTTTAGTCAACCTCTTTCTGTGTAAACAAATGAAGGTATTAGTTGGTTGGTGTTTAATGGCATATAAACCATTGGTGAATTATTTAATTCCAAATCTTTTTTTTAATATATATATATCATTTGGAAGTAAATAGGTTGTTGGTAAATATTATCTTTAAATGAATCATTAGCACATGAGACAAAGGTTTGTAGACACATTTTGTTTCATAGGCATATGCTTTGTAAATGGTCTTGCTTCATAGACATATATATATATATATATATATACTAATCTGAGGTTTACAATTTCATTGTCAGTTTCAATATCTATATTTTCTACACTCTCTATTTTGGGTTTCAGGTTTTATTTTGTTTTGATTTTTGGGAGATACATTGTTTTTGTTTGTAGATATAATCTTATTTAATATTTGGTTTCTCTGTCTTTTTTTTTGTGGTTTTGTTCTTAATGTTGAGAGATTTCTAAAATAAGATGAAAAGTTTGTAATTTTCAGTAATTTTTCTTCTGTCGTTGGTTGGATTGGGGAGAAATAGTGATTCAAGTTAAATTAACAAAGGAGTGAATAATAAAAGCCCAGTAAGGATAATATACATATAAACTCTCTCCCCTTGGTATCCACTGGATTATCTCAACTTCTCTCCTCACAAATAAATCTTATTTTCATTTATTAAATTCTTTAGTCGCTCAAATTTAAATTCATTAACATTTATTCAGTTGTCTAAATTTCTGAGACGAAGCTTGATGATTTTTATCATTAAGGGTTTTCGGACTATTGTCTTCATCTTAATTGTTATTTCCACAACGTTTCAGTTGATATGTCCTCCAGCCTTCTTCAGGTGTTTGTCTAACTCGGGAACCTTCACAGAACTTCGAACTACGTCCTTTATTGATCCACGGGGGTCGTCTGTTCTGATTCCGTTAGCCATAACTGGGTACAAGTGTTAAGTATTCCTGTATTGTTACTCGCCTGTAGTCAGGATTGAACCTGCACCCTCCAGATGATTGTCTCCTTAGAAGCTTAGGGAACCAATGCCTATAACCATTATGCCTGCTGGACAATTCAGAGTGAATTTTGGGACTTATAAACCTAATGTTCTTACTTGACTAGAATTACTACTATTAAGTATGATTTTTACCTGTGCTCATATTCAGATTTTTTTTTTTTTGTGTGTGGAAATAACAATAAAGATGACGACAATAGTCCCAAAACCCTTAATGATAAAAACAATTATTCATTTCATAAATTTGCAAGATCAATTTATTTCTTCTTTATCTCTGACAGAGACTGTTCTATAGATAATAACAATGATAATAATCTCATCAAAGGGATAAATACCAGAGCAGTCCCCCACCATAGGGACCAGCTATGTTAAAGTGAAAATCAATAATACCCAACAGAATACCAAGTGTAGGTTATGTGGAGAAAGAGATGAAACAATTAATCAAATTGTATGTGAATACAACAAACTAGCACAGAAGGGAGTACATGATTAGGTATAACTGGGCAGGAAAGGTGATCCACTGGGATTTGTGCAAAAGACTGAATTTTTACAATACTACCAATATATGCATAAACCAGAATCTGTCCTAAAAAAATGAGACAAAAATTTGCTGGGATTTTCAAATAGAAACAGATCACCTAATCTCAGCTATAAGACTAGACCTAGTGCCAGTTAACTACAAAAAAAGAAAACTTGGTGTCTAGTAGATTTTGCCATTCCAGCAGACCACAGAATGAAAATGAAAGAAAGTAAAAAGATAGACAAATACTTGGACCTTGCCAGAGAACAAAAGATACTGTGGAACATGCAGGTGACTGTGATATCGATTGTAGTTGGTGCATTTGGAATGGTCACCAAAGGATTGGAAAGAAAATTGGAACACTTGGAAATCAGAGGAAGAATCAAGACCATTCAGACTACAGCATTGTTGAGATCGGCAAGAATACTGAGATGAGTCCTGGAGATATGAGGGGACTTACTGTCACTTAAAATCTAGTGAAAGCCCACGAGTACACACTGGTGTCAAAAACTCACAAAGAATATGATAATAAAGACTCAACTACAGGTCAAATGTCTGTCTCATCAACCAAGACTGATATCAACATGCGACTAGCAAAGGTATGAACAGTTATTGATAGGCTCTTGGTCATATGGAAGTCAGACCTGACTGATAAAATGAAACGCAGTTTTTTCCAAGCAGCGGTCATATTGATACCACTGTATGAATGCACTACGTGGACACTAACTAAACATATGGAGAAAAAGCTTGACGGCAACTACACGAGAATGCTGCAAGCAATATTGAACAAGTCCTGGAGGCAGCACCCCACAAAGCAGCAGCTAAACGGCCACTTACCACCCATCATGAAAACTATCCAAATTAAATGAGCTAGACATGCAGGATACTCCTAGAGAAGTAGGGACAAACTCATAAGCGACATACTCTTGTGGACCCCTTCACATGGACGAGCAAAGGCAGAACGACCAGCTAGAACCTATATACAGCAGCTCTGTGCTGATACAGGATGTAGCCTTGAAGACCTACCAGGAGCAATGGACAATGGAGAGGGGCGGCAGGAAAGGGTCAGGGAGATCCGCGCTGGTGGCGTGACTTCATGATGAATTATAATTATAATACGAAGTTATAATTCAAAAACTATCCCAAAGGATTTTGACATATTAAAAGGAAATATTAAAAAATAGATTAGGTTAGATTATTTGATTTTATAGTATATCAATCCTTGATGGCTACTTAAAGCCAAATCCAGTTATATATATATATTTTTTTTTTGAATCAACTGAAAAGGACATCGACACGAGGTTAACAAAAGCATGGACAGCTATCAATAGGCTATCGATTATATTGAAATCAGACCTAACCGATAGAATGAAACGCAGTTTCTTCCAGGCAGCAGTCACATTGATACTGCTATATGGGTGCACTACATGGACTCTAACAAAACGGCTGGAGAAGAAGCTAGACGGCAATTACACAAGAATGCTGCGTGCAATCTTGAACAAGTCCTGGCGGCAACACCCCACAAGACACCAACTGTACGGCCACCTGTCTCCTATCACGAAAACTATTCAAGTTAGATGAATCAGACATGCTGGACACTGCTGGAGAAGCAGAGATGTACTCTTATGGACCGCCACACATGGCCGTGCAAAAGCAGGACGACCAGCACGAACATACATTCAGCAGCTATGTGAGGATACGGGATATTGTCCTGAAGACCTGCCTAGGGCGATGAACGTTAGGGAGGAGTGGCGAGAGAGGGTCAGGGATATCCATGCTACCAGCGCAACATGATGATGATCATATATATATATATATATATATACGTAGTGCATTCAATAAGTTTCCAGACTTTTTTGTACAGGCATTTAAAATTGTTGTAGACTCTTGAAAATTCAGTATCTTATTGCTATACATCTTATGAGATGACTGACCAATTTCTGGTTCAAATGAACAGCTACAGCAGCAATTGGAATACACCCTACTGATTGTCACAGCTGATGAATTTCAAAAATGCAATCTGGACATGAAGATACTTTAGAAGAACGATATGCAATAAAATTCTCTTTTAAACTTGGAAAAAATGCCACAGAAACGTATGGAATGCTTCAGACTGCTTTTGGAGCATCTTGCATGAATCGAGCATGAGTTTTTGAGTGACATAAGAGATTCAAGGAAAGCAGGGAGTCTGTGAGAGATGATGAGAGGTGTGGGAGGAGTAAGGAAGTCAATACACCAGAGTTAATTGTCCAAAGGGTTAGGGTTAGGCTTAGGATTACTATGTTGAGGTTTTTAGGGAGTTCAGGAAGAGATTCCTAGGGAAGAGGCCGGCACTCTTCAAATCGGGTCAGGGGCATTTCCACCAGGACAATGCATCAGTTCACAACCCCATCCTTGTTACAGACTATTTGACCAAGATGGGCATCAAGACAGTTCCCACCATCCCTATAGTGGAGACCTTGCTCCCTATGACTTTTGGTTATTCCCTAAGCTCAGAGGCTGTTGTTATGAGACAATTGAGGAGATAAAAGAGGCTGTGATGAAGGTCATTGACACGCTTACACAAGAGGACTTCCATGGGGCCTTCCAGAAGTTGTTGGAACGGTAGAACAAGTGCATTGCAGTCGGAGGAGATTACTTCGAAGAGGACTAGAGTTTCATGTGTGTACTATCAATAAAAGTGCCCACATGAAAAAAATCTGGAAACTTATTTAATGATCTTTGTATATAGCCTACCTATGAACATTAATGGGTACATCCAATTCTTCATAAACATACTAAACACTATTAAGAGGGGGTGAAAATATTACCACAAGCAGCAATAACCTTTTTCACACAGCTGGCAAGTATTGTATATTTCATTTCCAACCTCCATCTAAGTTATTTCTCATTCAGTAACCTTTTGTTAGGTTACAAAAAAAGTTTATTTGATAGGTTTTTTTTGGTTTGTTTGGTTTTATGGCATATCAACCTTTATTTGATAGTTCTGGGTGATATAGTCATGTGACTTTACCATTTCCTGGCAGATTGGTTTGTTTGGTTGAATTTTATGGCTGACAGCAAAGATTTCCCTGTTGCCTTGTTGGCTGGGGCTGTAGAATACACTGACTGCACTTCTGCAGAGGGGTAAGACCCCCCAGCCCAACGAGTGTCCTGGATATGACACTAAACAGTCTGATGGTGAGGTCCTAGTAATGCTGGGGCCTTGGGAAATACGGAGTACCCCTTCATTGCCATTGCTCCAAGGTCCACTCTGGCCCTGCATGGTACTATTTACCAACCCCTCCGCTCGGGCAGGATATGACACAAGGTCAATTTTTAGGCGGAGTTTAACAGGTTTGAATTCAGAGTTTTCCTTCTCCTAGACTAGTTGCCTCACCAAGGCTGAAGAACCTAGTCCGTCCTACTATTTACCCATAGCTGGAGGGAGAATAAGGGGGGTTCATACCTTTCCCAAGGGTATTTGCCCGAAAGTGAACATAATAGCGCAACTGGAGTACGAACTTGCGTACTACGATTCTGCAGTTCATTGCTTTAACCATTACACCACGAGGACACCCCTGCATGGTAGCACCTATCTATGGGTTAAATAGAACTAATGGTATAAAGTAAAGTTGGCGACCATAGTCGAGGGTAACCCGAAGGCTCCCTTTTCGATAGATACTACACCAAGGTGCAGGGGAGGGCGCTACTCCTTCCCTGGATTGCTCTACTTTACCCTTGATCTGTACCTTATAATGCTGAGTGTAAAGCAAGGAGGCATCAAGTACCATTTTTTGAGTCTTTGGTATGACTCGACCTGGGATTGAACCCAGGTCTCCCGGGCCATTGGCGAACACTCTAACCGCTAGGCCAATGTCACTTATGCTAAACTGAATTGTTTGATTAAACTGAATAGCTTGAAATAGAAATGTTTTTGACAATTAAACCGTACTTACATTTAAACTGCGTGCTCATGCTAAGCTGAATTATTTGAAATTGAACTGTTTTTGACATTGAAACTGTACTTACTCTAAACTGAATTGTTATATATAACTGCTTGAATAGTTTGAAATAGAAATGTTTTTGATAATTAAACTGTGTACTTATGCTAAACTGAATTGTTTTAAATAGAACTGATTATTTATATAAAAATGGATTTGGCGTTAAATAAGCTACAAAGGTTGATATGCCATAAAACCCAACAAACCAAACCAAACCTGACTCTCTATCTCTCCATCCATCTGTCTGCATCTGTCTCTGTCATCTAACTCTCTCTCTCTCTCTCTCTCCTTCTTCATCTCTACCTATCATCCATCACCTCCGACCGGTCTTTTGAACTACATCCAGTGTCCACTGGTTGGCCAACACTTGCACATGTGTAAGGGGTTCATAGGAGAACATCACTTATGAGTTCATCCTTGCTTCTTCAGCATGTCTTGCTCATCTTACTTGGTTGGTTTTTGAAATGGGAGGTAAGTGGCCATACAGCTGTTTTTTCATAGGATGATGCTTCCAGGATTTGTTCAAAATAGCTCATAGCATTCTTGTGTAGTTCCCATTAATTTTTTTCTCCATGTGTTTTATTAGCATCCATGTGGTGCATCCATACAGTAGTATTGACACAGCCATTGCTTGGAAACATTTCCATTTTATTTTATTGTATAGATCAGACTTCCATGGCATATATCCTGTATTTAGCCAAGATACCGATTGTAGCTATAGATTTTCTCTCTCAAGTGTTTTGCCGTAACATTTACTTCATTTGTATGAAAACTACACAACTACAAGTGTCCAATGTCCACTTGGCACTTGCATAGAAACAGGTCAGTACTTAAACACTGAACCTTTTTTTTTCTTCCCTTTCTGCTCATTATTAGAGAATGATTGGCAACAGTCTACTTAACATCTCAGACGTTTTTCATTAGATGCAAATGAGTTAAATAAATAAAAACTAATAATAATAACAACAAAAAACGATTGATATAAAATTTCAAAAAGTATCTTATGACATGAGATAACAAGTAGGAATAAAATTATATAAAATCAGTTATAAAATAAGGAAAATACTTCAGGTAAAAAGTCATAATAACATGAAATAAAACTTGTAATACTAAGGTGAGTCAAAAGTTTTGCTATATTTTAGTAATATGAGGTACAATTCAGCAGTTCCAGATATTTTTTATCAAATGTCCTGAAGGTTGCAAAGCACATTGGATTGTGAGATACCAAGATTGCCTGATACTCTTCTGGTTCTACTTGCTAGATTTGCCTCTACTGCTAGGAGCACTGTCTCAGAAGCCACAGGTTTAGGCCTACTTGAATTTACCTATCAAGCAAAATTTCTTCAACCATCTGATTACCCAAGCAAAATTTTATTCTACCATCTGATTACCCAAGCAAAATTTTATTCTACCATCTGATTACCCAAGCAAAATTTTATTCTACCATCTGATTACCCAAGTAAAATTTTATTCTACCATCTGATTACCCAAGAAAAATTTCTTCCACCATCTGATTACCCAAGCAAAATTTCTTCACCCATCCAATTACCCAAGCAAAATTTCTTCACCCATCCAATTACCCAAGCAAAATTTCTGCACCCATCCGATTACCCAAGCAAAATTTCTGCACCCATCCGATTACCCAAACAAAATTTCTTCTACCATCTATTTACTGTACGTTGATCAACTGTGCCTTCACCTTTTGCACAGCAAATATTTTTAATTGCTTCCACAGTGTTATGGCCCAGTTTGAACTCATGAAGCTCAAGTTTCTGAATTAGATGATATTTCATGCTCATTTGTGCAACTTTCAAATCACACATGGAATGAACCAATGAACAATGTGTCAGAACACCAACTACCACAATACTACAAGCCGTAGCAGGTACCTCCACACAGCTTGAACTGCTTTGGTTGCATGATATGTGTAAGTTGGCTAACCGTAGTTGAGGGTGATCGGAAGGTTTCCTTTTCGATATCTACGATAACTAGATGTAGGGAAAGGACACTACCTTGCTATAATGGTTAGAGTGTTTGCTGATGACCAGTGTTCAATTCCAGTTTGAGTCATATCAAAGACTCAAAAAATGATGCTTGATACCTCCTTGCTTTATACTTAGCATAATAAGGTATGGATCAAGGGTAAAGTGGAGCAATCGAGGAAAAGGAGTAGCACTCTCCCCTACACCTCAGTGTAATAGCTATTGAAAAGGGAGCCTTGGAATTGCTCTCAACTATGGTTGGCCAACTTACAATGATATACGTACCTCAAACACATACCAAAATATTGTAAAACTTTCAATTCACCTATGTAAAATAAGATGATATAAATATATATGAAAATTAGAATGGCCATCCAATTTTAAAATGAATAACTATAGATACAAAACTGAATCTTTGAATTATAACAGACTTCTCCCTGTAGAACAATGAACAAATACATCAGTTGCATCCACCACAGAGAGGTAAGACCCCCCCCAGCCCCAAAAGGATCCTGAGTATGACATTAAACTGTATCTAGTGGTGAAGCTCCTTTTTTGAAGCTCTGAGGAGTATGGAATACCCCTTAATTGCCATTACTCCCAGGCAGCTATGTGTCCTGCTGGTGGTTCCCTAAACTTCTAAGGAGACAATCATCTGGAGGTTGCAGGTTCAATCTTGACTGCAAGCAAGTAACAATACAGGAATACTTAACACTTGTACCTGGTTATGGCTAACGGAATCAGAACAGGCGACCCCCGTGGATTCAATAAAGGGCATAGTTCAAAGTTCTGTGAAGGTTCCCGAGTTAGACAAACACCTGAAGAAGGCCAGCGGACATATCGGCTAAAATGTTGTGGAAATAACAATAAAGATGAAGACAATAGTCTGAAAACCCTTAATGATAAAAATCATCAAGCTTCATCTCAGAAATTTAGACAACTATTACCCTCAAGTTCACACTGATCTGGAGTGGCAGTACCTGTTAGTCCTATCTATGGGTCAAATAGATCTGTTTAAAAATCATTAGTATTGGACAGGAACACATGAAACCATAAACCAGTATGCAAAGAAATCATCTTTACCAGTGAATAGAATTATTAATGTTAGATAGGAATACTTGAAACTATTTGACTCAATACAAATCATGAAGCCATAATTGTTCTTGTTTTTTTTTAACCGTTGAATTCTTGTATGTGCAAAAAACCTACAGGCAATGATATCATTTGTCAACTTTACCAAGGCTTTTGACTCCATTCACAGAAGAAAGGTGGAACAAATTCTACTCGCCTATGGCCTACCAAAAAGAAATTGTCACAGCCATAATGATGCTCTATAGAAACACCAAAATAAAAGTCCGTTCTCTGGATGGAGATACAGACTACTTCCACATTGTAGCAGGTGTACTGCAAGGAGACACATTAGCCCCATACCTCTTTATCATCTGTCTAGACTACATGCTTAGAACATCTATTGATAAAATCAAAGAAAGCAGTTTCAAGCTTACAAAGGAAAGAAGCAGAAGGTACCTCGCAAAAACAATTACCCACACCGACTATGCTGATGACATAGTACTTCTGGCAAATGTACCCGCCCAAGCTGAAACCCTGCTACATAGTCTGGAATGTGCTGCTGCAGGCATTGGCCTCTATGTCAATGCACGCAAGATGGAATATATGTGCTTTAACCAAACAGGTGACATCTCCACACTAAACAGCAGCTCTATGAAACTAGTTGACAAGTTCATCTACCTAGGAAGCAGTGTCTCATCAACCAAGACCGACATCGACACATGACTAGCAAAGGCATGGACATCTATCAATAGGCTATCGGTCATGTGGAAGTCAGACCTGACCGATTAAATGAAACACAGTTTCTTCCAAGCAGTGGTCATGTTGATACTTTTATATGGATGCACTACATGGACGCTAACTAAACGTATGGAGAAAAAGCTTGACGGCAACTACACGAGAATGCTGCAAGCAATATTGAACAAGTCCTGGAGGCAACACCCCACAAAGCAGCAGCTGGATGGTAACCTAGCACCCATCATGAAAACCATAAAAATTAGATGAACCAGACATGCAGGACACTGCTGGAGAAGTAGGGACTCATAAGTGATTTACTCTTGTGGACCCCTTCACATGGACGAGCAAAGGCAGGACGACCAGCTAGAACCTACATACAGCAGCTCTGTGCTGATACAGGATGTAGCCCTGAAGACCAGCCAGAAGCAATGGATGAAAGGGAGGGGTGGCGAGAGAAGGTCAAGGATATCCATGCTGATGGCACAACATGATGATGATGATAATTGTTTGCTTAGGATTATAGTTATTACTTACTTGAAACCATATAATTGGTTGCAAGTTATTGGCGTTAGATAGGAATACTTTAAACCATATATTTGTGCACAAACAAATGATCATTATCAAACAGAAATATTTACTTGAATTATGTATAATCAAATAAATCTGTTTGAAAATTATTAGTATTGGATAGGAATACTTGAAACCATACAACTGTGTATAAGTAAATGACTATTATAGACCAAAAAAATAATTTTAAAAATAATTGCAATGAAACATTGATTACAATCAAACATTTACAAATGAATCACATTTTGGCAATAAATAACCTATAAGGAATTGATGTGTCATTAAAGAAATAAACCAAACAATAATAGAAAAATTTTTTAAATTTACCAAACATCACATCAGTTCTAGAAACCAATGGAGATCGATGGATATCAAATCTTGAAACCCTAAACTCAAATAAACTCAACAACAAAATCAACCACCCCAAACATATTTTGTTCTCACCTATAAATACTTATTCGAATGATAAAAAATTCAATGTTTAAAAATTCCTTCCTTTTTGCACTGGTTTTCCTGTTTGACAACATCTTTAAAAAATAAATAAAAACATTGGAAACTATTTACGCAAAGTCATGCAAAGTCAAATATTTAAATCGTTAAGTTTGAAAGTTTCTTTAGTTTCATTCATACGTGAAGCCAAATCCGATGGGATTCAAACACAATTAGGTTTTAAAATGTAAACAGTCATGAAATAAATATTCTTTGATTATAACCGAAAGCCAAAACCAGTTGGGATTAACAAATTTATATATATATATAAAGATTTTCTATTAAATGTTCAAACAATACACTAAAACTAGAAATGTTAAACAATACCACAGAACTTAAGATATTAAAACAATGCCATAAAATTCTAAAAAATAAAAGTTTTAATTTGCAATTATTGGCATCAAAAGAATTCAAACTGCGTCCTCAATTCTGCTTCAGAGACGGGGGATTCATTTCTATTGTTCGGTAATAAGTTATTGATACAAATAAATCTGCAGGTTTCCAATTTCTACAATTGTATTCTCAGCACTGGAGTATTTTAGCATCATATCAAGGACATCCACCTTTTTTAATAGGGGTCTTAACTCTCTACAAGTCGCTGTAATCTAGGCTTTATGTATAGGGGGAGATATGTGTGTGTATATATATATATATATATACACATACACACAAATAGAACCACATCCCCTCACATACACACACCTATATATATATATATACATATATATTCACTCACATGTATGCAGATTAACACTCCCAAACTCACTCATACATATGCACATATGATGACAATTGCTCCATCTTCACATGATTTCCGTCACTTGATTCTCATTAAGGAGAAAAAAAAGATCTTTACATCAAGTGGCAGTGCTTGTACAACACTAATACCACCATTCCATTCTTTCATCTATAACCTATAATATGAGTAAATCTAAATAACATTAATATGTAAAATTAGTGATGAAATTATAATAGTGAAAAAACTTAATATAAAAAACATGCATTTAACCAACCACCCCACCATGAGTAGGACGAGACACAAAGTCAGTTTTTCAGCAGAGCACTGCTCGTTTGAATTCAGCATCTTCTTTTTCGACCAGGTGCTGTAAAAAGGCTTAAGAACCAGGTTTGTCCTATTATTTACCCTTAGCTGGGAGAAAACAGATGGATTCATGCCTTTCCAAAGAGTTTTAGCATAAAATGAAATTCAAATAGCTTTGTCCAGAATTTGAATTTAGTTCATAGAGTCCATCTCCTAAAATGACTGGCCCATTCAGCTGGGGCTGCAGAATACACTGACTGCATCTCTGCAGAGGGGTAAGACTCCCCCGACGAGTGTCCTGAAGATGACACTAAACAATCTGAGGCTCCAGTAATGCTGGAGCTTTGTGGAATGCAGAGCACCCCTTCATTGCCATCACTTCCAAGTCAACTCTGGCCCGGAGGGGTAGCACCTGATAGAGTCCTATCTATGGGTCAAATAGAAATGTCTGACATTTTGTAAACAAAACAAAGATATCTGAGTGTATCAGAGTCTAACACTGGTGTCACGTTTCTAGGTAAAACAAAACAAAGATATCTGTTTCTCTCTGGCTGTGTCTTCTTTTTCTTCTCCATTGTCATTGTTGATTTGCACTTAGCAGTTTCACAAATCACCAAGATCACATGGTATTTGTCAACCGTCCCACCAACTGGATGAGTGGGGCACAAGGTCGTTTTTATATGGGTCTGAGCACAGGGCCGTAGCCTAGACGCACCCAGCTACTCCAAAAATGCCCCTGGCTCCATCGGCATTCTGCTAAAAAGGGGTGCTTCAGGTACCAAGCGATAAACCCAGCCCCTCCAAAGAGGGTTAGAGCCAAGGGGAATGGCCCCCTGAGGCTTAAGGATGCTGGTCAAGGCAAATCGCGGAGATCACACAGTATTTGTCAACTGTCCCCCCAACTGGACAAGTGTGGCACAAGGCCTTTTTAGGTGGGTCCGGGCGCAGGGCCATAGCTCTCCAAAAATGCTTCGGGCCCGGTCGGCATTCTCCAAAAAAAGGGGCACCTCAAGCGCCAGGCAATAAAACCTGTAATAAGGTTGAAACAGCTGTCCCATGTTTCCATATGTTGCACGCAAGTGTTCGCCAGATTTTCTAGTCATGTTAATACAATTCACAAAAAAAAATTCTTAAAAAAGAAAATGTACATCTATTTTCTTGCCCTTGAAGTCATAATAATTATGCAGATGCCTATTTCCAATCCTCTTAGGAAGATGTGGCCCGGCAGGTGACCATGTGTTCTGTAGAGATTACGGATGTAACTTGCAAGACACATTCAGGTTAATTGGCAGTGCAATTACCATCACTAGTTAATTTGGCATCGCTTGTGTGCAATCTGGGCTATGGCTCAGTGGTGGAGTTTCGGCTCAGCATTCTGGAGTTGCTGGTTCAATCTCCGGTGGGGTAGATCCTGGTATACATTGCTGATGAGACCCTAGCAAGGTCCAAACAGCTGTCCAGTGTTTCCGTATATCAAGCACAAGTGTTCGCCGGATTTTCTGGTCATGGTAATTCAATTCACAATATAATTCCTTGACTTAAAAAAGAAAATGTACATCAAGATCATGATAGTTATTTTATATATTATATTATTATATTTACATTATATTATTATATAATGTAAATACATTATTAATATCTTTATGATAAAATACATTAAAAATCAGGAAGTAAGGGATTGTCAAGGATCAGGAATTAATGCAAGTGTTAATGACAGAAAAGTGCTATCATATGTGCAGTATCACCTATAAGTACACCAATAGAAGTTTTTTTTTTATCAAAAGAAAATTTTCTTCTACACCAAAGACACCTAAGTTTTATTTCTAGTGAAACATTATACAATTGAAACTTACCTGAGGTGCCCCAAAAGGGGAGTGCCAAGGAAATCAAGCATTTTTGTAATGGCCGCATATGAGTCTTGATTCATGAACCCCCATTATAAACTGACTTCATGTCAAATCTAACTTGGTGGGGAGTCATTAATCCTTTATACAATCAAAACTGATAATCTTGAATATTTTTTATTACAAAACAGCATTGAAATTCTGTAACCAAAAGAAAGATTGCAATACCTCTGTATGCAAAAATGAAATTGTGTGTATATATATATATATATATATGGGTGTACTTATTTTTGAGGGGGTGTCCTCATGGTGTAATGGTTAAAGCGATGGACTGCGGAATTGTAGTACGCGAGTTCGTACTCCAGTCGCGCTATTACATTCACTTTCAGGCAAATGCCCTTGGGAAAGGTATGAACCCCCTTATCCTCCCAGCTATGGGTTAATTAGTACAACTACTGGTCTTCTAGGGGAATGGCTTTGGCATTAAATAACCTACAAAGGTTTATATGCCATTAAACAAAGAAACGAACCAAACCTTATTTTTGAATTGCTACATATTCATATTCTTGCAATATCAATGTTTCAAGACCCAATGTATAAAGATAATTTTAAAATCATTTTGAACTGAATCTCAAACACATCTAATTGACCTATAGATGAGGCCATAACAGGTACTACCACTCCGGGTCAGAGTGGGTCTGAGAGTAATGGTAATGAAAAAGTGATTCCACTCTTTCTTGAGTTCCAGGGCTGGAGCCTCACCACTGGACCCAGAATAAAATGGTGATTATGTAGTCTTAAATGTCTATAAAAGCTTTAAAGTTTGTTTTGTTTTTTTTTAAAAACCTTTCCATTATTTATTGGACGCACTGCCCACAATATATTAATGCGACAAAAGTTGGTTTTTTTTTGTATTTTCTGTTCTTTCATGTGAATAACAAACTTATATTCAATTTTATTTCTATCTCGGAAATTCTCTTAAACCACAAAGATAAAACTATGTGACCATAAATATAATCCTTTTTTCCCCTTGTTGCACTTATTTATTCATTTGATAAGAAAATAATGTCACTCTTTCATATCAGGGTTGTGTTCCTGTTTGCCACAACTTTTTAATAAACCAAATAACACACCATTTGCAACAAGGTAGCACATAGATAGCACATAGTAAGACAGTACACAGCCAGTTTAAAAATTAGTTGTGCTTAGGTTCCTTCAGTCAATTCATCAATCACAAAAATTTCCCCCTTCATACTCAGTAGAACTTTTTATAATACTCTAGTCATTTCATGTAATTTCTTCAGCTAATCCACTGAGTAATGGATGATTCTTTACCCTGGTTAAAACATTTATATACATGACTAATGTGTGATGTGTATTATATGTACAAACAAATGGCATTCCTCACAGACATGTTAGATATAAGTAAAGTAAGTAAAGTTGGTGACCCGTAGTTGAGGGCGACCAGAAGGCTCCCTTTTCAATAGCAACTACACCAAGGTGTAGGGAAGGGCGTTACTCCTTTCCCGGGATTGCTCCACTTTACCCTTGATATGTATCTTATGTTGCTGAGTGTTAAGCAAGGAGATATCAAGTACCATTTTTAAAGTCTTTGGTATGACTCAACCAGGGATTGAACCCAGGTCTCCCGGACCACTGGCGAACACTCTACCCACCAGGCCATTTTAAAAAAACAAATTTTAATTAACAACTATTCAGTGTTATTTATTTGTAATTTTGTAGCAGCCCATTGGCATAAGGAGACCTAGGTTCAATTCCTGGTCCAGTCATGCCAAAGACTTGAAAAATGGTACTTGATGCCTCCTTGCTTAACACTCACCATTATAAGTTATAGAGCAAGGGTAAGTAAAGCAATCCATGAAAAGGAGTAGCGCCTTCCCCTACACCTCAATGTAGTAGCTATTGGAAAGGGAACATTTGGATTGTCCTTGACTACAGTTGGCTAACTAACTTACTATATATAAGCAATAGATTTATGTATGAGTTTTATAAGAAAGCAAAAACTAATTTCAATTTTATTAAGTTTTCTTTTGATTGGTTTGGTTTGGTTTTATGGCATATCAACCTTTGTAGCTTATTGAACGCCAAATCCATTTTTATGTAAATAATCAGTTCTATTTCAAACAATTCAGCTTAGCATGGGTACACAGTTTAATTGTCAAAAACATTTCTATTTCAAACTATTTACTTTATTCAAGCAGTTATATATAACAATTCAGTTTAGTGTTAGTAGTTTCAATGTCAAAAACCGTTCAATTTCAAACAATTCAGTTTAGCATAAGTACGCAGTTTAAATGTAAGTACGGTTTAATTGTCAAAAACATTTCTATTTCAAGCTATTCAGTTTAGTCAAACAGCTCTAATTCAAACAATTCAGTTTAGCATAAGTATGCAGTTAGTTCTATTTAACCCATAGATAGGGCCCTATCAGGTGCTACCATTCCAGGCCAGAGTGGACCAGGGAGCAATGACAATGAAGGGGTACTCCGCATTCCCCAAAGCTCCAGCATTGCTGGAACCTCACCATCAGATTGTTTCGTGTCATATCTAGGACACTTGTTTGGTGTGTGTGGGGGGTCTTACCCCTCTGCAGAGAAGCAGTCGATGTATTCTATAGCCCTAGCTGACTGGGCAACTTTCTTTTGTAAAATATGTTGCCAACACGGACATAAAACGAAAATTAAAAAGAAATTGTTTTGTGATAACTATAATGAAAATAAAAATATCAATATACCATACACAAATATATGCTAATCGTCTCTATTTCTATATGGCATCACTCAAGTTCTATTGGGGGTGGTGGTATTGGTTGAAAGGAATGGTTGTATACAAAAATCGGAAATTGAAATTAATATGGGTTGATTTTATTTTTTTGTTGCTATTTTTGGCGTAATTGAAAATTGAAACTATCTTAAAAAAAATTCGAACACACTTACTGTAGCACTATGGGGGTAGGCTGCCAAAGCAGACGATTCAATTGTCTGTTTTGGCGCGAAACCAGACAAAGGATTCTTGGACATGAAATCTCGCCGTATCCGGAAGTGGTAAGGGGACCCGAGAATGAGAGTTGACGACGCGACCGAGAGAGAGGCAAGGACCACAGAGTGAGCAGTTGGTCACAGGACAGAGAGAGGCAAGGACCACAGAGTGAGCAGTTGGTCACAGGAGAGCAGAGAGGCAGGCAGCAGAAGTTGGCGTGGATCCACGGAGGGGCAGTCAACACCAGACACCGAGCAGAGAGGCAAGGAGACAAGATAGGGTCCAGTGAAGAAGAGTCTCAAGATGTCTGATCCCAGTAGCATTGTGGAATTTTCGCTAGTAACCCACGCTAGCGATAGTCCATATATCTACTATCAGGAATGCATATGCATGTAGTGTTGCATACCTCCCTCTGCTCTTGGTAACCCCAAAGTTTGTTGTTTGTTCGTTTGTCCTTCTATCTTCTCCTGTCTCCCTCGATCGTATTCATGTGTAGGTAAAGAAATGTGCGTTACCCCCTCGAACCACTAGTTGATCACCGGCCGGCAAATAAGAAGACATGGTTAGAAGACTGAGAAAGTTAATGTGGTGGGCGAGAGGGGGTAACGTTTCACAATGGTGCCGTGACCAGGATGAAGAAAAACCTGATGAAAAAAAATAGGAATGAATCGAGGGATGAAGGAGTCGGGAAGCGAGCGGACGAAGAAGAACAAAAAAAAAAAAAAAATGCAATAAGGACCCTGCGAGCAACGAGAAAAGAAAAGAAGGAAAAAGAAAACGAAAGAAACAAAGAAAAAGAAAAAAGAAAGATTGAAAACGAAGAAATCTACAAAGGTAGGAATACACATTCCCCCCTCCCCCACTGCACTCGAATCTAAGAACAAAAAAAAAAAAAAAAGATTTGTTAGATTAAGGAAATTTTTAAGATGTAGAAAGAAAAAACAAGTAATCTATTTCGTTTTTGTGTGTATGTTTAACCCCTTAACTGCTGATAATTTTTGTTGTATTTTTGTTAGAAGGTAAGGGAAGGTCTTTTTCTTCCCCTACCCGCTTTTCACACTTAACTTGACCGGTAGAATTCAAATGCTTTTTTTTTTTCTCCTTCTTCGTAGCAGTTTCACATAATAATCTTTATACTTAAGTGTTAGGACCAGTGGCTTAAGAAAGAAAGTTAGTCAGTTCTGGGAAGTTTTATAGTAATTTATTTTATGCTGGAAAGGTGATAAGTCACCGATTAAAAAAAAAAAAAAATTTTTTTGCTGCAAGGTTCACTAAAAGAAAAAAAAAATTGTGGTATTTCAAAACCCCAGAGAAGTTAGAGAGAAAGTGAGATTTCTAGGTTAAAATCGACTGGTCAAAGTCGGATCATCCGAGTGCAGAGGGTAGAAGGTGGAGGAAAGCTTCTACCACAAAAACAAAAAAAAAATGGAAAATATAAAAAAAAAAAAAAAAATAAAAATAAAAATGGCGGAAAAATTTGAACAAAGAAAAAGAAGGAAGAACAGATAAAGTCATGAAAAAGAAAAAAAAAAAAAAAAGAAAGAAAAAGAGAGAACGAAAAGTAGAAGAAAGATTGCTAAGGAATTTTTGTCACTGCATCCATGCCTGTCTCTGTTAAAAAGAAAATAGAAAGAAAGAAAAAGAATAAGTAAACTTTAAAAATTAGGAAGAAAAGAAAGTTTTTGTTTTTTTGTGGATTTAAAAAAAAAAAAACGGTTGGAAGCAAACGCTATCCCCTCCCACACCACCCCCGGTAGAGGGAAGAATTCAAGTGGACAGGAGAGAAGGAAAGTAAGTCGCAAAGAGAAATGGTGGAAGTGGGCAGAGATCTCAAGGGAAGAGAGACAAGGGTTAGAAGGTGGATGCGTGACAGATTCCTTCAGAACAATTTTATTTTTATATATTTGTCAATTGTAGTTATTTTATTTCTTTTTTATTTTTTGTCTGTGAATTGTTTATTATTAATTTTTTTTTTGTTTAACTTGTGTGGATTTTTTTTTGCTATCCTTTGTTTTTTGTTTGTTTTTTTTTGTTATACTTTGCCTTGTTTTTTGTTGGTTTTGGGGGACTGGGCTTACCGTGTCACTTGCTTTGTTGTTTATTGTTATTTGTTTATTTTATTTTTTATTTTTTTTTTTTTTTAATTTAATTTATTTTTATTTTTTTTATTTTTGTTTTACCTTCATGGATTTTCTGGGTTTATTTTTCGTAAGTTTAACTGCTCTTGGCACTTCTTCACTTCGTCTGATCGTGTTCCCCTGGGGGGGTTGGGTGCACGGGAGCCCCGTTTCGCGGACTGGTATCGAGGGGTAGTAAGTTATACAAACGATGATTTTGGAAAGTGAGTGGCCTGGTTGACATGGAATTGATGAAATGGTACCGAGGAAACGGTTGACGATGGGTTGGGAAGACGATACCTGGGCGCGGGGCGGTGTCCGGTTGCTCCTCCCCCCTGGCTGGTCATGGCTGGACGATCTGGGAGATGGTGTCAATTGCTTTGTTTTTTTTGTTTTTTTTCCTCTTATCTTTTGAAAATCCATGGTGATTGATGGCTGAGAGACTTGTTTTGTTTGTTGCAGGGGGCAGTGAAGGCCCCCATGTTGGGAAGTGAATTCCACAGTGCTTTCTGGAACATTATTCCTGTTACGACACCGATCGAACTGCGGAGATTACTGATGCTCCCACGTCGTAAGGAAAGGGGGGAGACAAGTCCAAAAATACTCCTGAATTGTTGGGTAGGGGTGGTTAAAATTCCCCTGTGTTCTGATGGGTTGGAGAATGTGGTGAAATGTTCAAAAATTGAATAATGTTGGAGGTGAATGGAAAAATCCTCCTGAAATTGTTGGGTAGGGGTGGTTAAAATTCCCCTGTGTTTTGTTGGGTGGGGGCGGGGCGAATTGAAAGAAAGTTGAATAATGTTGGAGGTGAATCAAAAAGTCCTATTGAAATGAAGAATAGGGATGAGTCAGGAGACCCCAGAATTGTTCACAGGAGAGCAAGGTGGAAGAGCTTAATCCAGCAATATGTTTTTTTTATTTGAAAAAAAATAATTTTTTTATGTGTATGATGATGTGGTGTTGTTATATTATTTATTTTTTTTTTAGGGGACGACCGAACCCCTTTAAAATTTTGTAATTTCGGTTTTTATTTCCTGTAAATGTTCTGTTTTTTTTTGCTTGTTGTTAAATCGTGATGTAATTTATTGAGAATAAATGACAAGGGTAAGAGAGGGAGGTATGTAGCACTATGGGGGCAGGCCGCCAAAGCAGACGAGTCTGTTTTGGCGCGAAACCAGACAAAGGATTCTTGGACATGAAATCTCGCCGTATCCGGAAGTGGTAAGGGGACCCGAGAATGAGAGTTGACGACGCGGCCGAGAGAGAGGCAAGGACCAGAGTGAGCAGTTGGGCACAGGAGAGCAGAGAGGCAGGCAGCAGAGGTTGGCGTGGATCCACGGAGGGGCAGCCAACACCAGACACCGAGCAGAGAGGCGAGGAGGAAGATAGGGTCCAGTGAGAAGAGTCTCAAGATGTCTGATCCCAGTAGCATTGTGGAATTTTCGCTAGTAACCCACGCTAGCGATAGTCCATATATCTACTATCAGGAATGCATATGCATGTAGTGTTGCATACCTCCCTCTGCTCTTGGTAACCCCAAAGTTTGTTGTTTGTTCGTTTGTCCTTCTATCTTCTCCTGTCTCCCTCGATCGTAATATTCTTGTGTGTAGGTAAAGAAATGTGCGTTACCCCCTCGAACCACTAGTTGATCACCGGCCGGCTAAGAAGAAGACATGGTTAGAAGACTGAGAGAGATAATGTGGTGGGCGAGAGGGGGTAACGTTTCACATTACAGCAGTGTTGCAATACAGCATGTTGGCTACTATGTCACAAGGACTTCACTGTATAGCATGGGTATGATAGTTTTTATATATATATATATATATATATATATATTTTATACCGGCTCATTGGCCTAGCGGGTAGAGTGTTCGCTAATGGGCTGGGAGACCTGGATTCGCGTCATACCAAAGACTTTAAAAATGGTACTTGATACCTCCTTGCTTAACACTCAGCAATATAAGGTATGTATCAAGGGTAAAGTGTAGCAATACAACTATGGACAATACCTAAATCAATTCCCCCCGAATACGATAAAAGTAATACGGGAATTCGAACGGATCCAAAAGAGAATATGTAGGCATAAAATGTCTATTATGTTTAATGAAATTTGCATATATATATATATATTTTGGAGGTGCCCGTGGTGTATTGCTTATTGTCGTAGGAAATGGACATGGCGACACGAGTTCAAATCCTGGACGAGACTGATTGCATTTCGCAATGAAGAGAGAGAGAAAGAAAGAGGTGAGTTCCTGTGGTGTAATGACTTATGTGCTGAACTAATACTCTGGAAAAAGGTATGGACCACCTTATTCCCCCAGCTATAGGTTAAAGGGTACAACTACTGTTCTACAAGGATAACTTTAGCATCAAATAACCTACAAAGGTTGATATGTCGTTAAACAAAGAAAGCAAACCAGATTGATAGATATATAATTATGGCAAGAATCAGTGGTCATCTTATTTACCAACCCCTCCGCTTGGGCAGGATATGACACAAGGTCAATTTTTAAGCGGAGTTTAACAGGTTTGAATTCAGAGTTTTCCTACTCCTAGACTAGTTGCCTCACCAAGGCTGAAGAACCCAGTCTGTCCTACTATATAGCTGGAGGGAGAATAATTGGATTCATACCTTTCCAAAGGGTATTAGTGCTATGTGAAATGCATTCAGTCTCATCGAGGATTTGAACCCGTGTCGCCATGTCCATTTCCTACAACGATAACTATTACACCACGGGCACCTCCAAGAATCAGTGGTAATTATATACATGCTTGCAGTGATGTATCTAAAAGCTCATTTGAAGTTTGAAAACCAAAATCGAGCTGGTATAAAAACTAAAGTATTAAAATGTCCACAAATAGTTTGAAATAGTTATTTTAATTTTCACATGGTATGTCATGATTGATTGATTTTAATGCCATATCAACCTGTCTAGGGTTATTTTATGCCTAAAGGTTAGGGAATCATGTTTGTTGTACATACTTAATTACATTTTAATGCAAAGGATTTTCTTAAGGTATTTTTTTAACATGGTCCTATCGAGTGCAAATAATTTTTAAACACATCTACTTGACCAATAGATGGAACCCAAATAGGTACCACCACTCTGGGTCAGAGTAGGCCTAGGAGTAATGGTAATGAAGGAGTATTTCACATTACCCAAGACTCTAGCATTGCCCAGGAGGTCTTGTTAGTTTTATTTGAAGGGTTTGTGAGATGGGAAGTGAATGTATAGTTGCTATTTTGTGTGGAGTAGCTTTCTGGATTTGTTCAAAACATCACATAGCATGTTTCTCATGTAGATTTTTCTCCAAGTGGTGTAACCATACATTAGTACTAACATGACTACAGCTTGGAAGCTTTTCTGTTCACAATTTAACACTTCAGCACAGTTGGAGTCCTGCTTATAAAAATAAAAAGTTTTTTTTCAAAAATCATCTTGGTTGCTTTCTATTTGTAAGAATTTCCTCTATTCATGGAATTTGCCAAAGTTGAAATTAATTGATTTTTATGGATTTTGACAGGGTTTCTATCAAGTAAATAAAAATAATGGCAAAATAATCACTGCCATACAAGTTATCTGTCCTTTTTCCTAATTTTCTTCTCTCCCTCTCACTTTGGCTGCTGACATTGTAAGGAACTACGTGTGAAAAACTCACATCCTTTTTATTACAGTTCATAGGTGTGGTCTTTAATTCTAGCATTACTATTGCTAAAATCGGCCTGGCATGTTGGACAAGAAATTTGTGAGTAAACGCCAACTTTTCAAAGAATATTACACTGAACTGTAATTTCTACCAGGGTTGATATGTTTATGTGGGTTATTTAACGTCAAATCCTGTTTATGATTTGTAAATTAATAAGTTTATTGGTAGCTTCATTTTGAAATGAGTTGTCAGAGCTCATTTGTTTGCACAGATAAATTGTTTCAAGTACTCCTAGTACACTAATAACTTTATCTAATATTAATCATTTCTTTATACACAGTTATACTGGACATTGGCCTAGCGGTTAGAGTGTTCGCCAATGACCCGGGAGACCTGGGTTCAATCCCAGGTCGAGTCATGCCAAAGACTTTAAAAATGGTACTTGATGCCTCCTTGCTTAACACTCAGCATTATAAGGTACGGATCAAGGGTAAAGTGGAGCAGTCTAGGGAAAGGAGTTGCGTCCTCCCCTACACCTTGGTGTAGTAGCTATCGAAAAGGGAGCTTTTGGGTCACCCTCGACTATGGTCGCCAACTTTACTTTTTTTACTTACTTATACACAGTTAAATGGTTTCAAGTATTGCTATTTAATATAAGTAATTCTATCTGTTAAGTATTCCTATGTAATATAAATAATTTGGACACTGATGTTTGGTTTGAAATGACAAATAATAATGATCTTTCATAAGTGATTGAACAGTCCTATTTGACCCTAACAGGTACAACTAATCTGGGTCGGAAGTAATGGCAATGAAAGTGTACCAGGGAGAAAAAATCAAGATCAGTAAAAATCAACTAATTCAGGTGTTGTACATTTTCTTATAAAATAGTGACCATCTTATTGAAAGGAAAGTTTGAAAATTATGTAAATGTGTGAGAGTCAATTTGTTAAGCAGGTACATATGTAATGACATTAGGTGGGCGGGGATTGGGAACTTTATTCGTCAAGTAAATATTCACTGTTCTATTACTAAAAT
Source organism: Sepioteuthis lessoniana (assembly GCA_963585895.1). Lineage (NCBI taxonomy): Eukaryota > Metazoa > Mollusca > Cephalopoda > Myopsida > Loliginidae > Sepioteuthis > Sepioteuthis lessoniana. The sequence goes on along the minus strand of OY757919.1, from coordinate 95,209,958 downwards.
TGATTATATTCATATATATGCCTGTAACTGTAACCCAGCAAAAACTGCACTGTCCAATCTACAAATAAATGATAATCTTATGGGGCTAGCATTCACATTATATGTAATTTTTTTAATCATCCAAATTCTTGACATAAAGATAACTATTCTTTTTATTATTCATTATACAGGATTCTGCAGAAATACCTCTCACATTTTAAACTGTCATCTGTGTGGTATAAGTGAACTTAGGCAAGTGGTAATCTAGCTAATGTCTTATCATTTTTTTTATAACTGATTGCAGTTATGATTATGGTTCGGACCTGTGCACACACTGTGCATTTACTGTTGAAATGTTTGTTAAGACTGGTGAATTTGTAATTGTTACACAAAGAGCTTTTCATGCTCATTTTATGTTACATCAGAATGATGCTGTTCCGGATAGAATTTTCAACCCATAGCTTGCCCAGTCAGCTGGGGCTGTAGAATACACTGACTACACCTCTGCAGAGGGGTAAGACACCCCTAACGAGTGTCCTGGATATGACACTAAACAATCTGATGGTGAGGTTCCAGCAATGCTGGAGCCTTGGGGAATGTGGAGTACCCTTTCATTGCCATCGCTCCCAGGTCCACTCTGGCCTGGAATGGTAGCACCTGATAGGGCCCTATCCATGGGTTAAATAGAACTAACAGCATACTTATGTTAAAATGAATTTTTTGAATAAACTAAATAACTTGAAATAGAAATGTTTTTGACAATTAAACCGGACTTACATTTAAACTGCGTGCTTATGCTTAACTGAATTATTTGAAATAGAACTGTTTTTCGACATTAAAACTGTATTTACACTTAACTGAATTGTTACATATAACTGCTTGAATAGTTTGAAATGGAAATGTTTTTGACAATTAAACTGTGTACTTATGCTAAACTGAATTGTTTTAAATAGAACAGATTATTTACATAAAAATGAATTTGGCGTTAAATAACCTACAAAGGTTGATATGCCATAAAACCCAACAAACCAAACCAATCAACCCATAGCAGTATTAATTTTCTACCAGATCAGCATCTAAACCATGATCATAACTGATTGTATCTGAAAAAAAGTGGTAAGACATTAGCTAGCTGGAGCTACCATTGCCAGTTGGCTAAGTTCAGTTGCACCATATCTAAAATTCAAAATGTTTATTTAGATTTTAGATTTCAGCATTTAAATTTTTAAATCTTTCAAAATACATTTTTTGTGCATTTGAAGGTAGGTAAGAAAGAACAATTGAAATTTGAAATATCAAGGCAACAATTGTTTCAAATTTTAAAAAAATCTAAAATTATATTTTAAATAAAATAATTTTCAATTTCAATTTTAATATTCAGATTTAAAAATTTTTTTTTATGTGTGTGAAAGCAGGCAAAATTAACTCAAAATAACAATTAAAATTTGAATGAGAAAGGAACAACAATATAACAGAAACAAATGTTTTAAATTTTTATTTATATTTGTGTTTTCATGTAAATGTTAAATTTTCCAAATACTTATTTAGATTTTTAATTTTTTGTCAAATTTTGACATCTAAATTTAAAAGTTTTTGGAGATTCATTTTTTGTATGTTTGAAATTATAATTAGGAAATATGGTGACAATTTAAACTGTGGGGGTATTTCTGCCACTCCTTCTATTATAATATTCAAACTGGTTGTCGTAACCTTTTATAAAGGTTTAAAGGTTTTTAAAGTAACATTTTTAGAAAAAGCTATTTTTATTGTTAGAAAATACAGCACAGGGAATTATTGAAAATTAAAAATACATCAATGAAAGTCATCCACTCAATGATGACCTGCTCAGATGACTGGGTGAGGTCTCTCTCAGAATAAATGAGCTTAGCTTCCTGTCTGAAACGCTCTCTGAAAGGAAAGAAATGCTGGCAGAGTCAAACTATTTTTAGCACTACTCTCAGACATGATTTTATGCATGGAAAGACCTCCAACTTAAAATTGACCTTGTGTCACATCTTGCCCATGGCAAAAGAGCTGGGTAAATTTAACAAAAGGTTTAACAACTTTTAACATACTTATTATTCACCTACCAATAAGCATTTTTTTTTATCAATTTCCTTCTAATATTCTGTATCCTGATTTTAAACTTTTAACAAACTTATTTTCATTCTTTTCCAAGCATCAAACTTTTTGTCTCTACTTGTGTCTAAATTGTGAATACCTGAATTTTTGTATATTTTAATAATCTTACTTTTTGGCCAACTCTCTACTTTAAAAATTCAAAACCTCATTTTTTGAATAGCAGCCAGCGCTGACATAGTAATAACAGCAAAATAAAAACAAACGTGCATTTTAACATTCCTGCTCAAGATCAAGAACTTTTTTCCTTTCTTTTTTCTCTCATTGCTGACTTCATTTAAATAATTATCTTGTGAATTCTTTCTTGTGTTTGCTACATTAGTAGCTGCTTTATGCTTGGCCTTTTTCAGCCAGTAAATATTTTCAATTCAACCATATATATATATATATATATATATATATATATACTCTCATATATATACCTTAGCTATCCAACTTTGTACTTTAAGGCTTAGGGGCTGAAGCACATACCTTCCAAGGGACTCTTAACTGTTGCTTACCAAACAGTCTCTGAACAATTGATTTTTCAGCAGGGAGACTCAAATAATGAGAGCACCTACAGGTTAGTAGCAGAATTATTTTTGTAGTTTTATTGAGAAAAGTGTTATTTTTTATCTGATTTCATATAATGAATAATGACTTATAAGTCAATATAATTTTCATATAAAGAATAAATTTTTTATATGAAAATTACATTGAAATTTTTATGTTATTTACCCACATAAAAATGTCTTTGATTATATAAAAATGTGAATTTGGTTAATTTTTTTTATGTAGAGACATATAAAACAAATGTAAAAAAAAAATTCTGACAAATGAATTTTATACTTTACTAGAAAAAACAAACTTATTGGGTGCCCATTGTAACAACAATCCATGATGATATTGATGCTTCTGTTTAGAAAGGAGTGAAAGTGTCTAATTGGTGTTTCATAGTTATCTCTATTATATTATATATCATATCAGAGTTCTCTCTATAAGATTGAAATTTTCTATGGTTTAATGACTTTTTTTTTCTAAAAGCATTTTAAGTGCAAGACAATAAAATATCTGTATAAAATATCTTTATGGTTTTCTATTTTTGTTAGATTACAGTTACACACACACACACACACACACATATATATATATATATATATATAGTTAAATAATTGTTTTTGTAAAATGATTAATTAGAAAAAGTAAAGTTGGTTGGTTGGTTGGTTGTTATGTTTTGTTTTACAGCGAATCAACCCTTTTCAGGTCATTTAATGCCAGACTAAATTTCAAACAATTCAGTTTTGTATAAGTATAGTTTTGGTTTACAAACAGGTAAATGTCAAAACAGTTCTATTTCAAACAACACAGTTTAGTTCTGTTTGATCCATAGATAGGACGCTATCAGGTGCTACCACCTCCGGCCAGAGTGGACCAGGGAGCGATAGCAATAAAGGGGTACTCTGCATTCCCCAAAGTTCCAGCATTACTGGAACCTCACCATCAGATTGTTTCATGTCATATCCAGGACACTTATGGGAGTGGGGTCTTACTCTTCTGCAGAGAAGCGATTGGTGAAAAGTAAGTTAATGTATATGTCAAAAGTTTTTGTGGCCTACTCCAATTTAAGCTTCCGTTATGGATATTTCTAATACATCCAGATTCTAGCGCTCTGAAACACTGCCAAATTTGAAATCAAATATAGTTTACTAGAGATCACTCAACTTTTTCTATTTCTTTAATTTATTGATGTTAAAATTGAATTTTCTATAAAAACACAAATTGTAAAAACTGAATGGAATCCTGTTTAAAGTGTTTCATTTCAGTGTCGGACAATCTAAAGAACAAATAAAAAAGATTAAAGCAAAGATACACACATCACTACTTTTGACTAATGAGATACAATTATTGATGTGTACAAGACTGGCAACTCAGTTGCATTCAAGCCCATCTCACTGATCAGTAAGCATGTTATATTTATAAATAAATGTTGTATCAATGCACCAACAAACAACTTTGAATTGAATAGTGATTCATTCAAAGTAATCAAAGAGTTGTTCGCACCATTAAATTCATGTTATTAGTTGTTACTACTACAATGTATCAGCAAATCTATTCTACAGCCCTCTTAAGGTGTTTCCTTTAGAAAAGAGGAGGTCATTATCATCGCAATAGTTGTCGGTTACTCAGCTTAACTTAGTTTAACATAGAAATATGGGGCACCCATTGAGAATCAAACTCACTAAAATTGGTGTGGTAGCCAAGATTTCCTGAATGTTTTTTTAAATTTATGTAATGCTTTCCATAGGATATCTTTTGATGATCCTTGCTCTTTTGAAAGTTTTTGAAGCTTATGTAATGCTCTAGATATGGTATTCTTGATAATCCTAAATCTTCTGAATGTTTTTGATTGTTAATGTGTGGGTTCTCCAATACATTGAGTTTTAAAGCATCATAATTCATATATAATAATTGTCCAATTCTAAACTTTATTTTCAAGGTATAAATCACCACCCTTAAAATGCTTAAATTTATTTTTGAGAATACAATTTAATATTGTTTCCTCTTTCCATTTGTTGAATTCTGTAAGCAATCTAAGCAGCTTTAAGGTCTAGTTTAAAATAACATCTCAAAAGTGTCCGAGTATCAATACTTATCATCTTATCATCTTGTTGTGCCATCAGCTCGGATATCCTTGACCCTTTCTCGCCACCTCTCCCTATTGTTCATCACTTCTGGAAGGTCCTCAGGGCTACACACCATATCTTCACAGAGCTGTTGTATATAGGTTCGAGCTGGTCGCCCTGTTTTTGCTCAGTCATGTGAAGGGGTCCATAAGAGTACATCACTTATGAGCTCGTCCCTACTTCTCCAGCAGTGTCCTGCATGTCTGGTTTGTCTAATTTGGATAGTTTTCGTGATGGGTGGTAGGTAGCCATACAGCTGCTGCTTTGTGGGGTGTTGCCTCCAGAACCTGTTCAATATTGCTCGGAGCATTCTTGTGTAGTTGCCGTCAAGCTTTTTCTCTATATGTTTAGTTAGCGTCCATGTAGTGCATCCATATAAAAGTATCAACATGACCACTGCTTGGAAGAAACTGCGTTTCATTTTATCGGTCAGGTCTGACTTCCATATGACCGATAGCCTATTGATAACTGTCCATGCCTTTGTTAGTTGCATGTTGATGTCTGTCTTGGTCGATGAGACACTGCTTCCTAGGTAGGTGAACTTGTCTACTAGTTTCAGAGAGCTACCGTTTAGTGTGGAAATGTCAAAGGAAATGAATAGTATTGATAATGGCATGACATCAATGATATAGTGGATTTATTGACAGTCTTTAGATGACCAATGGATTATTTATGTATTGGATAAAAGGAAACACTTCCATTTCACTACTGGCTTGCTGGAGAAGTAAGGACGAACTCATAAGTGACATACTCCTGTGGACCCCTTCTCATAGCTGAGCAAAGACAGGACAACCAGCTAGAACCTACTTACAGCAGCTCTGTGCCGATACAGGATGTAACCCTGAAGATCTGCCGGAAGCAATGGACGATAGAGGAGGGTGGTGAGAAAGGGTTAGGAACATCCGTGCTGATGGCATGACATGATGATGATAAAGATTGATGCTTAAATTTCTGCTAACAAAGCAATTATTAACACGTCCCTTTCTTTTGTAATTTTACAACAAAAGATAACTGCTGTTATGACAAGAGCTTAGAAAACGTGTATATCAATCAAAGGAAACCTATTTCTTACAAAGTAATATTCATTCTATGTCAATACATTGACTTACTCACATTGAATATACTGAGATGAAGTCCATTGAAAATCATCTTTAATTTCTATTACAGTGAGTCAAAAGTTTTGCAGGATTTGCATACACGCTGGTTTATGGAATAAACTCCATGAAGTAGGGGGGATCAAACTAATACCCCACCCAGCATATAGTATAGAGCTAGCTCCCTTGGATTTATGATTCATTTCTTGAGTTCATGATGCTTCAACAACCAAGTGAAGAAGTTCTTCACCTTGAAAGACAAGAACTGGTATCAGCATGGGATCAAAGAATCAACAGAAAGTACCACATAATGGCTTCTGCTTTGAATGCTAGGCTGTTTTTGTTGTTAATTAAAGAATAAAGCAAATAAGTAAAGTTGGCGACCTGAAGGCTCCCTTTTCAATAGCTACTACACCAAGATGTAGGGGAGGGTACTACTCCTTTCCCGGGATTGCTCCACTTTACATTTGATATGTACCTTATAATGCTGAGTGTTAAGCAAAGAGGTATCAAGTACCATTTTTCAAGTCTTTGGTATGACTGGACCTGGTATTGAACCCCAGTCTCCCGAACCATTGGCGAACAACTCACCCTACTGTTTCAAACTACCAACCAGTCAAACTAATGTCCTAACCATCATTATACATTGAGCCACTCTTATTTACTAAACAATAGTATAGTTTGTCACAAGGCCATCCATACTGGGATTCTAGTGAAGAAGGTAATTTCTTTGACTTAGGTTTGGTTTGATCTTATGACACACCAACTGTAGATTATTAATGCCAAATCATTTTTTATACATATAAACAATATAAAAAATTCTGCTTCAAACAGTTCAGTTTAGCATAAGTACACAGTTTCAATGTTAAAAAACAGTTCTGTTTCAAACAATCCAGTTTAGCATAAGTACACAGTTTCAATGTAAAAAAACAGTTCTATTTGAAACAATCCAGTTTAGCATAAGTACACAGTTTCCATGTCAAAAAACAATTCTATTTCAAATAATTAAGTTTAGCATAAATACACAGTTTAGTTCTATTTGACCCATAGATAGGACCCTATCGGATGCTACCACTCCAGGCCAGAGTGGACCTGGGAGCAATGGCAATGAAGGAGTACTCTGCACTCCCCAAAGCTCCAGCGTTACTGAAGCCTCACCATCAGATTGTTTAGTGTCACATCCAGGACACTCGTTGGGGAGGGGTCTTACCCTTCTGCAGAGAAGCCAACTGGGCAATTCTTTGAATTAGTATAGCACAAATATGTAACAACCAGAAAGAATTTCCTTACAGTTTATTCATGTTCAAACCACCAGATCATCATTGTTAAACAACAACGAGCCTGACTCTAAACTGCATCTAGTGGTGAGGCTTCATTGCTATTACACCCAAGTCCATTCTGAGTGGTAGTACCTGCTGGGATTCTATCTATACATCAAATTGATTTGTTTGAAAATTATTAGTATTGGATTGGAATACTTGAAACCATAACTGTGGGCAAAGAAATTATTATAATTATTATTATTAAATAGGAATAGTTACATGAAACCATACCATTTAATTGTGTATAAATTATTAGTATTAAATAGGAATACTTTAAACCATACAGTTGAGTGCAAACGGATGATTATAGATAAAAAATAGAATAATGAAAATATGATTATGATTACAATCAAACATTTACAAATGACTCAAATGTCAGCATTAAATAACCCATAAAGAGTTGATATACAGTTGAAAAAATAAATTGAAGCAAACCAAATTATAGAATTAGTAAAACCAAATGAAAATTCAACTCTTGAAATTTTAATCTTGAGATCCTTTTTCATCGTCGCATTTCAACATGGTCACTATCATTTTTGATACATCTTAACTTATTTCTAAATTAATTCTATTTAAGAAGGAGGTTAGATAGCTTATTTGTTTTACTCTATATACAAAATATATTCACTCAATTCTCCTCATGTCTTTCAACCCACCTAGATTGATTTTAATGGCATGTCAACCCATCTAGGGTTATATTATACCTTCAGGGAATCACATTCATTGCGTGTTTATATTATATTTTTGTTTTATCTTTCTTCTAAAATTGTGGACATATTGATGGGTATCAACAACTGAGTAGCTTTTTAAATTCAAATCTGGAAAATTGCTAAAAATTAATTTATTGTTCAAGCAGAATCCAACACTATTGTGTAAACCACTCATAGTGGATAAAAGAGGAAATAAATTGACCTGATGATAAATTAACAAGCTATCAATTAGCCTAGAACAACGCAGATACTTAACTAATATCACATATTAAACAATGACCATTAATTATTCACTGCATCTACAAGAAAAGAGAAAATTCCCAATTTGCCAAAAAGAAAAAAAAACAGGAAAAATGCTTTCGTGATTGATTTTTTGGGGCATGTCAACTTGTTTAGGGTTAGTTTATGTTTACATTTTTGTTGTGTTCATTGTACATTTATCTTTTCATTTTTTTTTTGTAGTTGTTTCTTAAGAAGTATATTTACACACTGTCATGTGATATCAAGTATTCCTATCTAATACAAATAATTTGCAAAAAGTTGTATTGTTTCAAGTATTCCTATCTAATACAAATAATTTACAAAAAGTTGTATTGTTTCAAGTATTCTTATCTAATACAAATAATTTACAAAAAGTTGTATAGTTTCAAGTATTCCTATCTAATTCAGATAATTTTCACAGCTGTATGGTTTCCAGAATTTCTATCTAATGCAAATAAATATATTAATAACCACTTCTATTTAACAATAGTCATTTGTTTGCACACAGTTGTATACAAAGCTTCGAATGAGAGACAACTTTTGATTTTTCTGGAAATAAATAAATATTAACTGAGGATGTTCATACAAGTCCTGCAGAATTTTTAAAAATGTTAAACAATTGATAGAATCATTTAGTAAAAATCATAAGAAAGTTCAACTCTTAAGTTTTAATCTTGATATACTTTTTGATTATCACTCTTCAACATGGCTGCCATAATTTTTTAATACATTTTAAAACTGTTGCAGGACTTCATGAACACCATGTATAACTTATTTCTTAATAAACAATATTTAGGAAGGAGGCTGAATAACTTATTAGTGTCCCTGTTGTTGCACAAAACATATTTACACAATTCTTCTTATGTCTTTCAACCCACGTCGAGTAGACAGTTGAAAAGAAATGTGGGATGAATAGTTTGTTGATCTCGTTTGCCTCTCTATAGCGAGAGATTTTATAGGTTGGCAGTGTTACTCCACCCTACACATACACCTAATATTTCCCTTTTGGAACCAATACTGGCAGAATTATTTGCACATATCAATAAAGATTAGTTTGCAGACATAACCAGGATTGTTGTTTTTATATGGACACATTGACCCACTAATGTTGAAGTTGCTTGAATGAGCTCATTAAGACTCGTCATTTTTACAGTTTGTATTTCAATGAGGATTTTCTCATGAAGAGAACTATAAAAAATCTTATCTGATCAAGTAATTTGGAACAATTTTTATGAGTTAATATAAAAGACAGAAAAAAAAAAAAAAGATCATAAAAGGTTGGAAGGATATGATTCGATTCGACAACAAATTCAGCTGGAAAAATACTTAATACTAAAATCAAACGACTGAAAGCTGTTTTTTAATGGAATGATATCTTTATGAAGAGATAAACAAAAATTTTTTGCAGGAAACTAAACAAAAAAGCAAAATATGTTCAAACACATCTTAAATGGTTTGGTTTCTTAGTTTAATGGCATATCAATCTTCATTGGTTATTTAATGCCAAAGCCATTCTTGTAGAAGAACAAAAATGATTCTAATTAACCCATAAATGAGGAGGATAAGAGGTTTTATATCTTTCTCCAAAGGCATTAGTCCAAAAGGGAATGTAATTGAATGACTGTAGTTCAATGTCACAGTCCATCTTGTTAGCCACTCAGTTACAGGACTTAAACTATAACACATCTGGAGCCTTCTCTAAAGGTGTCATTATTAAGGGTGAATCTATATGAATCTGACTCATAACTTATGGTATATATATAAACAAATACAAAAATTTTTAAGTCAATAATCCATAAACAAGTTTGATTAACTGAAATTGAGAGGTCACTTCATTTGGATATAGAGGCAGGCAGATATGATGAGAATAGGATAGATACATATAAACATTTTGAGATGAATAGAAAGATAACTAGATACAGACAGATAAACAGAGATAGATACTAATGTTGCATATTGATCTTTGACAAAACTGTCAATCTGGGATTTCTGGGACAGGATGTTCCAGTTGTGTAAACAGGAAGACAGCTCACATGGGTTGACAATGCAGATCATGTGAATCACAATTAGAATGTGTAGGCCTTATGAAATTATAAATAAACAGGTACCCACAGATAGTCACAGAGTCATGGTCAGCCAGTTGGAGCCATAACCAAGTCAGGACAGAAGCTACCCAGTGGGGGCAATGGCCCACAGTGGACCTCAAACAAGAACATTCATTCAATGATATAAACAATTGAAGAATACTCTTTTATGCAAATTTCTATGCAAATTCATATTCAGTGGACTTGATATAAGCAGGATTCAAAACTTTTATGATTCACATATTTTAACTTTATCAGATCTATACTATTTTCTAGAATATCCAACCAGAAAAAATCCAAAACATTACAAACGTATCCTTCTTTTTTTTTTTTTTTTTTTAGAATTTTTCAAGATATTATCCTTATTTCATGACCTAAAATGATCTAGACATTTAATAGGTTTCTCATCATTTGACCAGAAAAGAGCCAACCACCCCCCTCATTACTGTTTATCCTCGGCTGGCCCTAGTTCACAGTCATATAGTATATCTTGTGGAGATCATACTCACTATACTCTTATATTTTCTTGACTACCCAATGATTATGAAGCTGTAAAAGCTACTGCATACAAGTACTGGTAGTATATAGCATCTCAGTAAATAGCCGTCTGATGCCTCCACTTCACATGTAAGACCCTCTCATTTACATTTAATATAGAATGAGACTTCATTCTAATACTGGTAGGATATGGCATTTCAGTAAACAATAGCCACCTGATACCTCATTTCACACATAAGACCCTCTTCATGTACATTCAATATAGAATAAGGCTTCATTTGAAGACTGGAAGTCTATGTCATCTCAGTAAACAACAGCCACCAGATATCTCTACTTTGAATATAAGACCTTTTTCTTTACAATTAATATGGAATGAGGCTATGTTTAAGAACTGGTAGTATATAGCATCTGGGTAAACAACAGCTACGAAAAACATCATTTCCACTTGATATCATAATATTAGGCAACATACAAGTATTCATGGTGTTTGATCAAATAATACTTCCACTTCGAATACGTAAACATCTCCATTCATATTTAATATAGAATGAGGCTGCATACAGTAGTAGTAGTCCATGACATCTGGGTAAACATTAGCCTGCTAGATACGTCCACTTTGCATATAAGACTATTTTCATTTACATTTTTAATAGAATGAAGTTATGTACAAGTAATCATAGTCTATGGCATCTGAGTAAATATTAGTCTACCAAATACCTTAACTTTGCATACTTCATTTACATTTAATATAGAATGAGGTTACATTCAAGTACTGCTAGTCTATGGTTATATATGGAGAGAGAGAGAGAGAGAGATAAAGGAGACACTCAGTGAGCAATGGTTATTATCATAGGAAATGGACACAGTGACTTGAGTTCAAATCTTGGATCAAGCAGTTTTTATTTCACATTGCACTAATAGTCTTGGGAAAGGTATGAATTCAACTATTCTCCCTCCAGCTATAGGTAAATAGTAGGGCAGACTAAGCTCTTAAACCTTTGAATGGTAAACGATCTAGGAAAAAGAAAACTGAATTGAATCCTGTTAGAGTCCACTTTAAAAAAAAATCAACCTTGTGTTACATTCTGTTCATGCTAAGAGGTTGGTGTATATATATATATATACTTATTTATAAGCCTATATATATATATATATATATATATATATATATAAACATATATATTTATGTATGCATATGTATATTTATGAACCTATATATATATGTGTGTATATATATATAAGCCTATATATGTGTGTGTGTGTGTGTATATATCCATGTAAAGGCTATATATATATATGTGTGTGTGTGTGTGTGTGTGTATATATATACATAAGCCTATATATATGTGTGTATGTGTATATATTTATATATTTATTTATGAGACTATATGTATATATAACCCAGTGTATGCTTTTCAATGCATAAAACCTGTCAACTCAGTTGAAAGATCAAATCCCTATTGAGTCAGATTTTTCTTACCATTAGGCAACTGAAGTATGACTAAAGAGATGACAAAACCTGCAATGGCAAAAGTATATTTCTAATCTTTAAACACAATCATACGATAGGAAAGATTCTCATATCAAATCTAAAAAGTACAATTAGTACTGAAAAAAAAACCCTTTCAAATAAAATATAACCCTCGTGTCAAATACCAAGCAAGTTGCTTTGTAAACTGAAAATCATGGTCCTTTTCCGGATTTATTTCCCCCCCATTACACATGACATTTTCATTTAAATTAATATCTCACAGACATATCCTGAAAGGCAACCCATTTACTTCATGTCCATGTAATTTCCATCATTAATTATTCAAAGTAGATGCAGCAAAAGAAGAAATTTAAAAAAAAAAAAAAAAATCTTCTAAAAGACTGGAAATTTTTTATAAAGAATTCATCATTTGAATATTTTGTTTCACAAATTTTATATTCAAATATTGTTGGATTTAGTCCATCTTTCTCTCATACGAGAAATATATATAAAGAACAAAAGTGATAAGACAAATAAGAAATATTTCTTTTATGTTAATTTTTGGTTATCCCCAAATAATTTTAACTTTAGGTCATCCTCAGGAGAAAAAGATTTTGTGGAAAAAAAAGTTTTTGCTGTTAGAGGAGTTGATATGCTATAAGAGAAGTGACAAAAAGATGTTTTGGTGATGTAACATATCTCAGTTTAATGAACTAATTAGTGGAGAGAGTGTATCCATTAATGCCGAAAGTTTGTTAAATCTTAATGTATTTTAGAAGACCACTTTTTCCATTGTAATTAATTCAATGCTATAAAATAAAATAATTTGTGCAATGCTTTAAGCAAATTACAAAATTAAAACAAATTACGATCGAAATGCCTTTTTCTTCCACATGTTAGAGCTCAAACACACATTTGATTTTTCCCAAGCCACTCTAACCAAACCCATACACTGCTAAAAACCCTGAAGACTACTAGAATCTATGGTCATCTCCAAAACAAACCATATTTACTTCTTAGCCTTTCCTCACCCCAATTTCAACCCAGACACTACAATATAGACAATTCTCTGCGACATCTCATTATAGTCAATATCTTTTTCATGTAAGAAGTTATGCCAAAATCCCCTTTCACACAAGCAAACCCTTCCCTACTTCTTTCTTATCAACTCCTTAAAATCTATCTCCACTTTGAAAACAAAAAACCTTTAATGAAACTTGATACATTTGACTTTAAATCCCTCCCAACTTTTCCTGCTACAATTATACCCACTCCACTCTCCTCACATGCTTTAAAATAGAAAAACTCAGAAAACAGTTTTGAAGAAGTTCATGAAGATGAAATAAAGTCCAAATGAAATATCCCGCATCTAAATCTGAGCTAAGTGTTTGATTTATCCAACTTTCCACATATTTCTATCATACTGTCAGATTCACTACAAAATCTATGCTATATATATATATATATATATATATATATATATATATATATATATATTCTAAAATAGGTAGGTCCACAAAGAGATTTGTATTTTTTAATTTTTTATTTTGTTCTTACATACATGTTATATATGTGTGTGTTTCCAGCTTGTTGCTTTCATCAGAGAACATATATGGCACAAGGCCTTTTAATGGGGTACTCAATGAGTCTTGAACTCTATCTTGTTCACAGTTTGAAATGTTTTGAATGTTTTTCAGTTGGTTATGAGTTTTATATAGAGGTCATCCTCTCTTTTTCTTAGAGTCTGTTTACCTTAGTCTGCTTTACTCCTCTTTGATTTGTTTTTGTCATTGTGTATGTATGTGTGTGCATTGGAGTGGTTTTGGGTTTCACTAACAGTTATTTTTCTTCCGTGTGTGTGTGTGTGTGTGTCTTGGGGATTTTGTGTGGCAGTGTGGTTTTAAATTTACTGGTAACTTTTTTCCCTTAGAGTTTTTGTCTGTGTATATGTATACACATATCTATGTATGTTTGTGTGTGTATATATATATATATATGTGTGTGTGTGTGTGTGTGTGTGTGTGTGTTTCCAGCATGATGCTTTCGTCTAAGAACATGTCTGGCACAAGGTCTAGTTTGTGGGTATTCAATAAGATTTTAACTTGCTCATGTTTGTAGTTTGAACGATTTTTAATTAGTTATGATTTTTTTGTGTGTGTGTGTGTATATATATATATATATGTGTGTGTGTGTTTATTTCCATTTGTGTGTGTATACGATTCATGTTTTATTCAACTTTGGTTTAAATTTATCTATAAAATTCTTTTCCTTTATTCGAAGTTGCATGTAGTCATTGGTTTAATAAATTGGCATAATTTTAAATTTACCTCAACTACATTGGTATAGGGTCACGTCTTCCCAAGAGGATTAGAAATATGCATCCATGGAGGTGACCATGTCCTCTGCAAAGAGTACAGATTTAACTTGCAAGACACATTCAGGTCAATTGGCCACGCAATTACCATGACTAGTTAATTTAGCGTTACTTGTGTGCAATATGGACAGTGGCTCAGTAGTTTCGGCTCTGCAATCTGTGATCACTGGTTCGATCTCCAGTGGTGTAGATCAGAGTATACACTGCTGATGAGACCTAATAAGGTCGAAACAGCTGTCCAATGTTTCCGTATGTCATGCGTAGGTGTTCGCCAGTTTTTCTGGTCTTGGCAATTCAATTTACTGAACTAAACCATGTACTTATGCTAAACTGAGTTGTTTGAAATGGAACTGTTTTTGACATTGAAAGTGTATTTTCACTAAACTGAATTGTTTAAAATAGAACTGTTTTGACATTTAACTGTGTGTAAACAAAAAATATACTAAACTGAATTGTTTGAATTAGAACTGTTTGACTAAACTGAATAGCTTCAAAAAGAAATCTTTTTGACAATTAAACTGTGTACTAAACTGAATTGTTTGAAATAGATTATTTGTATAAAAATGGATTTGCCATTAAATAACCTACAAAGGTTGATATGCCATAAAAGCCAACTAACAAACCAACCAATATACTGTCAGATTCACCACAATGTATCATTTCAATACATACATACATACATACACACACACGTGTGTGTGTATATATATATATATATATTTGGATGAGATTCTTACTTATTCAAAGAAAATGCAAGACCTTTTCCTTTATTTTGATCTAAGAAAAAAATGTTTAAAAAATGTTTTTAATTTTACTCATTAGTAATAATCGACAATTGTTTAAGACTAATATTACTATCTTTGTTAGTTGTATGTCTACTTTTTGGATAATTCATTCTTTAGCTCTTCTTGGGCATGTCATTCTTTTTACAATATTATCCATAAATTAGTACCTCCCCCACAAAAAAAAAATCCTAATAAAAATAAATTCTTCTAATACAAAGGAAACAGGATTTCATTAATTCTTGTGGAACATTATACAATCAAAACTGATATTGTTTGGGTAATTCCCAAATGGAAGATTGGTTGGTTGGGTGTTTGGGTTTTATGGCATATCAACCTTTATAGGTTGTTTAACGCCAAATCCATTTTTATGAAAATAGTTCTATTTCAAACTATTCAGTTTAGCATAAGTACGCAGTTTAAATGCAAGTACAGTTTAATTGTGAAAAACATTTCTATTTCAAACTATTCAGTTTAGTTAAGCAGTTCTAATTCAGCCAATTCAGTTTAGTATAAGTACAGATTTTGTTTACACACAGTTCAATGTCAAAACAGTTCTATATTAAACAATTCAGTTTAGTGTAAGTACAGTTTCAATGTCAAAAACAGTACCATTTCAAATAATTCAGTTTAGCATAAGCACACAAAGTACAGTTTAATTGTCTAAAACATTTCTATTTCAAGCTATTCAGTTTTGTCAAACAGTTCTTTTTCAAACAATTCAGTTTAGCATAAGTATGCAATTAGTTCTATTTAACCCATAGATAGGGTCCTATCAGATGCTACCATTCTGGGCCAGAGTGGACCTGGGAGCAATGGCAATGAAGGGGTACTCCACATTCCCCAAAGCTCCGGCATCACTGGAATCTCACCATCAGATTGTTTAGTGTCATATAACAGGACAATCATTGGTGGGGGTCTTACCCCTTTGCAGAGGTGTAGTCAGTGTATTCTACAGCCCCAACCAACTGGGCAATTGAAGATTGATGTTGTACAATAATTCGCCCTATATTTTAGCCCTCCTTGTGTTTGAAATAATTTTAAATTTTACATCAATGTCAAAGATCAGTATCAAAATCTAGATGAAATGCTAGTGATTCTGAATGCTGATTTTCAAGATCAACAGTCCTTTTTCCATTTAGGAAACCAGCATAATCTCCTTTCTACACTTTAACCTCCACAATTGAAATAGTTATGTATTTTCAACTAATTTTTGACTGATTTTAACAGCATGTCAACCTGTCTGGGATTAGTTCATGCTTAGAGGTTAGAGAATCATATACATTGTACATTTATATTTACATTTTTTGTGTAGTTGCTTCTCAAGAGATTTTTACACACAGTTATATATCAAGTATTCCTATCTAATACAAATAATTTGCAAACAGATCAATTTGACCCATAGACAGAACCCTAACAGATGTAGTACCTGATAGGGTCCTATCTCTACTCTGAGTCACAGTGGACCTGGGAGTAATGGCAATGAAATGGTACTCCACGATCCACAGATGCAGTTTAGGATTTTTTTGGGGGGGAAAGGAATATGGTTTGTATATTCTAAGCCCTGCAGACAGAACAAATTTTGAGTTGAGTCATTATGATTCTAAGAGTTCTTTGGACTATTTGCTGCAACCAAAACATTTTTTCTTACCTTATTTGTTTGATCTATATAGAAAGAAAAGATTATAACTGATTTTATGGTAATTCATACATGCTACTACCACTACTCTTACTGCTATTGCTATTAATGTAGTCAGTATATTACTGAGAGTTTTGTGGCTGCAATAACTGGATATTTCCCACCATTACCAAAGATATAACCAGCTCATTGGTCTAGTGGGTGGAGTGTTCGCCAATTGTCCGTTAGACCGTTTTGTGGCTGCAATAACTGGATATTTCCCACCATTACCAAAGATATAACCAGCTCATTGGTCTAGTGGGTGGAGTGTTCGCCAATTGTCCGTTAGACCGTTTTGTGGCTGCAATAACTGGATATTTCCCACCATTACCAAAGATATAACCAGCTCATTGGTCTAGTGGGTGGAGTGTTCGCCAATTGTCCGTTAGACCATTTTGTGGCTGCAATAACTGGATATTTCCCACCATTACCAAAGATATAACCAGCTCATTGGTCTAGTGGGTGGAGTGTTCGCCAATTGTCCGTTAGACCGGGGTTTAATGGTACTTGATACCTCCTTGCTAAACACTCAACAATATAAGGTACATATCAAGTGTAAAGTGGAGCAATCCAGGGAAAGCAGTAGTGCCCTCCCCTACACCTCGGTGTAGTAGCTATTGAAAAGGGAGCCTTCTGGTCATCCTCGACTACGGTCACCAACTTTACTTTTACTACTTACTACCAAAGATATATTTTAAGCGTAAGTCAAAACCTAAGATTTCAAATGCAAATTTTCAAAGCAAGCAAACTCTTCCCAAGTGGATTGATTAAGTGATTTTAATGGCATGTCAGTTCATCAAGGATTATTTTATGCCTAGAGGTTAAGGAACTGTATTCATTTTTTGTGTAGTTGTTTCTTTGAAGTTTTTTTGCATACAGTTATGATATCAAGTATTCCTATCAAATACAAATAATTTAAGCACAGTTGTATGATTTCAAGTATTCCTATCTAATACAAATAATTTGTACACAGTTGTATGATTTCAAGTATTCCTATCAAATACAAATAATTATGATTTCAAGTAATTATTTTTATTTAACAATAGTCATTTGTTTATACAGTTATCCAGTTTCAAGTAACTTATAATAATCTTTCATAAACAATTATAGCTTCAAATAACTGTTCCTGATACAAATAATTTACAGTTATATAGCATCAAGAATTCTTATCAAATATGAATAATTTTTCAACAGATCTATTTGACCTATAGATGGAACCCTAACAGGTACTACCATTTTGGGTCAGAGTGGACCTGGGAATAATGGCAATGAAGGAGTACTCAATGCTCTCTTGATATCCAGAACTCGAGCCTCACCATCAGTTTAATACCAAACTCAAGATACCCCTTTTTTGAGTGGGACAGTCTTACCCCTTTTGCAGTTGGTCAATAGAGGAATAGCCTGTATTTGAATTAAGGAAATTAGTTTCCTAAGACAGTCAACATATTCTAAGCCCTGTACTAATGTTAGAGGTAAGTGTTTAAATTTGGATTAATTCCAGGAGTTTGAATGTTGATTTTTTTAGGTAAACAGTTGCTCTCTGTTCATAAGAAAGTTGCATAACACAATCATCCTACCTTCGTTTAGGCCTTCTTTGTGACTGAAATATTTGATCTATGAAGTTCCTACGTCTATCTGCCCAGTCTGTTTCTCTGCAGTGGGGTACCCCCCCCACAACGAGTGTCCTGTATATGACACTAAACAATCTGATAGTAAGGCTCCGGGAATGCGGAGTATCCCTTCATTGCCATCGCTCTCAGGTCTACTCTGGCCCAGCATGGTGGCACCTGATAGGATCCTATAGAACTAAACTGTGTACTTAAGCTAAACTGAATTGTTTGAAATAGAGCTGTTTTTGATATTGAAACTGTTTACTTATGCTAAACTTAACTGTTTTTAAATAGAACTAAACTGTGTACTTATGCTAAACTGAATTTTTTTAAATAGAACTGTTTTTGACATTGAAACTGTGTACTTATGCTAAACTGAATTTTTTTAAATAGAGCTGTTTTTGACATTGAAACTGTGTACTTATGCTAAACTGAATTGTTTGACATTTAATTGTTTTTAAACAAAAACTATACTTATACTAAACTGAATTGTTTGAAATAGAGCTGTTTTGACATTTAACTGTTTGTCAACAAAAGCTATACTTATACTAAACTGAATTGTTTGAAATAGAGCTGTTTTGACATTTAACTGTTTGTCAACAAAAGCTATACTTATACTAAACTGAATTGTTTGAAATTTAATTCAGCATTAAATGACCTGAAAAGGATTGATACACTATAAAACAAAACAACCAACCATCCTGCTTCAACAGTCTCCTTCCGAACTAGTGAAATGCAAAGCAAAGTTTAGGTGTTAAAAAAAAATTGATATCATTTGAGATGTCTAGGGCATTTCAAAAATATTGATATTATTTTATAATCTAATACCTTGAGCAATTCTCATTGAAATGATCTCAAATTTTAACAGCATGTGTAGAAATAACTAAAAATTCTATACTTATATTTAAATGACTTTTCTTTTCAAGTGAATTGTATTTCTATACTTGAAAAGAAAAAAATCCATTAAACATAGAATTTTCTGTTGTTTTTACATATGCTGTTAAAATTTGAGATTGCTTGAATGAAAATCGGTCAAGTTATTAGATTAGAAAATGATATCAATTTTTTTAAAACTCTATGTATTTAAAAGATTTTTTAAGGGCTTTTGTCAAGAAAAAGTCACTTTCTTATTATCTATGTTTTGTTATTTATAATCTTTTTTTTTATTTCATTACAGCTGCTGAACTACAAACAATGTTAGAACAAGGATGAAAGAAATCTGATAACCATATTCAAATCAAGCCACAAGAATGGATGGAACTTCCAAGTTATCAACTTTTCTTCCTGTGTGGTTATATATTTTATGCTCTCTAACAAGCTATGCCTGAGCATGCACCGAAAGATATGGGGTCCTCTCCATACAGAGGGAAACATAAAGCACCCTTTAAAAAAAGCCAGGCCAAAATAGCATATTCACTCGACACAAGTATCTGGTCTCCTAAAATATTCTCCCCGGGAAACATTGGACTTTCTCTTGTTACTTTGTTGGTTTATTTCAACACTTTGGAAGGTGACTTTGTACATGATGACATGTTTGCTATCCAGAGAAATGAAGATGTAACTGGACAGAAGCCTTGGTACCATGCCTTCCAAAATGACTTTTGGGGAAAGTCTATGGCAGACAATACAAGTCATAAATCTTACCGACCTCTAACTATCCTCACATTCCAGTAAGTTCTATTATTTTTGTCGCACCTTTTTTTCCTTCCCCCACATTGTAAAATTGATCACACTTTATTAATTCTTGAAATTAATTCTTTAATATACAAGTATCCTCTACTTTTTAAAAGTTGTTATTAACTAAGTTTAGCTTAGTTGCAGCACAAGGCCAGAAGTATGGGTCACCAATTGAAAATCAAACTCACTAACAAGCTTTTTAACCATTACACATTTCTTTTATTAAAGTTTGTTTTATTCCATTTTACATTTTTACAAAAGACTTACATTAAACCAGATTTTTATTGCTATCTGAAATAGCATAAAGAAAAGAAGCGATTACTGTTATTTTATATGGGAAAATTTTTTTAGCGTTCCCAGACCTAAAATTAATCTTTTATGTCTGTCTACTTCAATGCTAAAAGTTGATGGTTTGGTTAGTTGTTAGTGTATCAACTTTTGTTGGGTTATTTAATGCCAATGTCAGACATCTTTTTTTATTCTTTGCAAACAAGCAATTGTATGGTTTTAAGTAACTTTTCTTATTACAAATAATTTGCACCATTTTACATTTTCAAGTAATCCTATCTAATACAAATAATTTGCACTGTTTTATGTTCTCAATTAATCCTATCTTATACAAATAATTTGCACCATTTTACATTTTCAAGTAATCCTATCTAATACAAATAATTTGCACTGTTTTATGTTCTCAATTAATCCTATCTTATACAAATAATTTGAACATAGAGCCATAGCTTTAAATACTTACATCCAATACTAGTAAGTAAAGTTGGCAACTGTAATTGAGGGTGACCTGAAGGCTCCCTTTTCAATAGCTAATACATTGAGGTGTAGGGGAGGGCACTACTCCTTTCCCTGGATTGCTCCACTTTACCCTTGATACACAGCTTATAATGCTGAGTGTTCAGCAAAGAGGTATTAAATACCATTTTTTTGTGCCTTTGGTATGATGCGACCTGGGATTGAACCCTGGTCTCCTGGGCAATTGGCGAACACTCTGGTCAATGGGCCAGTCTAATACTAACTAAAACTAATAATTTTCAAACATCTATTTGATCCAGAAATAGGAGCCTAAAAGATACATTTCAGGTCAGAGTGAACCTGGGGGTAACTGTCATAAAGGAGTGACATCACACTCTTCAGGACTCCAGAATGGGAGCCTCATTACTTTAGTTGAAAGATGACTTCGATCATCTATAATGGCTGATGTAGAAATACCACAATAGGCTTGTCTGCTTAGCTTCCTACAGTTCTTTGTAGACACACAAAAACATTCTGTAAACCTGCACTAAAACTTACATGCATTTTCCCCGTTAAAGCCAAATTTTCACAATCATTGAAACCTTATCAATTGTAGGGAAAATGTGAAGGTTATATTTTAAGTGTGAGGACACTCAAATAGATTTCCTTGGATGAGTTTATGGTAATGGTTTTTTACTTAAAGCCATTTCAGCATAAAAAAAAGTTTCATAGAAAATGCTTGACTTTTAACGTGGGAAACTTGTATCTTTTTGTGTGTGAGAATTTTTTACATCCAACTGCAAGTTCAGCTTAAATATTCTTTATATGTGGTTTTTACTCTGCTAATTAATTCTTTATAGATCGTTATTTTAAAGTTTTTATATTTTATCCATAACAGAATTGTGAGAATTTTTATAGTTTTATTATGCTATCATTTTATAAGTGTGGTGTTAGTATTTATTCACCTACTCCCACAACCACCACTGGCAGGATGTGACAATTTTTAACTGGAGTACAGTTGGTTTTGAATTCAATACCTTTTTTTATCCTAGACCAGTTGCCATATCATAACAAAAGAGTCTAGACTGCTTTACTATTCAACTATAGCTGGGGAGAGATGGATTCATGCCTTTTTCAATGGTGGAGTAAAACATAAACTTGGTTTGTTGTGTTGATTTCCTACAATGTAAATTATCATACCTCATGCTTCCATATTATTTACAAAACTATTCTGTATTTAATACCAAAATATATAATCTTATACTTAATACCTGTACATTTGGCAGGGGCAGTAGAATATGCTGACTACATCTCTGTAGAGGAGTAAGGTCCCCTCCCCCAATGAGTATCTTGGATATGACACTAAACTATTTGATGTTGGGGGACTTCCTGAAGCTTTGGAGAATGTGGAGTATCTTTTCATTCCCATTGCTCCTGTTGTATTTTGACCTTTGGCCCGAGCAAACATGCCATTACAAAGTGATTCACCCGAAGGAAGTGACACATTCCAATGGCCAGTAATCGAAAGAGATCGCGTGGGTGGATTTGGCTGATGAAATGGGACAAGGTAAAGCCCATGATACACTCATAGACTGATGCACCGGAAGAGAGTGACCTGTGAACTGCATGACAGTTATTTCCGCTGAGTGATGATCAATCATGCCATTCCAAAGATCGAGTGGGCGTTGAACTGCTATATAACTCAGTCAAGACAGAAGTCAAGTGACAGATCCAGTTACAGTTGAAGTCAGAGTTATAGACGAGATGTGGTAGGGAAAGCCACACCAGGCCGAAGGGGCTTGGGGCCCTAATGAGTTGGGGTCCAGAGAAGATGCTGATAAGATGCAGTAAAGAAAGCCATCATCCAGCAGAGAGCTGGGCCACTGGGCCTCCGGTTGAGCAGCCCTAGAGAACGAGAAAGACACAAGGTTGATGGCCTGAAGAGTAGGGGTCAAAATGTTGCAGTTATGTTTGGTCTCCAACTCCCTCTCACACGCAAACCTTGAGTAACCCTTTTCGAACCCTTACAATAAAGTGAGAAGTACATATTTTGTTAAAGAAGTCTTCCTGCGTCTGTCTTTATTATTGTGTCGTTATGATGCTGTAGATGACAATATAACACTCCCAGGTCCACAGTGACCCAGAGAAGTTGGTTGGTTGGGTTTTATGGCATATCAACCTTTGTAGGTTATTTAATGCCAAATCCATTTTTATGTAAATAATCAGTTCTATTTAAAACAATTCACTTTAGCATGAGTACACAGTTTAATTGTCAAAACATTTCTATTTCAAACTATTCAGTTAATTCACACAGTTATGTATAACAATTCAGTTTAGTGTAAGTACAGTTTCAATGTCAAAACAGTTCAATTTCAAACAATTCAGTTTAGCATAAGCACGCAGTTTAAATGTAAGTACAGTTTAATTGTGAAAAACATTTCTATTTCAAGCTATTCAGTTTAGTCAAACAGCTCTAATTCAAACAATTCAGTTTAGCATAAGTAATCAGGCTTCTAAATTTGGGAGATTAGCACAACACCATCTTCCTTCCTCCTCTTCTCCCTCCAATTTGCTGTATTAAGCTTAGCAATTTAGCTTAGCTGGGACTTGCAATGGGGCAGTGGTTAGCAAGCTAATCGTAAAAATCATTACAAATCTAGCGATTTATATTTATATATATGTAGTTCTTTTTTTAAAGTTTTTTTTAATGAAATTGTTTTTTTTTTATTCTATTATTTTTTGGTTGTTTTTCATTTGGTCAATTTGACTTAATAGAAACTTGTTGACCAATCAGGAGCAGCTTGATACCTAACTTGATTTCAAGCAAGCAAAAAATATGGTGGAAGCAAATTTAAAATCTATAATTTTAGAAATAAGAAAGTTGTCCAAGAGCATACTACATGCAAAGCCTGTAAAACTGAACTTTGGTAACTTGATTATGGATACTCACTTTTACTCTCTTAATTTTAATGTAATTCCTTTTTTCAAAACTGAACTCTTTTTTTACTCTTATTAGAAAAAGAGTGACAAATTAAAAGATAAACAAATTTTAATTAGCTTTTTTTACTCTTATTAGAAAAAGAGTTCAAATTAAAAGATAAACAAATTTTAATTAGCTTTTTTACTCTTATTAGAAAAAGAGTTCAAATTAAACGATAAACAAATTTTAATTATCCGTAAGAGTTTTCAGACTATTGTCTTCGTCTTTATTGTTTTTACCACAACTGCAAGGGATGGAGTAAACACAGTTGTTAATATTGTTAAATTCTGCTGGTGCTTGACCCAGAAGAAATATCTCCGGAGAGTTGAATCATTTGTGAAGCCACCAACATAATTCAACAATATCAACAACTGTGTTTACTCCATCCCTTGCAGTTGTGGTAAAATATACGAAGGCGTGACAAGTCGCCCACTAAAAGTAATGCTAGAAGAACATTGGAAGGCTGTAGTACAAGGTGAGATTGAAAAGTTGGGTATGGCGGACCATATATGGAAGGTAAAGGGAAACCATCTGCCCTTATGGGATGAAGTTGAAATAATTGATAGAGCTGAACATTGGAGGATTAGACGCTCTAAGGAATCGGTTTATATGGTGGGCTGCAATGACCTGCTGAGTAGACCAAGTATAGAGATGAATACAACATGGGAACCGATAGTTAAAAAGACTAGATAAAAAAATAACAATAAAGATGAAGACAATAGCCCAAAAACTCTTACTGATAAAAATCCTCAAGCTTCATCTCATAAATTTAGACAACCAAATTTTAATTAATTATAATGAATTTAATTTTTAAAATATTTCTGATTCCAGTGGGTACAACAGAATGAATAGCATGGTTTTGAAAAGAATTCATAATATTCTGAGGAAAGCATTTGGCATATGTTCTTACAATTAATAAACATTTCATTATAGGATGGATATGTTAAAATAATCTCCAACACAAAATATCATCCTAATAATTGCAAAAAATGATGACATATTGTTACTTTCTTGTCATCAGAGAGAGGCTTCTTTTTATGTATTTCTATTTAAATGCTTTTACTATGATAAAAACATTGTATTAACTGAATTAATTTCTTTTTATTATGGGTATAATGATATGTAATGTCTTCATAATGATACATATGGTGACGAGACTGTATCATTATATGCCTAAAGTCAACCTTTGTTAGGTTATTTTATGCCAAAATCAGTTTAACTACTATAGTCTCCAACAGGCAAATTGTTCTGAGTATAGTTGTTGAGATATGTTCTTACAGTTATTAGATATTTCATTTTAGGATGAATAAATTAGAATAGTCCAGGACATGAAGTATCATTTCGACATCACAAAAAATGATGATGTCTGGTTTTCTTTCATATTTTCTTCTCAACAGAGAGAAATGCTTCTTTTTATGCAATTCTATTTATATGATTTTAATATGATAAAGATATATCATATTAACTGAATCGGTTTTTGTTTTTTTTCTGTTTTGGTTGGGTTTTATGGCATATCAACCATTGTAGGATATTTAATGCCAAATCCTCTTTATACATATATATTAAATATATATATGATTTGATTTGGTTTGGTTGGCTTTTATGGCATATCAACCATTGTAGGATATTTAATGCCAAATCCTCTTTATACATATATATTAAATATATATGATTTGCAGACACACATTTTGTAGATAACATTTTCAAACAAACCTGAGCTCATTTTTTAAGCACACAGTTGAATGGTTTCAAGCATTTCTATCTAACATGAATAATTCTATTTGCTATTAATCATTTCTTTGCATACATTTAAATTGATATACATGATTTGTAAGTGAATAGGTTTGTAGGTAATTTCATTTTCAAATGAGTTAGAAATAATTTGTTTGCACTCTAATGTTGCTCCACAGTTAAATGGTTTCAATTATTGCTCTAATACTAATATTAATCATTTGTTTGAATACAATGAAGTGGTTACAAGTATTGCTATTTAACACTAATTATTCAATTCAACAAACTCATTTGTTTGCATACAGTTAAATGGTTTCACATATTGCTATATATCACAAACAATTCAATTAGACATCAGTCATTTTTGTTTATACACAATTAAATGATCAAACAGTTCTATTTCAAACGATTCAATTTAGCATAAGTCATTTGTTTTCACACAGTTTAAATGTCAAACAGTTTTATTTGATCCATAGAGAGAACCCAATCAGGTGCTACCACTCTGGACCAGAGTGGACCTGGGAGCAATGGCAATGAAAGGGTACTCCATATTCCCCAAAACTCCAGCATTACTGGAACCTAGCTATCAGATTGTTTAATGTCATATCTAGGACACTCGTTGGGGAATTATTTGGCCTCCTGGCACATATGCCAGGTGGCCTGGTGCTAGACTGGAACAGCAAATTAATGCTGTTGGCCTTAGCTACCTTCTATTATCATAATATGTAGTGTATCATGATACCTGACTGTATTATTATAAGCTTTAAGTCAACTTTTGTTAGGTTACTTTATGCCAAAATCAGTTTAAGAACTTTAGTTTCCAATTATATATAATATAAAAATATCTTTCACAATTATTTTAAACAGGTAACCACTCCATACTTAGTTGCTATCATCATGCTGCTTGAATGGACTTCTCTGACTCTTGCCATCTGTCTCTATCATCCATCACTTCTGGCAGGTCCTTTAGGCTACATCCTTTGTCTGTATAGAGCTGTTGTAGATAAGTTCTAGTTGGTCATCCAACACTTACATGTCCATGTAAAGGGGTCCATAGGAGAACATTGCTTATGAGTTTGTTTTTACTTCTCCACCAGTGTCCCACATGTCTTATTTGGATGGTTTTAGAGATGGGAGGTAGATGGCTGTACAGCTGCTGTTTTGTGGGATGTTGCTTCCAGGATTTGTTCAGTATAGCTTGTAGCATTCTTGTGCAATTCCCATTTGGTTTTTTCTCTATATATTTAATCGGCATCCATGTGGTGCATCCATATCATAGAATTGACATGACCACTGCTTGGAAAAAATTGTGCTTTATTTTACCAGATAAGTCTCACTTCTATATGATTAATAACCTATTGATTGCAGTCCATGCTTTTGCTAGTCACACATTGTCTTTTTCAGTAGATGAGATGCTGTTTCTGAGGTAGGTGAACTTGTCCACTAGTTTCAGAGAGCCACCATTTAGTGTGGAGATGTCTCCTTTTTGATTAAAACACATGTACTCCATTTTGTCTGCATTCACATGGAAGCCAATGCTACCTGCTGCCTGCTCCAGACTATGCAGCAGGGATTTAGCTTGGGTTGGTGTATTTGCCAGAAGCCGATGTCATCCATATAGTCTGCATCCATAATAGTTTGAATGCGGTATCGTCTACTTTTTGCCTTTTTTTGGCTCACTCAAACCATACTTATTTGTAATATCAATATTTCAAGAGCCGATGAATTAATAATGTTCACAATCATTTAAAACATCATTTTAAACAGATCTATTGGACCTATAAATAGGATCTTAACAGGTACTACCACTCCAGATTAGAGTGGACCTGAGAGTAATGACAAAAAGGGGTAACTCTATACTCTCCAGAGCTCCAAGACTGCTAAAATGCAGTTTAGTGTCATACCTAGAAAACCCTTTTTTGTGGGGGGAGGGGGAGAGTCTTACCAACATAGCGGTAAAGCAAAATTGTAAATATGTTGTTCAATGAAGTTAATCTAAAAATGTCTTAATTTTAGATTTACAAAGTTCCTTTCATTTGATGGGATTATTCATGTATAAATTGATATTTCTTTCTAAGATCAAGGTATAGTAACTGTTTGTACTGGCTAGGTTCAAAGTAACTTTTCCCTGCACTTTTATTTAGGATCAGAATTAAGTTAAAGTAGCTACCTTTAAATATAATTAAGGATTAAGAAGATATAATCTGGTCTTCTTTTCTGTAGCAGTTTCATAAAATTTACTCTAGTCAAGTTTTGTTTTATTAAGCATGAAAATGATAATCGATAAAATAAATGACCTGGTGAGTTTATTGTGATAATTTCTCTTTGAAATATATTGTCCTTTTATTTCTCTCATGAAGTGAATAAAGAAAAGAGTAAAGATTTAGGAGAGAGTGAGAGAGAAAGGTGAGAGATAAAGAGAGACTGATGAAAGAGGAAGAATGAAGAAATAAAAAAGTGGAGACTAGAAAGAGAAAAAGAAAGTGGAGAAGGTGAATAGAAGAAAATGAGAAGGAAAGTAAAGAAAAGAAGAAAAAGAAAAAGAGGAAAAGGAGAATAGAGAAGAAGAAAAAGAAAAAGAGGAAAGGAGAAGGAGAAAATAGAGAAAAAGAAAAGGGAAGGGAAAATGAGAAGGAGAGAATAAAGAAAAAGAAAAGGGAGGGAGAATAGAGAAGAAGAAAAGAAGGAGAGAACAGGAAGAGAAAAAGGATAAGGAGAGAAAAGAGAAGAAAAAGGGAGGGGAAAAGAGAAGGAGAGAAAAAGAGATGAAGAAAGAGTAGGAATAAGAGTATAGAAGAAGAGGAGGAAAGAGAGACGAAAATGGTGAGGAAATCGATAAGGGGAGAAGAGATAAGAGAAAAAAGTGATGAGGAGAAAAGAGAAGAAAAGAGAAAGGGAAGAAAAGAGAAGAATAGGGAGTGGAAAGGAAAGAAGAGAGGGAAGAAGAAAAGAGAGAAGGAGAGAAGAGAGAAGAAGAAAAGGGAGTGGAGAATAAGGAAGAAGAAAAAGTCGAGAGAAAACAAAAGGAAGAAAAAAGGGAAAACAAAGAGGAGGAAAAAGAGAGAAGAGGAAAAAGAGAGAAGAGGAAAAGGAGAAAGAGAAAAGGGAGGGGAAATGAGAATAAAGTGGGGAAGAACTGGAAAAAAATAAATGAAGAAAGAGTGGGGCGGAAAGAAAGTTAAATTGTATTAAAAAAAAGGAGAAGAAATGTAAAGAAAACAAAAAAGGAGAGGAGAAAAAGAAGGAGTAAAAGAAACAAAGTGGCTAAGGAGAAAAAAGCAAAAAGGAAAAGAAAGAAGAAAAGAGGATGAAAAAGAAAACAAATGGAGGGAAGGGATAAAAGAAAACAAAGTGGCTAAGGGAGATTAAAGAAAACAAAGAAGAAAAGAAAAGAGAAAAGAAATAGAAAACAAAGAAATCACAGGAGGAAAATTTGAAAGGTAAAAAATGACTATCTTAAAATAAAGTCAGAAAAAAAAAAAGACTTGAAACAAAGAAAAATTGAAGAAGAAAAACTTAGCCAATCCTTTTTTCCTTTTGTATTTGTTCAAGTCATTTTGCACTCTCCCCCCCCATATATATATATATATATATATATATATATATATGTATGTATAAATGGGCCTGAGACAATTTTGTTTGAAAACAATCACTGATTTAAAATTAGAAATGAGATTCTTACAATTCACATTTTCCCACACTCTTTAAACTGGAATTAATAAAAGAAAACATTTACCTAATTAGATTTGTCATCTCAAAATCCACAGAAATCCTTGCCAAGTTCATTCATCATTTTATTTAAGAGTGGATGATATATAACCATTTGAGTGAATCAAAGAAGTGATATATTTGTTTAATAATAATCCTACTTGACAGCTATGTACAGTATCACCCATAAATAAGTAGACACCTAACAATTTAATTTTCTTTTGATTCAAAGTTTGCGGGATTTCATTACTAGGGTGAGACAAAAGTTTTGCCATATTTTGGTATGTGATAGTTTGCATGTGTATATCATGTGACCAAAGCAATACAAGCCATGGAAGGTACCCGATATGGTTGGTAGTATCATGGTAGTTGGTGTGCTGACATGTTGTGCATTGCTTCACACCAAGAGTGATTTGAAAGCTGCACAGATTAATCTGCAATGTAGTCTAATTCAGGAACTTATGTTTTATGAGTTTGCCCTGAAGCAAAAACATTTAATGAGTAAAAGGTGATGGTGCACTCGATTGCCGTACTGTAACCAAATGGTTGAAGAAATTTCACTCGGGTTGCAAGAACCTTGATGATCAGGTAAGGTCAGCTTGACCTAAAAGTGTGGATTCTGAGGCTATTCTCCAAGACATAGAGGCAAATTCAGTGAGTAGCACTTGGAGAGTATCAGGTGAACTTAGTATTGCACAGTCCCAATGTGTTTTGTTACCTTTATTATCTTAGCAAAAAGTATCTGGATCTTCCAAATTGTGCCTCACATACTGCCAAAATATTGTAAAACTTTTGACTCACGGTTCACAGAAATCCCTGCCAAATTCATTTATCATTTTACATTAGGATGAGTCAAAATCATTTGAGTGAATCTGAAAATTTATGTGTTTGTTTAATAAATCCTCCTTGACAACTTTATTGAGTGTCACCCATAAGTAGACCCCAACAATTTGATATAAAAAGTTAATTTTCTTCTGAACCAGAGATCATCATTGAGTCAGGCTGATAGCATAGAATTCTCTGATTCTCTCTTACCATTCATTCCTATCGTCTATTGCTCCTGGCAGGTTTTCTAGATTACATCCAGGTTCCACACAGAGCTAATTTATATAAGTCCTTGCCGGTCAGCCAATACTGGTGTGTCCATATGTAGGAGTCCATCAGAGAATGTTGCTTATGAGTTTGTCCTTACTTCTCCAGCAGTGGCCGACATGTCTTATTTATTTTACTTGGATGGTTTATGAGATGGTAGGCAAGTTGCCATACAGGTGTTCTTTCCAGAATTTATTCAAAACAACATGAAGTATACTTGTGTTGTTTCTATCTAGCTTTTTCTGCATGTATTTTGTTAGAGTCCTGGTGTTGCATCCATACAGTAGTAATGACACAGCCACAGCTTGGAAGAAATCCAATTTTATTTAATCAGAGTGATTAGATTTCCATATGATTGATAATCTGTCAAGAGCAGTTCATGCCTTCCCCATATTGTGTACAAAATTTTCAAAATAGTATATAGTAGAGGATTCATTCTGAAAAAGATTTTTTTTTTCGCTTATGTCTCATTAAAAAAATGACCATTATAGAAAACAATGATAAACAATGTTGGTCACCTTTGATGAGACATAAGTATAAAAAAGATCTTTTCCGAATGAATTTTTTAACTATATGTCATTTTAATTAACGATACCAAAAATAACTTACATATATATTAGCAAGAAAAAAAAAGAAATAGGGAAAACAAAAAGAGTAGGGGCATGGGTTTAGGCATATCCCATTTCATCTTTGATGAAACGTGATATGCCTAAACCCATCCCCCTCCATCCATTCTCCCTATATATATATATATATATATATATATATATATAGAGAGAGAGAGAGAGAGAGAGAGAGAAAGAGAGATCTTTATATGTATATATATTATATTATGAGAGGTATTGGTTGTCAGTAAATCACTCTGTGGTTATATATAGAACCAAGTGCAAAATAATATGGAGAGTGCTCAATATCTATGATAGAGCTATTATATATATATATATATATATATATATATATATATATATATATATACACCTTTAAGAAAAACAAAAACTGGTCACATATGTTCATAGTTGAATGATTTTTTGTCCTGACTATTCTTGACTCTGGTTTAATTGGACTGAATAATACATAATATATATATATATATATATATATATATATAGAGAGAGAGAGAGAGAGGGAGAGAGAGCTTTGTATATATATATATATATATATATATATACACAGCTTTACATATATATATAGTTTTGCACATGGGTATATATATATATATATATATATATATATATATTTGCATATCTATATTGTTTGGCATATATATATATATATATATATATATAAGTAGTAAGTAATGTTAGTGACCTTAGTCGTGGGTGACCTGAAAGCTCCCTTTTCAATAGTACACTGAGGTGTAGGGGAGGGTGCTGTTCCATTCCCTTACTTTATAATGCTGAGTGTTAAGCAAGGCAGTATCAAGTACCATTTTTTAAGTCTTTGGTATGACTCAAATTGGGATTGAACATTGAGCCCCCATCCCTAGCCCATTGGCGAACACTCTAATGGCTTTGTATATACATATATGGAAAGCTTTTCTCATGAATTGAGCAATCCTGTAGCCAGTAAGCATATATGTAAATAAATATATAAGTAAAATTCCTTCACTTACTTTGAGAGGTACGATAGTTTGGGGTAAGATATCCAACTGACGTAAAGTCAGCCAGGTTTTGATCCCAGCTTGAAGCATCTCATGAGTCTAACCACACTAAAGTGTTGTGATACAATGAAACAGTCTTTCTATGGATGACTATACATATATAGTTATTTGATTTGCTATATTTTGAAAGAAAGAGTGCTCAATATTGGTGAGAGAGCATATGAATATCTAAGATTGAATATGGTAGACATAGAGTCAGTGGTGCTTGGTGACAGTTTCTTGCCTGTCCAAGAACTTTTGAGCACCCCTGCCTGGAACAATGGATGGAGAAAGAGAGTCAGGGAAATCCATGCTGTCAGCATGACTTGATGATGAATGTATATATTTGTCTATCAGACAAGATATAAAGAATGAAGTTAGATGCAAAAAAAACAAAAATCCTATTTATTTATTTTTATCTCTTTCCAGCTACAACCTTGATGCTCTCCATTCTTAAATCTTAATTTAATGATTGATAAACATGCATCTCAACTACTCCTTTCTGTCACCCTAACTTCAAAATCTAACTTACTTATTCTAACTCTAGAAGCAATGAGAGCTGTGGTCTCAGATTGACCTCAAGTTCAATAGTTGTCCATCTCATCTACCCTAACTTCTAACCACTTGTCCTTCATCAATCCCTAAGACTTGATTCTTATCAACCCCTGTCTATCAATCATTTGTCTGTCATCTACCCTTGTCTTCCAACCACTCCTACCAAACACTTAATTCTCATCTAACTTTGCTTCTCAATCATTTTTCTCATCTCCCTATCTTCTAACTACTTTATCCTTCAGGTACTTTGGTGTATTGGTGATGAACTTAAGGAATGGTCCAGTGACCTAAGTTCAAATTCTGTTTGAAGCTGTTGGGATAGGTATAAATCCAACTATTTTACTCTCAGCTATAGATGAGTAATAGGGCAGACTGAGCTCTTTAGCATTGGTATGGCAACCCATCTTGGAGAAAGAAAACTAAAATCAAACCAGCTGAACTCTGCTTAAAAACTGACTTTATGTTGTATCCTGCACATGGTGAAGAAGTTAAGTATATACATACATTTTTGCACTTTTATCCATGTGATTCTATTTACTTGTTCTTACATTATTTCAAACTGACCCTATTGTTTTATGTTTTGAGTTTTTCATTATTTCTGGTCACTTAAAAGCCAATTGCTTTTCTCTCCTTTATATGGATGTGATATAATGTGTAGCAATTCGTTTCCATTTGTGTTGGCGCCACTCAGACGGTCTCCTTGTCTGCTTTGGTGCGAAACTCAAACAAAGGGCCTTAGAGCGAGATCTCCCGCAAGACCGGAAGTAGAGGAGGGAAGGAAGGTCCAAGAGAAGACAGAGAGAGAGTTGACAACGGAGGGCAGAAAAGAAGATTCAGCTTGAGATAGTTGTTGAGAGAATGACGCAGTCAGCAGAAGGAGGCGGGAGAAGATGGACACAGGGCAGAGAAGAGAGTCAACAGAAGTCAGAAAGGCAACTGCTAAGACCTAAGAGGGTGGGTTAACCAATGTGAGGAGATGTCAGCATTGTTAGTGGCTTTGTAGAAGTTTCGCTCAAAATGCATGCCCATGATAGTCTACAAATGCACGGAGAGCTGCACAGTGTCATATAGACTCCCTCTTCTTGTGCTTGGAGCTGACCCAAGTACATGTTTGTTCGTTTGTTCTTTTCTCCACCCTTTCGGTTGTGCTTTGCGTATCTGTAAAGAAATGTGTAATACCCCTGGTCATAAACCACTAGATGAATCACTGGCCATGAGAAGTTGGATTCAAGGAAGCTAAGATAGTGGGAGTGGGCCGTCCAGGAGTGTTATCACATGGAGACAAAGTTTCAGTTTTTCTTATCACAAAAAACACATCTGTGATGATCATTTTTTTAATAAACACTCCCTGTTACATTTACATACCATATGGCATATTCATGTAATAGCCAACCAGTGTTAAGATAGCTTGGCCCCTCTTTTTAGGAGTGAGTTCTACCTTGGAGTTCTATTCAAGCTCTGTATATTTCTTTTTGGTTTGTTTAGTATCAGTTGCCTGGCAAAGCTATCCCAGTGTAAACCATGAATTGTTCGACACTTTGGACTTTTGTTAATGTAGCTACTGCTGTACCCATCTATCTATATATATATAGGGTGTTAATAAAGTCTGGCTGCAGTTTTAAAATTTAATAACTAATGTTGTATAATGAAAATTCAACTCTTGAAATTTTTATTCTTGATGGACTTTTTGCACTGCAACATGACAGCCATCTTTGTTGAGACATTTTTAAACTGCTGCAAGACTTTATAAACCCCATGTATATATTCCAACCACTGCTACTTACGTTATCACAGGTTATAAAATCAGCTAGTGTATAAATGCATATTTTGGTATATACATGGAGTTGCTAAAAAGTTCTCAGCTAAACGAAGAAGGAAATATTCAAATCCATAAAATATACACATGCTATTCAACAAATTAATTTTGCTATCAACCCTTCAAAAAAATCTTTTTGTTACTTTCTTGATTAGGCCAAGTACTTTTCAGCACTCTCTTTGGTTGGGATTAGAACTTTTCAGATGTGATAGACTAACAGATAAAGATAGATGTATATATTAGAATTAATTTGCAACAAAAATATTTCTAACATGTCTGGATAAATTTTATAAAAACTATATACATATCATCATCATCAAGGCATGCTGATGGCATGGATTTACTTGAGTCTCTCTCACCATCCTCCCCTATTATTCGTCGTTCTTGGTTTCTTGATGGCATCCAGTATCTGCACAGAGCAGATGAATATAAGTTTTTGTTGGTCGGCCAACTCTAATGTCTTCATGAGTTATATGGTTTTGACTCTACTAATCTATATATGTTAAATGTATATGAGCTTTAGACAATGATTGGCCAGCTTCTATCTCCTCACCTTATTTTAGTTTCCTCTTCTTTCACTTTATCTCTTCTCTAACCATCTTATCTTGTCATCCAAGTTGCTCTGATGTCTCTTTCATGTGGCCATCCTTGTTCTGAGGAATGACAATAATTTCATGTGCACATTTTCCTTTTTATTTATGGATGATGTTTCCCTTCATAACGTGCTCACAACCTTAATCGGGAGTAGGAAAGCAAAATGGAGCTTTTAACCACTTGCTTTGTGTATCTCTCACTAACTAACTAACTCACTTATTCTAACTCTAGAACCAATGAGAGCCGTGGTCTCAGATTGATCTAAAGTTCAATAATTGTCCATCAAACTCATTGACACAGTTGTACCTTTCCATTCAACTTGAATGCTACTCTGTATGTCAAAAATAGATTTCACCAATGTATTATATAATACATAAGTAGGAGTCAATAGGAGAATCTCTCTTGTGAATTCATCCTTAATTTCTCCAGCAGTCCCCAGCATGTCTTGTTTGTGTGATGGGAGGTAAGTGGCTGTTCAGCAGCTGTTTTGTAGGGTGCTGCTTCCAGCATTTTTAGCTTTTCTCCAAGTATTTCCTTAGGATCCAAGTTGTGAAGCTTGGAAGAGTTCTTACTTTATTATATCAAAGACATCAAATTTACGTATGTGTAAATAGCAGGAGAGACTAAGCTCTTTAGCCTTGGTATGGCAACTCATGTAGGAGAAGGAAAACTGAATACAAACTGTACTATATTTGAAAACTGACTTTGTGTCATATTCAGCTAAAGGGAAAGTTTTTGTCTAAATTTCTGAGATGAACCTTGATGATTTTTATCACTTAGAATATTCGGGCTGTTATATTCCCAATGCTTCAGCTGATGCATTCTTTGGCCTTCTTCAAGTGTTTCATGTCAAACTTAAGAGCCCTCACAGAACTTTGAACTGAATCCTTTATTTAATCCATTGGGATAGGTTGTTGTAATTTCCTTCACTATAAATAAAGGGCTCAGTTCAAAGTTCTGAGTAGGCTCCTGAGTTTAACATGTGAAGGGTGAAGAAAGAAAGAGAAAAGAGAAAAAACAACAACAGAGCAACACCAAAGAGAGGCAGTCCATCACTTGAACTCAGTTACTCACTGGATCCTCCTCCGGGCAACACCGGATCCAACCATCTTTCGAACTGTTCACCAATGACACCGTCTTCGCTATTAATCTCTATACCTCAGGGGCAAAAGAGTTCTGAGCCAACCCTCACAATGCCCTTCTTTTCTAGTTGGCAAAGCATACTGCTTACACAAGGTCAATATGCATAAATATTGCAGTGCCAGCATGTACTAGTTTTCTCCTTGCATTAAAGCTCTGCACACCAGACAAAGACTAGCTCTTTTATAGTGATGATAAGATACATCATTATCTGATTCAAATTCCTGACCGTCACATCTGTGACAACATGAAATACCTAAAGAAGGCCAAAAGATATATCGGCCAAAACATAATGAATATAACAATGAAGATGAAGACAATAGTCTGAATATTCCAAGTGATAAAAATTATAGTGAAGTAGTTGGTTAAATACATAAAGTATGACAGAAAAGAGATTGGTTTTCACAAAATATTATCTTCCGTTCTCTTCCATTCCAATGAAAAAAATATTAGCAATTCTACTTTTCTGAATATAAGAAGTCTGACATCTTATCTCTGCCACCCATCCACCAAAATAGTCTTTGTTCTCTTTCTATTTATATCTGCTTGCCCAGCCCCCCACCTCCAAAAAATAATACACAATGCCCAGTTTATGCCGAGAAGAATAATACAAAAGAAATATCATGAATGGCTTAATCTAATTTGCTTTGTCAGTTCAAGAATTCTCATTTCATGTCTTATAGTTTTAACACATGCAAGCTTAATTTAGAAATGAAGAAAAAATAACTGCTATTCCATATAAAAGATTTGATCTCTATAGCTGCCAGATTAAATCCCCTCCTAATGGATATACAAAGTGCACATTGAAGCTGTACCAACTTCCACTGATAGATGGAACAACCATAGCCTATTTCATTTACTACAATGTATATATTTACCCAACCTCTCTGCCATGAGCAGGTTGGTTGGTTTGGTTTTATGGCATATCAAACGTTATTGGTTATTTAATGTCAAATCCTGTTTTTACACATATATTGAATATATATGATTTGTAAACACATTTTGTAGATATACACAGTTAAATGATGAAACAGTTCTATTTCTTACAATTCAGTTTAGCATAAGTCAAAGTTAAATTGTTACAAGTATTGCTATGTATCACTAACAGTTCAATTAAACATCAATCATTTGTTTACACACTTTAATTATCAAACAGTTCTATTTCTAACAATTCAATTTTACATTACTTATTTGTTTGTACTCAGTTTAAATGTCAAACAGTTCTATTTGACCCATATATAGGACACTATCAGGAGCTACTACTGCGGGCCAATGTAAACATAGAAGCAATGGTAATGGAGGGGTACTCCAAATTTCCCAAAGCTCCAGTATTACTAGTGCCTCACCATCAGATTTTTTAGTGTCATATTCAGAACACTTGCTGGTGAGGTCTTACTCCTTTGCAGAGATGCAGTTAGTGTAATCTACAGCCCCAGCCAACTGGGCTGGAGCAGGATGTGACACCAGATCAATTTTTAAGGAGAGTACAGCTGGTTAATATCTCGGTGTAGTAGCTATTGAAAAGGGAGCCTTCTGGTCGCCCTTGACGATGGTCGCCAACTTTACTTATATTCACTTTTCCTTCTTCTAGATTGGTGGCCGAACCAAGATTAAAGAATCAGTCTACCCTACTATTTACCAATAGCTGGAGGGGATTCATGATTTCCCAAAGGAATTAGCAAGAAGCAAAGTCTAAAAAGCCTCGCCCAGGAATTGAATTTGATTCACTAATTCCATTTCTTAAGATGACAAGCATTATGCTAAGAAGCACAAGTCCTACAGTTACTACAATGTATGGCTAAAATCTTCAAATACAGTGACAGAAAATAAAATTGTCATTTTTGACCTGGGTACCCAGATAGATGCAATCTTTAGATGCAATGAGAGAAAATAAATTTGTCAATTTTGACATGGGTACCCAGAGAGAGAATCTGGATACCACTGATACACCCTTTATTTTGGAACCTGTGCACATATTGATCTATGTAATCATTTACTGTAATCCCAATATATTACTTGTATGCTTACTCTTTGGTTTGGCTTCTTTGCTTAATGGCATATCAACCATCATGGGTTATTTAATGCCAAAGCCATCCTTATAAAAGGACAGTAGTGGTACTATTTAACCCATTGCTGGGGGTGGAGGATAAGAGAATTCATATCTTTCCCTTGGGATATTACTCTGAAAGTGACCATATAGCTTGACTGGAGTTCAAACTCACTAACTACTGTATCACAGTTCAGCTCATTATCTACTATGCCACTGAGATTCCCCATTTAATATTAAGTAAATAAAAACCCATATTCAGGGTGTTACAGTTTTATTTTCCATCAACATAGCAGCTTAATCAAATTCTTCCAAAAGTCTTCTATTAAAATTAAAATCAAGACTGTCCAATCAAAAACCAAAGAACCTACTGAAAAATACAGATGTTTGTTGTCAAGTTAGTATCAGACTTGGACAGTGCTCAAATAGGATAGCTGCAGATGTTCTTTAAAAAAAAAATTAGTTTAAAATTTGCAGGTTTGGAGGTATTCAAATTTTGCTAGAACAAAGCAAAAATAAATCCATTATCCAAAATCAATATCATATAAAATATTTACTTGGCTTAAGGGAATCTTACTACAATATTTACTGAGCTTGAATTGATATATTCTTTGAATAATTTTTGATTCTTTATTGATAAAGTTGATAGTATTCTTTTAATCACTGGATTCTTTTACATGATGTTAAAAGAATTTCAAATTATTTAATGTTTCAAATTTAAGTACATTCTTATTTCTAGAAATAAAGTATCTTATTCTTAACAGAGTTTACTGATATCTAATTTCATCCAATCCTTTTGTAACTTAATAAAAGAAAAAAATACATCTATCTTTTTTAATAAGATACTCTTCTAGGAAAATCACAAATTCAGTCTTCACAATATCAGTCATTTGATAAAGCAAGAGTTATGCTGAAGAACAGTCTTTAAAATCAATTAGAAATCTACGTTTAAATCATATATTTGAAGCTTTCAATTGTATAATCTGTCTATGTATGTTATAAAATAAATTGAGTATATATATATATATATATATATATATATATATATATATAAGTAATTAATTTTTCCTAAACTATTCTATAATTCTGATGATGTGAAAAAATTCAGAGAGTACAATTTGCAAATAAAAAAATATTCCACAAACTGGTATCCAGGAAAAAAAATTCCATAGAAAAAAAGAAAAGACTAAAAGCATATGTACTACTTGAAAATAATCAAACAATAACGTATGCTTAGCCAAAAGAAAAAACACAGACAGACTTACTTAAGCTAAACCTAAGAGTACTCAATACACTAAGTAAAGTGAAATATGAATGCCTGCAGAGACAGAAAAAAAATCTACCTAGGTTTCACCTAAATGGAACATCAGAACATATGCATGTACATTAATATATATATGCATATAAATTCTATCATATATCCTGGGGTGATGCCACAGTTTCAGTGGCTCAGATGGTACATCACTGAGAAATAAAAAACTTGAGAACCCATTAATTGTTAAACTGCTGAGTAGACTAGACTCAATGTCTAGTCATAAAGAAATAATTATGTGTTGGATCCCAAGCCACATCGGAGTGAGCGGAAATGAAAGAGCTGACTTGGTAGCCAAATTAACCTTAGATCTGAGCCCCAACAATATCTCCATTCCGTGCACTGACTTGAAACCCCAAATCAATAAATTCATTCTTACAAAATGGCAACAATGCTGGAATAACAACATTAACAACAAACTCTTCCAAGTAAAGCCCACTTTGGCAGAATGGAAACCAGCCTTCAGAAAATCAAGAAAGGAACAAGTCATTATATCTCAGTTGCAGATTGGCCACACAAGTCTCACTCATTCTTTTATATTCAAGCAGGGACAGCCACCACAAAGTTTAACATGCCAGACACCTTACACCATCAAACATGTGTTAGTGAAATGTGAAGCTCTAGCTATCACAAGAGAGCGGCATTTTAAAACAGATAATATGAGTTATATGTTTGAGAACATCCACATGAATGATGAGAGATACAGGGTTATACCTAAAAATATAACACTTTTCACAATTCTGGAAAATTCAGCCATCCAACTTACCAATCAACTAAATACAAATAAATTATTATTGAATAGTAATACATGAAACCATTAAATCTCTGCAAGTAAAACTGTAATGAGAAATAATACCAACTACTTGACTGTACAAACAAATTATATCAAATAAACTACTTCATGTCAGATAGAAATACTTGAAACCATTTCCTCATATTCGAGTAAATGAGCTATGTTTGTTTGTATTTTTAAGGTATGTTCTCTACAATATATGCATTTACAAATCATGCATATCTGAATATATGTGAACTGGATTTGGAATCAATTCACCCATAGTGGTTGATATGCCATAAAACCCAAACAACCGACCACTGATATTGAGCACTCTATATTTCTAAATATAGCAAACTATATATATATATATAAATTATCCAGTCAGTGTCCAAGGACAGTAGCTGTGGATTATTTTTTACGTAGAATATATGAGGGTAATCATATAAATCTATGAGAGTGCTCAATGACGAGACGGAGAATATACCAACAATATTATCCGCCGAAATAAATTTATTATGACGGCTTAACCAAGTTTGAGTCTCCATTTAATTGTACTATATATATATATATGTGTATATATATATATATATATATATATATATATATATAAGATGAACAAAAGTGATAAAATAAATAGGAATATTTCTTTGTAGTTATTTATTTTTCAATTATTCTCAACTAGTTTCAACCTTAGATTATCGGCAGGAGAAAAGGTTTTAAGAAGAAATTATATTTTGAAAGTTTAAAAGTAGTTTTAAAGAGAGTTACAAAAGAAGTTACAAAAAATCAACTGGTAATATAGCATATTCATTCATTGAGGGAAAATTATTTTTTGTTGTCCAAGTGTCTTCAGTTGACCATTATATGATCTCTGCTTATTGTAGATACCTGGCTGTGAGCTCTCCACTTAGAAGATATTTTTAAGTATGAGGAAGTGTATTTCAAATTAGCCCTCACCATTTTAGTTAGGTATTTGACTCAGACATTTGTTTAATTACATACACACACAATAAGTTTTTGTGCTAAAAATCTCTTTTTTACAAAGCTTTTAAAAAAGTTGATATGATACAAAAGAATCAATGAAACATGAAATGGAAATGCAGTATATCTGTTTGTTCAATGAAAAGCATATATATATATATATATATATATATATATATCATCAAGAATCCTGTTTCGCTGAACAAAGAAATTCACTGCTACAACTTAATATCTATCTTACACAACATCAGGCTCAAAGAATGTAATACCAAATAAACCCTTTATTCAATTAGCTATCCACCAAGTAGTTGAGTATGCTTGATGCAACAAAAGTTCAAATACAACAGAATCTTTAGCCTAATGAAAAAAAATTGGTTTAATTTGGTTCCTAATATCTCTGAAGCTAATCTAGTCAAAAACTGCCCAGCTGCATCAGAGCAGCTCAATGCATAAGTGATGATATAACAAAAGAACAGAACCAAATAATCAATATTATAACAATCAGTCAAAACTGCAGTCATTCGTGAATTATTTGCTGGTTGTAATTTAGTTCACAAGTGCAGAAATTATGTTGTTACTGGAGTTATAAGGTTTTCTGTGCTTGGAAAGTGTCCAGCTATATTGAATTCTTAAGAACCTACTGTGTGACCTTAATTTCATTTTTCAACCAATCAGAGCGAATCTTATAACACATGTATGAATGCACTCTCATGAGATTACTCAATGGTGTCAGTCAGATATTACTGTGTGAGTTTGAGTGTTGTGTGACCATCACATTCACAGTGTATATGTATAGAGATTTGCTTAAAACTTGGAAAATGACCAAAGGATTTGCAGGAATCATTTAGAAACCCAGAAAAATTATTCTTTCCTGATCAGTGTATGCATGTGCACATTATATATATACACACACAAACGCAAATGAATATATATTTATACACACACACACAAATGAATATATATATATATATATATATATACATACACACACACACACAAATGAATATATATATATATATATATATACACATGCACACATACGTGAATGTATATAGATATATATACACACGTGTGTGTATGTGTATGTATATATATATATATATATATATATATATATATATAATAGACCTTATTATTCCAATGAAGCTATCATTGGAGAAAAATAAAAGTTTTTGTAAACAGACCAAAGCTTAGCTCATTTACCAAGACTTTTTTGTTCCCCAATGATTTTTGCATTAGGAAAATAAGGTCTAAAAAAGTTTGGCTTTCGGTTAACCAATTACAAATTTATGAATTACTGTTTTTTTATGTAACAAGTATTTCATATATGCCATCATATACAGTATTTTTCACGGTGAATATTTAGTTCAAACATCTCTTTTGTATAAAATAATTATGATTTGTTTGCACACAGTTATTTGATGTCAAGTATTCCTATTTAAGCAAATAATTTCCAAAGAGATCTATCATAGATAAGATCCCAACAGGTACTACTTTGCCAAGTCAGGGTGGACCTGGGAGTAATTGCAATGAAGGGGTACTTCACAGTCTTCTTATCTTCAGAACTGGAGCCTCACCATCAGAAGCAATTTCATGTCAAACCAAAGACAGCCCTTTTACTGGTAAGGGTGGCCAACTTTTTCTGCTGGGAATATAACCGGCATATCCTAAGGGTTGAGAGAAACTTTATTTCAAATAATAGTAATAATTGCAGAATGTAAAATGACAAAATGATTGCATTTCTGATTTATTTGTTTTTAACAGCATGTCTTGGGTTATTTTATGCCTACAGGTTAGGGAATTGTGTTCATTGTACATTTATATTTACATTTTTTGTGTAGTTGTTTCTTAAGATTTTTTGTTTTGATTCTGTGCTTGGTCCTATCAAATACAAACAGATCTATTTGACCCTAACAGGTACTATCACTCCGGGTCAGGCTAGACCAGAGAGCAATGGCAATAAAGGGTTACTCTACACTCCCCAGATTTTCAGAACTGGAGCCTCACCACTTGATACAGTTCAATGTCATAGCCAGAACAAACTTTCTTGGTGGAGTCTTACCCCTCTGCAGAAGATGCAGTCAGCATATTCGTAAGACCCACTGAGAAGGCGATTGCATTTCTGAATCATGAAGCATTGTTATGTTCTCTATCTAGACAAAAGGAAGTTACTCTCTGCTTGTAATTTTATCTATATATATATATGTGTGTGTGTGTGTGTAACATACGAGGATCATTAAATAAGTTTCCAGACTTTTTTCGTATGGGCACTTTTATTGATAGTACACACATGAAACTCTATTCCCCTTCGAAGTAATCTCCTCCGGCTGCAATGAACTTCTTGTACCGTTCCAACTTCTGGAAGGCCCCATGGAAGTCCTCTTGTGTGAGCACGTCAATGACCTTCGTCACAGCCTCTTTCATCTTCTCAATTGTCTCATAACAACAGCCTCTGAGCTTAGAGAATAAATAAAAGTCATAGGGAGCAAGGTCTGGGAGGCTGAGGAACTGTCTTGATGCCCATCTCGGTCAAATAGTCCGTGACAAGGATGGAGTTGTGGACTGGTGCATTGTCCTGGTGGAAATGCCACTGACTCGATT
Organism: Sepioteuthis lessoniana; assembly: GCA_963585895.1. Classification (NCBI taxonomy): domain Eukaryota; kingdom Metazoa; phylum Mollusca; class Cephalopoda; order Myopsida; family Loliginidae; genus Sepioteuthis; species Sepioteuthis lessoniana. The sequence goes on along the minus strand of OY757919.1, from coordinate 95,165,901 downwards.
TGAAGAGTGCTGGCCTCTTCCGACGGAATCTCTTTCTGAACTCCCTTAAAACCTCTACAGTGGGAACCCAGTGCATGTAGATCATGCCAGTGCTGTCAAAAAAAGGGATCATCAAAATTTTGTGGGTGTATTTGCTCTGTCTGGTCTTTGGGGGTCTGGGAGAGCCAGCATGCTTCCTCTGGGAACTCTATCTCTTGGTCTCTGGGTCATAGCAGTAGATCCAGCTTACATCAAGTTTAAAACAGAATTTTATTGCATATCATTCTTCTAAAGTCTAGATTGCATTTTTGAAATTCACCAGCTGTGACAATCAGGCTTTAGTAGGGTATATTCCAATTCCTGTTGTACCTGTTCATTTGAAGCTGAAATCATAAAAATGGGTCAGTCATCTCATAAGATGTATAGCAATAACATAGTGAATTTTCAAGAGTCTATGACAATTTTAAATGCCTGTACAAAAAAGTCTGGAAACTTATTGAATGCACCACATACTACTTAAAACATTTTAAATAAAGATATGTATAGAAGGAAAACAAGTTTATGCTTCAAAGCAATGATTTCCAATCTTTTTTGTAAAGTTTGCATTACAATAAACTAGACACTAAAACTGTCAAAACAGATCAATCTATTGAAAATGTAGTTTAAACAAAAGCGTTTTAAGATTCTGTTTTCAAGTTCAACAGCTCAAATTTTAAATCCTTGAACTATTTGCAAAAAATCATTTCCAAGGGATTTATTTTTAAAGTTTCTATTCATAGTTGTTATCTCTTTCCAAACATAAATGACATATCTATGAATACTTTGTGGCCTGATTGTTGAAAATTGCTTCTCCAATCTATTTATTGAATTGATTAGTTTTTTATAGATTTACTTTCAGAGAAAAAGCATCTGTTAGGTAAATTTTACAATACTTTAATAATTCCAATAATATCAGATTAAAAAAAACCCAAATATTACAGTATTGGACAAAAAGGCCCAGACAGTGAAAAAAACTGAATCATTTTTTACTGTTGCCACAAATTTTAATGGCTTTGACACACACAGGAAGTGATTATTTTCCTTAATCGTTGTTGTAAAAGTTCCCTTACAATTTTCGTATCTTCAGTTTTTATCTTGTGGCCACGACCTTCTTTTTGATGATAATTTCTAGTTTTCTTAGAATTTTTGAGGAAAACATCAATTGATGAATGATGGCCATTAAATTTCTTTGCAATATTACGAAGTGACAGTTCACAATCATTTTATGTATTTACCAACTCATCCACTTGGGCAAGATGTGACATAAGGTCAATTTTTGAGTGGAGTTTAACAGGTTTGAATTCGGAGTTTTCCTTCTCCTAGACTAGTCACCTAACCAAGACTAAAGAACCCAGTCTGCCCTACTATTTACCCATAGCTGGAGGGAGAATAATTGGATTCATACCTTTACCAAGAGTATTTGCACTATGTGAAATGCAATCAGCCTCATCTAGGATTTGAACCTGTGTTACCATGTCCATTTCCTACAACAATAACAATTACACCATAGCATACCTCACAATCATTGTACATTACAACTTGACTTTTTTCCAAGTCAAACAACAGTTTATAGCCATTAGCAAAAGACTAATCATAAATTAGGAAAATCAAGGAAAAAAAAATTCTATGAAATTTCTGATTTTTTTATATTTCTGAGAATTTTCTTTTTTTTTTAAGAAAATTATTATTTTTTACTACAACTAAAGGAAATTTAACAACAATAATCAATTTTTTCACTGATTTTTCTTTTGTTTTTTTTTGTCTCAAGGTGTTTGCCAATGGTCCAGAAGACCGGGGTTCAATCCCAGGTCTAGTCATAACAAAGACTCAAAAATTGGTACTCAATGCCGCCTTGCTTAACACTCAGCATTATAAGGTACGGATCAAGAGTTATATGAAGCAATCCAGGGAATGGAGTAGCACCCTCCCCTACACCTCAGTGTAGTAGGCAATGAAAAGGGAGCCTTTGGGTCACCCTCGACTAAGGTTGCCAACTTTACTTTTAAGGGAATGGAGTAGCGCCCTCCCCTACACCTTGGTGTCAGAGCTATTGAAAAGGGAGCCTTCAGGTCACCCTCAACTAAGGTTGCCAACATTTTTTATATACATTTGGTTGGTTGGTTGGTTTTAGAGCCTGTCAGCACTTGTTAGGTTATTTTATGCCAAACTGTTTTTTTTTTGTGCAAGTAATTATATAAGTAAGTTGTAAGTTGGCAACTGTAGTCGAGGGCGACCAGAAGGCTCCCTTTTTAATAGCTACTACACTGAGGTGTAGGAGAGGGTACTACTCCTTTCCCTGGATTACTCCACTTTATCCTTGATATGTACCTTATATTGCTGAGTGTTGAAAAAGGTGGTATCAAGTACCATTTTAAAGTCTTTGGTATGACGCGACCTGGGATTGAACCTTCATCTCTCGGACCATTGGCAAACACTTTACCCACTAGGCCAAGTAATTATATAGTTTCAGGTAACTATTACTATTCAAACAACTTGAAAATAATTATGGCTTCAAGTAACTATTTTTCTTTTAATATAAATAATTTGTACATAGTTATTTGTTATCAAGTAAAATTGATGATACGCAGAAGAATAGCAAATGTCGATTATATGGTGATGAAGATGAAATGGTTAATCACATAAGTGAATGCAGCAAATTTGCACAAAAAGAGTAGGCATGACTGGGTGGGAAAGGTGATCCACTGGGAAATTATGCAAGAGACTCAACTTTGATTATACTGACAAATGGTAAATGTGAAAACCAGAATCTGAATCTTGAAAATGAGACACAAAATTCTCTAGGACTTTGAGATACAAACAGATCACCCAATCCAAGTGAGAAGACTAGTCATAGTGTTAATTAACCAGAAGAAAAAAACTTGACCTCTCACGGATTTGGCCATTCCAGCAAACCATAGTATGAAAATAAAAGAAAGAGAAAAGATAGACAAATACCTGGACCTTGCTAGAGAACTGATAAAGCTGTGGAATTTGAAGGTGATTGTAATTGGTGGGCTAAGAATAGTACTGGAAAAGAGACCCAGAACTCAGAGGAATAAGTGAAACCTTCCATGCCACAGCACTACTAAAATCAGCTTGAATACATAGAGGAATCATGGAGATCAGAATGAAGGAGGAACGAAGATGATTAAATGTTTTAAGTTGGTCTTGTACTAGTCTCTTAAAAGAAGCACAAAGAACCAAGGCTCTCTGAAGAGGTGACACAACCTAGCATTTCCAAACTCTCTCATGCAACAATTTCACTACCTTTTGTAATAAATAAGAGAAAGTATTTATATATGTATATATAAGTGTAGTTGTAACTTTCTCCCCCAACAAAACTATATATTCTTTTTATTCTTGTTATATTCTTTTTTGAGTGTTTTGTCTGTTTATTATTGGAAGCAGTTAAAAAAAAAAAAAAACACAACTTGAATTGCATGACTGAAATCAATCAGCCATAAAATAAATAGCCCTCAGCTTTGGAACTACCTGTCATCACCCAATTTTTTCCTTGAAAATATGCAGTTATAGCCCTCCAGAAAAGAACATCCACACCTCTTGCATGGAGCTTCCAAAAACTAAAGTATTTAAAAAGGATGATATTCTTGTCTCCTGACCTCTGATCATACAAACACCGAAGACTTTCCTCAAGGATATGTATTTACCCAACCCCTCCACATGAGCAGGATGTGACACAAGGTCAATTTTTTAGGTGGATTTTAACAGGTTTGAATTCAGAGTTTTTTCTCCTTGACCAGTTGCCATACCAAGGTTAAAGAGCCTTGTCTGCCCTACTATTTTACCCATAGCTGGAAGGAGAACAGTTAGATTCATGCCTTTCCTAAGAGTATTAGTGCTATGTGAAATACAAACAGCTTCATTCAGGCTTTGAACTCAGGTCGCTCTGTCCATTTAGCATAATAACCTCCTACAAGCACCTCCATCAACCTATCTATATATTTTACTTTTGATACACAACCACAATATTTTGAGTTTGAATACAAAATAGTGATGCAATTTTTAAAGAAAGATATCATCATCATCATCATCATGTTGCGCTAGTAGCACGGATATCCCTGACCCTCTCCTCCCTATCGTTCATCGCCCTAGGCAGGTCTTCAGGACAACATCCTGTATCCTCACATAGCTGCTGAATGTATGTTCACGCTGGTCGTTCTGCTTTTGCACGGCCATGTGTGGGGGTCCATAAGAGTACATCTCTTATGAGTTCGTCCTTGCTTCTCCAGCAGTGTCCTGCATGTCTGGTTCGTCTAACTTGAATAGTTTTCGTGATAGGGGGCAGGTGGCCGTACAGTTGGTGTCTTGTGGGGTGTTGTCACCAGGACTTGTTCAAGATTGCTCGCAGCATTCTTGTGTAATTGCCGTCAAGCTTCTTATCCAGCCGTTTTGTTAGAGTCCATGTAGTGCACCCATATAGCAGTATCAATGTGACTGCTGCCTGGAAGAAACTGCGTTTCATTTTATCGGTTAGGTCAGATTTCCATATAATCGATAGCCTATTGATAGCTGTCCATGCTTTCGTTAACCTTGTGTGTCGATGTCCTTTTCGGTTGATGCGACGCTGCTTCCTAGGTAAGTGAATTTGTCTACTAGTTTAAGAGGGGTTCTGTCTAGAGTGGAGATGTCCCCCATTCGATTATAGGACATATATTCCGTATTGTGTGCATTAACATAGAGGCCTATTCCTGCGGCTGCTCGTTTCAAACTATGCAGTAGTGTTTCAGCTTGGTCGGGTGTATTTGCCAGTATCGCTATGTCATTGGCGTAGTCGGCGTCGGTAATTGTTTTTGCGGGGTACCTTCTGCTTCTTTTCTTCATCAGCTCGAAGCCATTCTCTCTGATTTTGTCAATCGATGTTCTAAGTACGTAGTCTAGACAAATGATAAAGAGGTACAGAGCCAGCGTGTCCCCTTGTAGTACTCCTGCTACAATGTCGAAGTATTCTGTGTCTCCATCTGGTGATTGTACTTTTACTTTGGTGTTTCTATAGAGAATCGTTATTGCTGCTACGGTTTCTTTAGGTATGCCGTACACTAGTAGGATTTGTTCCATCTTACCTCTGTGAATGGAATCGAAAGCCTTGGTAAAGTCAACAAATATTAATGTCGCTTGTAGGTTTTTTGCCCGTACACCTTCAAGGATTCTACGGATGGTTAATATTTGTTAGGTCGTGGATCAATTTCTTCGGAAGCCATTTTGGTTTTTCCTAAGTATGTTGTCGATTTTGGGTTCTATGCGGTTTCGTAGTAGGGCATTGTAGATTTTGGCTGCTATGGATGTAAGTGTTATGCCTCGGTAGTTTTTGGCTAATCCGAGGTCCCCCTTTTTAGGGAAGGGGAGTATGCATCCCTTCATCCATCTATCTATCAGATTTTGATTGTATACTGCATTGCAGTGTCAGAGCAGTATGTCGTCGAATTGTCTGGTCTTCCATACTTCTGGGGGAATCTCATCCAGCCCTGCAGCTTTCCTATTTTTAATTTTTCTGAGAACCGAGTCGAGTTCTTCTTGTGTGAACAGTCTTAGTTTAATGTCTAATTGTTGACTAATTATTCACCAGACATTAAAAATTCATTTCAAGCCTATATCAAAAAATCGTTCTCTATTTTATCTCCTACTAGAATCTGCCAACCTTTCTAATTTGTTTAGCTATCCTTTTGACATTACTATACACACACACATTCATGTACATCCATATATACTAACTATGCCCATTGCCTGGGGCTGTAAAATACACCAACTGCTTCTCTGCAGAAGGATAAGGCACCCCCCAACAAATGTCCTGATATGACACTAAACAATCTGATGGTGAGGTTCGAGTAATGCTGGAGCTTTGGGGAATGTGGAGTACCCCTTCACTGCCATTGCTCCCAGCTCCACTCTGGCCTGGTGTGGTAGTACCTGATAGGGCCCTATCTATGGATTAAATAGAACTAATGGCATACTTATGCTAAACTGAATTGTTTGACTTAACTGAATAGCTTGAAATAGAAATGTTTTTGACAATTAAACCATACTTACATTTAAACTGTGTGCTAAACTGAATTATTTGAAATGGAACGGTCTTTTGACATTGAAAATGTATTTACACTAAACTGAATAGTTTAATATAGAACTGTTTTGACATTTAGCTGTGTGTAAACAAAATCTGCATTTATACTTAGCTGAATTAGAACTGCTGGACTGAATAGCTTGAAATAGAACTGTTTTTGACATTTAAACTGTGTACTTATGCTACACTGAATTGTTTGAAATAGAATTATTTTCATAAAAATGGATTTGGCATTAAATAACCCACAAAGGTTGATATGCCATGAAACCCAAACAAATAGCTATGCCCATACATAGACATATAGACATACCTGCACCTATATGCACATACATTATTACGCTTATATGCACCCAGGAGCAGAAAAGCTTATAGTATCACACTCATAACCTAGTATAACTTACTTGGAGAGGAGATGGGTGCAACCAACTAACTTTTCTAATGTCCTGAGAGATGGATTGAAGAGAAATTAATAGATTTAAGGTAAACTATATATATTTACACAACCCCTCTGGATGAGCAAGATGCGACACAAGGTCAATTTTTCAAGTGAAATTTAACAAGGTTCAATTCATAGTTTTCTTCCTCCTACACTGGTTGCCATTCCAAGGTTAAAGACCCCAGTCTACCCTAGTATTTACCCATAGCTAGAGGGAGAATGATTGGATTCATACCTTTCCCAAGGGTATTGGCACCATGTGAAATGCAAACAGTCTTGTCCAGGATTGTCATGACTATTTCATGCAATGTAACCATTGCACTTTGAATGCCTATAAACTATATATTCTTTTTTAATAATAATATAATTAGACTCTAATTCAGGAAAATAAAAGTGCTTTTCTGTTTATTATTGAAAGGAGCTAAAAAAAAAAAAAAACAACATTAATAACACTTGAATTGCATTAGTGAAATCATCTAACTATAAAACGTGGTATTTGTAATGGTGGTAAATTTATATTCTTCATTAAACCAGATCAATGAGTGTGAGAAAATGTCAAAAGAGATATCCGAGTTAATTTTGAACTGTCACCCAAACAGATTCAAACCAGATAGAAACTATGTCACCACTCACATCATTTCAAAGGAATTCAAATTTCTGAGTGGTTCATTTCAAAGTTTTTAAAGTTGAATTGGATTATCCGTCTGACTGAGAAAAAAAGATAAAAACATTCTACTTTTTTTATACTAGGAGGAAATGAGTTTGATCTCTTCCCATGACAATCTTTTGTTGTTTCTTTTGTTGCAGATGGAATCATGGGAAATTTTTGTCTTCTCCTGCCTCTTTGTTTATAATTTTATCTATTTTAGTTTCTCAAATTTGTTTCTTTTTTTCTTGCATTTTCTTTTTATTCAAACATTTTTTATCAACACAACCAGATTATAATAGGTTTGTTGGTTGTGTTTTATAGCATATCAACCACTATAGGTTATTTAATGTCAAATCCTTTTATATATGCTCCCCTACCCCTGTGGGGTTGAACTCTCTAACGAAGGAAGTAATGGTTGCCACTTGCATAAAGCAAGGCTCTTCAAATGAATTGAGCTCTCAGTAGCCGTTAAGTGGATATATGTAAACAAAACAAATGTGATACATAGGCATTTAAATTTCCTTTGCTTGCACTGGTTTCCTCATGGCTAAGTGGTAGAATCTTGGATTGGCATTTCAGTCAGCCAGGTTTCAATCCCAGCTTCAGGAATCTAGTCTGTCTAGCCACACTGAAGAGTTCTGATAGAATGAAACAGTCTGTCTGTGGATGACTATATATATATATATATATATGTATATTTGTTTACCAACCATATCTATTTAATGCATATATATATATATATATATATATATATATATATATATATATATATTAAATAGATATGGTTGGTAAATAAATAGTTTGTAGGTAACATTTCAAACAAACCAGAGTTCATTTCTTTGCACGCAGTTGAATGGTTACAAGAATTTCTATTTGATACTAATAATTTAACATCAGTGATTTGTTTGCACACAGTTAAATAGTTTAAAATTTGGAAAATGACAGCCTATTTCTATTTGACCCATAGACGAAACCCGAAAAGGTACTACCACTCCAGGCAATAGTGAAAGGGTAGTAATAGCAATGAAGGACTAATCCACATTCCCCAAAGTTCCAAGAGTGGAGCCTCACCATCAAATTGTTTAATTTCATATCCAGGATAATCATCTACAGAGTTGCAGTCAGCATATTCTACAACCCCAGCCTACTGTGCTTTAGATTATTCTATTAAAGTTTGGTAATTTATATGTACAGAAATATATCCCTATTTCCAATTTCCAGGTCTATAAAGATCAATAAAATGGAAACATTTTTAAAGCAAATAGAAATTGCATGTTGCACTTGGAAGGTTTGGTTGCATTTTATGGCATATCAACTGCTGTTAGTTATTTAATGCCAGATCCTTTTTGATTTGTAAACACATTTTGTTGATTACATTTTTAAATGATCCTGTGCTCATTTTTTTTAACACAGTTGGTTTCAAGTATTGTTATCTAATATGAATAATTCTACTTACTATTAATCATTTGTTTGCATACAATTAAATGGTTCCCAGTATTGCTATGTATCACTAACAATTCAATTAAACAGTCATTTGTTTACACGCAATTAAATTATCGAACGGTTCTATTTCAAACAATTCAATTTAGCATAAGTCATTTGTTTGCACTCAGTTTAAATGTCAAACAATTCTATTTGACCCATAGATAGGACCCTACCAGGTGCTACCAATCTGAGTCAGAGTGGACCAGAGAGCAATTGCAATGAAGGAGTAGTCCACATTCCACAGAGCTCCAAGACTGGAGCCTCACCATCGGATTGTTTAATGTCATATCCAGGACAGCTATTGAAGGGAGCGGGGGCCTACTCCTCAGCAGAGATGCAGTTGGTGTATTCTACAACTGTGCTTCAAATCATTCTATTAAAGTTAGGTAAATTATGTGTGTACAGAAATATATTCCTATTTCCAATTTTCAGGTCTGTAAAGATCAACAAAAGAATTGTCTGTTTTGCTACATTATGTTTCCCACAAAATGGAGACATTTTTAAAGTAAATAGAAATTTCACTTTGAATAAGGAAGGAATCAGACATTTTCTTACAAAGGAAATCAATTAAAATTTACACTTTTAATGATCTGGTTTCTATATTTTTGTTACTATAACAGAGTAACGCATAATGAATTATTTCTGATCAACAATATTTAATTGCAGAATATGAGAATTGCAATAAATAAAGGTGGCGACCATAGTTGAGGGCGACCAGAAGGCTCCCTTTTCAATAGCTACAACACCGAGGTGTAGGGGAGGGCACTACTCCTTTCCCTGGATTGCTCCACTTTACCCTTGACATGTACCTTATATTGCTGAGTGTTAAGCAAGGAGGTATCAAGTACCATTTTTAAAGTCTTTGGTATGATGCGACCTGGGATAGAACCCAGGTCTCCCGGTTCATTGGCAAACACTCTACCCATTAGGCAAATGAGCCAGTTTGAATAAAAAGATGAAAATAGACTCAATGAAAGAAATTCTAAGTGACTATGTTCCATTTAATAAATTCAGACAATTCTAGTCTATTATGACTTGTGACATAACCATCAAAGTGTTTGCCAATGGTGCGGGAGATCTGGGTTCAGTCCCAGGTCGAGTTTGAGTACCAAAGATCTGGGTTCAGTCCCAGGTTGAGTTTGAGTACCAAAGACTCAAAAAATGGTACTTGATGCCTCCTTGTTTAACATTCAGCATTATAAGGTAAGTGTAGCAATCGAAGGAAAGGGTTAGTGCCCTCCCCTACACCTTGGTGTAACAGCAATTTAAAATGGAACCTTCAGGTCGTCCTCGACTAGAGTCGGCTAACTTATGACTAGGTGTAAAAGCAGTTGAAACAATAGAGAAAATATGCTCATTTAAAATTAATAAATAACAATGCTATACCTAAAGATGCAGAGGATTTAAAACTATTCATACTATGTTTAAAAAGCTACAGAAATAAGATGAAAAAATACTAGTCAAAAATTAATAATAAATGATAACTCTTCATCAAAGAAATTCAGACAATTTAAGAATATTATGAGTAGGCGTAAAAGCAGTCAAAATAAGACAAAAGAAATACTAATCAAAAATTAATGATAATTGGCAATGTTTCATGTAAGAAATTCAAGTAATGTTTCAATCTACACCTAATCATAAGTTAAGTCAGCCAACTGTAGTCAAGGACAACCTGAAGGTTCCGTTTTAAATTGCTGTTACACCAAGGTGTAGGGGAGGGCACTAATCCTTTCTCTAGATTGCAACTACATGTGTAAGCAAACAAAAGAAAATATGGAAATATTAGATATTCTGAGAAAATTAAAAATAAAGATTTCGATTGACCTTCATAACTTCATTGGAAAAACAGTTTCCACAAAAAGGTAAGATCCCAAAAATAAGGAATATGAATTAGGATCTTATTATAGAATTACTTCCTCCACATATTGCTTTTGCCCCGATTTTCACTCCATAAGGTTATTGTTCCTAAAGGGGAATTAACATTTTTTGCTGGGGTTTTTGCTATTTTTTAAGGTGTGTTATTGATACCAGATACAATCAGTCTCATTGGAATGTTAGGTTTGTGTGTTTTTGGTCGATAGGATAGTCAACGTTGTTACAGGTGATATTTGATTTGGTGTAACCATGTTTTGTCTTCATTTTTATGGTTGCTCTAAAATAAAACATGACAAAAGAATAATAACCCGATAAGAAAGTCTAGACTCTCTGTGTGTGTGTGTGTGTGTGTGTCATATACTTCACTGTGTGTTCGTTTGCCTACTCCTGTGTTTTTCAGACCTTTTGTTTCATACATGAAGTACGTATTGTCTTGTCAGATTTCCTTTGTTCTGATCTGCATTCTATCAAGTTTATTTATAAGTTGCTTCTATTGCACTACAGATAACCTTTTATCTTATTTTATTTACTTGACAACTGGACTGGATTTTTCCCTTTCTTCTACGTATAATACCTGACTTAGAGATAAAGAGGAGATATTAGAACATAAGATACCTAACATTATACATACATATATATATATATATATATACAAATAAATGTAAGTAAATGTCCTTGTGAGTAGAGAGTTCACCAATAGCCTGGGGTTAAATTCCTGGTCGAGTCATACCAAAGACTAAAAAAATGGTACTTGTTACCTCTTTGCTTAACACTCAGTATTATTAGATATGTATTAGGGGTAAAGTGGATCAGCCCCGGGAAAGGAGTAGCATTCTCCCCTACACCTCAGTGTAGTAGCTGTTGAAAAGGAAGCCTTTGGGCCACTCAACAACAGTTGCCAACTTACTTTTATATATTAGGATTAACTCCTTCCTTTGCTCATTTGACATCTTGAACTTATATATATATATATATATATATATATATATATATATATACACACACACACACACACACAAAATCACGTCTACATATTTTTAGGGGTTAAGGACTAAAGAACCAGTAAAAATTTTAAAAACTGAAAATATCTCTTGCCCTTTCAACCAAAACTAATCATAAGGAAATAAAACAAAAATCGAACTGCAACAGTATCTATTACTAAAATTATCATTATATATATATATAGATAGATAGAGAGAGAGAGGGTATGAACCTAAAAATAGATACAAACATTTGTAAAATTTAAAAAAATAAGTTGTTAATCCCAACCAGTTTTAGGATTCAACCATCATCAGTGGATGTTTATTTCATGTCTGAAAGGCTTATAAATTCTAAGGAATTGGTATTCATGTGTGAATGAGACAAACTTTATCTTAACAACTTTATCATTTGAATAACAAGTGTTTGAAAATAATTTTGGAAGCAATTTTTTTTCTTGAAGATGCCAGCAAGTAGGAAAATCACTCATTAAAAATGTAATGAGTTTTTAAATAATGATTTTTTAACATTTGATATTTCTAAAATGAAAATTAATGAATGAGACAGTGCATATATATATATATATATATATATATATATATATATATACACATATACATTTTTTTAAAATAATTATTTCTATAACTCTGGTTAAAAAACAGATAATGCAGTTTGTAAATTAAAAATATATTACAAAGCAATATCTGGAAAAAAAATTCAAAAAAACAAAAGAAAAGATTGAAAACATCTATACTGCTTGAAAATAATTAACCAGTACCACAATGTCTAGCCAAAAGAAAAAAAACACAGACAGAGTTTTATTCTTTCTGGTGGTCACTTTAATAATAAAATGTCTTTTTAGCCAAACTGTTTAGTCAGAATTATCCTGAAGACCTGCTAGGTGAAACCTGGGTAGGTAGTTTCAAGCTCTTTTAGGTATTATTTATATATATGAAAAAAAAGAGAGATAGATCTAAGTTAGGATAGCATAAACAGAGAGTCAATAGTGCTTGGTAACTATCAGTTTCTTGTTTATATGATCACCAGACTAAATTCTAACTTAAATTTAGATTTCACAGATAGCACTCTTTATAAATATTGCTAACTATATATATATATATGTAGGGTGTCCCCCAAAAAATTTGACATCATTTTGCAAGCCAATAATTTTGGCAATTCTTGTTGAAATAACTTCAAATTTTCACAGAATGTATAGAAATAGATTAAGATTGTATATTTAATGGAAAAAGGACAGTACATGCTTATCTTAATGAGAATCTGCAAGAGAGACGGATCAGGCATGGTGGAGATGAAGATAATTTTCTGATGAAATGACCGCTATGGTCACCAAACCTGTCTCTGTGGGATTTCTTTTTATGTCCACACCTCTTCCTGCTAGCATTGATGAACTCAAGCAGAGAATCACTTCCGCACTGGATAATGTTACCGGAGACATGCTACAGCATGTTTGGCAAGAGCTCAACTACCAACTTGACATGTGCCGTCACACAGTTGCTGCACATATTGAACACTTATGAAATCAATCCCAGAATAAACTTATGATGGTCAACACCTAAACTGTTCAATTTCATTGCGCTAGACTCAGTAGTTTTCAAGATTATTGCTTTTAAAATTATGTCAATTTGGGATGGGGAGACACTATATAACTGTAACTGTCACCCAGCAAAATGTTGCATTTACTTGAAATGCTCTAATTTAGAGAATAAAGCAATTTTCAATCCAATTTGCAAGTGATAATTTTTTGAGGTCTCCTTTTCTGCTGAATATCATTTTTTTAAATCACCTGAATTCTCAGAATGATAGAGATAATCATGAAATGCTTATCAGAATCTTTTAATCTTCTTTAAATAGAAGCATCAATATCATCATGGACCACTGTTGCAGCTAGAACACAGCGAATGCACAGGTTGTTTACTATTTTATAAATTTAAAATTACCTCATCAACAGCCAAAGCTTAAGCTATGAAGGAGAGGTAATAGGATACCGATAGAATATGTATATTTTCTAGTAATAAATAACAAAATAGATTAATAATACATGTTATATATAGCTTTAAGCTATCAAAGAGAGGTAATAGGATATATGTACAATATGTATATTCTATAGTACTAAATAACAAAATAGATTAATAATACATGTTATATATAGCTTTAAGCTATCAAAGAGAGGTAATAGGATATATGTACAATATGTATATTCTATAGTAATAAATAACAAAATAGATTAATAATACATGTTATATTTAGGTTTTAGTTAACATTTGATTTTAGTTTATATTTTCTGCTTTATGTGCATCAATTGTGATTTCCTGCAGTTGAAAAAATATTAATTTAATATTTAAAAGCTAAAAAGAAAAATCCCATTTAATAATGAATGGTAGATACATGAATAAGCAAAACTGTGAAAGTTAAGACTCAACTATATATGGATATCACTCGGCTCTTTGGTCTAGTGGGTAGAATGTTCGCCAATAGCCTGGGAGACCTGGGTTCAATCCCAGCTCACGTCATACCAAAGACTTTAAAAATGGTTCTTGATACCTCCTTGCTTGACACTCAGCAACATAAGGTAGGTATCAAGGGTAAAGTGGGGCAATCCAGGGAAAGGAGTAGCACCCTTCCCTACAATAGTAGTAGCTATTGAAAAGGGAGTCTTCTGGATGCCCTCGACTATGGTTGCCAACTTTACTTTTACATATAAAGATATCATCATTAAGGCATGCCAACTGAACAGATTTTTTTGACTTCCTATCAGCCATCACACTTAATAGGTCCTCTAGATGGCACCTAGTGTCTGCACAGAGCTGATGCATGTAATTTTTTTGCTGATCAACCAACACTAGTATATCCATGCATAGGAGTTCATAGAAAGTCGTTCATGAGGTCCTTCTTATTTCTCCAGCAGAGCCTGGCATGTCATGCTTATCTTACTTGTATGGTTTGCAAGATGGGAGGTAAGTGGCCATACAACTGCTCTTTTGTAGGATGCTGCTTCCAGGAATTGGTCAAAACATGCATTCTTCAGTGGTTCCCATATATTAGTGTTAGCATCTGTTTTTGTAGATGCCTATGACCTGTTTTTATCTCAGTTAAAAGAACAGAAGAGACATTGTCTCTGGCACTGCCAGGGAACAGTTAAGACACATGGTTCTCTTTTACCAATCTTTATCAGGTAAACATTTTGCTATTTTGTACCCCTTCTACATACTGCTTGTTCATTGAACAATATGATTGTAGTTTTCACTGTTGAGATAAGTTTGTGTATTCTTTCTTTTAATATTGAGTGCATAAAGTATTAAATATTCTTGTATCTGTAAATTAACTTGTCTTTCCTTCATATATGTTCACTGATTTTATACTATAGATATACTAAAGGTATTATTGCTCTTTGGTGAGTGGGGACTCGACTGAATATCTTTCCTATCACAAAGCATTCCAATATGGGTGCGCCACACATCCAAAAGAGACATTCTTCAGCTTTATCTTAAAACATTCCAAAAAACACACATGCATACAAAAAGACTTACCTTTATCTTGTAACTATGAGCTTACTGTTATACTCTGATTAATTCAGACCAGTTTCATTATTGTTGTCTTTATCACACTGCTTTCGATACTGCCTTACAGCCTGTTTCATAACACTTGGAAACCACTTTCTTGGTTTTTATCACAATATTTTAGCCATTTCACCCTCCAGTTTTCTAGCCCTGATCTTATTATAATACAATAATTCATTTATACTAGTTTTCTCAGGGTTTTTTTTTTTTGTTTTTATCATAATATTTGACCTCTCTATTTTGGGATGCACAAGGTATTTTGTTCATCGATTACCTTGACAAATGAAGAACCATCAATAGTGAATATCATATAGCATTATTGGTGCATTTGAAGGAAGAAATCACCAAAAAATGGCCACAAATAAAGAAGAAAAAAATGGTCTTTCACCACGACAAAGCACTGTGTCACAAGTTGATTGCAGCAATGGCAAAACTACATGAATTGCTCTTTGAATTGCTTCCACCCACACCCTATTCTCCAGATCTGGCCCCCAGTGACTACTGGGTGTTTGCAGACCTCAAAAGAATGCTCAAGGCAAAGAGATTTAGTTCCAATGAAGAAGTAATATCAGAAACTGAAGCATATGTTGAGGCCAAAGAAATTGTTCAACAAAAAAAGGCATTGAATTGTTAGAGAAGCATTGGAATAAGTGTATCACCCTAGAAGGAAACTATATTGATGAATAAAGTTGAATTTTGCCTAAAAGTTGTTGTTTTATTAGTTAAGCCTGGGACTTATTAAGTGATGTGTTATGCTTTTCCAAAGCTCATTAGCATAAAGTAAAACACAAACAGTATCTGAAGTCAGGTCTTTGATTCCATTTCTTATGACAAAAACCATTACACCTCAATGTTTAATAAAATTTGTTTTTGAACTCCCCTTTTGTTTTCAAAAAACATTTTAGAAATATGGAAAAATTTATTTATGCATGAGAGTCACTCAATAAAAAAAGAGGAATTTAAAAAAAACAAAAAAAACACACAAGGCACTTTTTATTTTTATAATTTTTTTTCCATAGATATAAATTCTGCATTATTTGTTCATAGCAAAAATCATTTCAATCCTGCAAAGATATTTCTTTTGAGGCTATTTAAAATGGTAGGAATTTAAATAGAATGCTCCAGACTTGAACAGAGGTTTGTTATCAAATTTTTGGTGGTTAAAAAATGCAAACCATGTGAAATTTACAGAAGAATATGTTATGTGTACAGAGAAGCATGTTTTAGGAAAAATGTGTTTATAAATGGACTGAACATGAGCTTACTACAATAAGCCTGAATTGAAAAAACAGTTCATGGAATGAACTCTCCAGTAAAAAAAAAAGTTCTGGGTGCAGTGGTCAGGAAAGAAGGTCATGTTGACATTCTTCTGGAAAATGAAAGAACGGATCAATATTGATTTCCTTGAAAAAGGTGCAATCATAAACAGTGCTTCCTACTGCCAACGACTTAGGCAAAATTAACCTTATTTATTGAATGGCCCTCATAATTGTTATTAAATTCATTTTTAAAATCTATTTTTCAAATTCCAGAGTCAATTACTGGCTTGGAGGAGGCAAGCCTTATACGTTCCATATTGTGAACTGTATTCTTCATCTTTTTGTGATTCATCTGCTGATTTACATTTGCCTGACATTTTTCCATCTACCTCATAAATCAGCCCAGATGGTTGGCCTTCTGTTTGCAGTTCATCCAGTACATTCAGAAGCAGTAAGTACATTTCTGCCAGGACGTATTCAACAAGAAAAAAAATATCTCAAGTTTGGATTTTTAAATATTTCAGGGTTGTTTATTGGTGGATTGCTCATTACAAAATAATAATTATCAGTAGCTTGCTTGTTACAAAACACAATAATCGTTATTATTATAAGATTTTGATTATGTAAAAATAATTAAATGTTTCCATTGAGCAAATTTATTCATAACAAGAGACACCTTCAAATATTCTTTATATATACATTGACCAGAGAATTGACAATCATATTTTTGACAGTAAAATCGCAAACATGCAATTATATTATTATTGTGGTATCATCCCTATTTTTCCATACACAATGGACTCTTCCAATAAAGATATAATATTTGACTGTAATCTGCACAGCAAGAACTAAACTGATGAAATTGTATTACTTGTTTTACTGTAATATTCTTTATTCTTCTCTCTTGATACATGTTTGTCTTACTTAATTTATGCCCTTTTCCGAGGACATAACGGTTATATAAAATATGTTGAAATTATCACTCAAAGTCAGTAAGTCAGTACTTGATAGAACTACTGATAATAGTAATTGTCCGGTTAGAGTTATCTGCACCGAATCCCACATTGAATAAGGGTCAGGTTATCTGCTCCTAGTTTATTATTACTCTATTTAAATAAAAAGGAAAGCTACACATGATTTAAAATGTCGTCCTCATGTTTTGCCTTGTTGATTGAGTTAAAGTATCCTGCCTGGAATATAGGACGAGGAATACCCCTACATTTAAAATGGTACATCTTATTTTCATGTCGAATTAGGTTCATAAATTACCAACAAATAGCCCTATATTGTCAATAATATTTACCTTATTTCCTCAGTGCCTGTTGCTGACTGAATCTCCTGCAAAGAGGTAAGACTCCCTTCCAAAAAAAAGGAGTGTCCTAATTATGGCATTAAACTGCATCTGATGGTAAGTCTGGAGATCTGAAGAGAGTAGAGTACCCCTTTATAGCCATTACTTCCAGGTCCACCCTGACTTAGAACAGTAGTACCTGTTAGGCTTCAATTTATGGGTCAAATAAATCTGTTTAAAAATTATTCATATTCAATTGAACTATGTGCAAAAATTTTTTTACAAAACAACTATACAAAAACATAAATATACAATGAAAGTGATTCCTTAACCTCTAGGTCTAAAATAAGCCTAGATGGGTTGACATGTCATTAAAATCAATCGATGAATCTTAATTCTTGATCTCTGACAATATTTTTCTTCCTCAATTTCAGTGTATTTCTATTATACATATAATACACCTATTCCATTTGTAAAAATTGCATTAATTCCTGACTACTGAAAAATGATTTTGTGGTAGAACTAGTCCAAGCAAAAGCAGTAGTACAGTCCTCAGACAATTGGATAGCCTCAGTTGACTAAAAATAACAGCACACGCAACTAATAGCCCTTTCTCAGTATAGCTCTGGTCAACTCGTTCGTTCTGTCAGTCAGTCAGTCAAAAAAAACAGTCCACAAAGAACAACAACTGCACTCCTGCTGCTGGCATGCTCTTTTATGCAAGTTCTGGCATATAGAAATTTACATGTGAGGTAGATTTCTTCTCATGAGAGAGATGAGATTAGCACACTATAACTTCTGCCTCCAGAAGTGAACATATATTTTACTGCTTGACAAATAAGGCATAGTCTTACATGCTTTGATCCAGGAGGTAAGTTTCTTCTCTTGCTACAGATTTTTTCATGAATTTCTTCATATTTCTATAGTAAAGTTATTAATAATGCATTTCTATTATACATCTAATAGCCCTAATCAGTCAGTAACACGCAAATTTATGACCACTAACAATACCTTTCTTCCTCAATTTCAGTGCATTTCTACAGTAAAAATTTTAAGCATTGCATTTAAATCGTAGATATAATAGTGTTATTCTGTCAGTAATGGTTATATTAATTCCTAAATACAAATAATCCTTATCTTTCTAATTTGCAATTTATTTTTCTAGTACAATTGTATGTATGAAGAAAATAATATTTTGGAACATAGAGTCTGTATTTTACTGATCTAAGATGCTTTTAACATGAAATTCTAATTATATAAATGATTTTATTCATTCTGTAATGCTTGTCATATCCTTTTGGTTTGAATTGTACAGAGTGAAGACTGAAAATTTGGAAAGGAAATTTTATACAAAAATTTCAAAAGCTGATGTTTAAGCATAAATTTGTTCTCATTTCCTGAAATATTTTGTTAGATAATGCAAAAAATGACTAAAACTAATTCATTTAGTGGCAGACTAACCCCCTCCCCTGCTCCATGCACAAAAATTAAAAAACTGAATTAAAATCAGAACTATTGAGTCAATTTTCTGGCTCTTCCTACAGAATTTGTTCATTTTGGTTTCTTTGTTTAATATTTGATCAACCTTCATGGGTTTTTTAATGCCAAATAAATCATTGTAGAAGAATAATAGTGGTGTTATTTAAACTATAACTGGAGGGGACGAATAAAGGGTTTTGGTTGGTTGTTTTATGGCATATCAACCCTTTTCGGGTCATTTAACACTGAATTAAATTTCAAACAATTCAGTTTAGTATAAGTATAGTTTTTGTTTACAAACAGTTAAATGTCGAAACAGTTCAGTAAAATGTCAAAAACTGTTCTATTTCAAACAATTCCCTTTGGCATAAGTATTCAGTTTCAATATCAAAAGCAGTGCTATTTCAAGCAATTCAGTTTAGAAAAAAAGTCACCCAGTTCTATTTCAAACAGTTCAGTTTAGTATAAGTACAGTTTCAATGTCAGAAGCAGTTCTTCTTCAAACAATTCAGTTTAGTACACAGTTTAGTTCTATTTAAAAACAGTTCTACTTCAAACATTTCAGTTTAGCATAAATAAACAGTTTCAATGTCAAAAGCAGTTCTTTTTCAAACAATTCAGTTTAGCATAAGGACTCAGTTTAGTTCTATTCAAAAACAGCTCTATTTCCAATAGTTCAGTTTATCATAAGTACGCAGTTTCAATGTCAAAAATTGTTCTATTTCAAATAATTTAGTTTAGCATAAGTATACTGTTTAATTCTATTTGACCCATAGATAGGACCCTACCAGGTGCTACCATTCTAAGCTAGAGGGGACCTGGGAGCGATGGCTATGATGAGGTACTCTGCATTTCCCAAAGCTCCGGCATTACTGGAACCTGACCATCTGATTGTTTAGTGTTATATCCAGGACACTCATTGGGGGAATCTTACTCCTCTGCAGAGGTTCAGTCAGTTTATTCTACAGACCCCAGCGGGCCGACTGGTCAATAAAGGGTTTTATACCATTCCCAAGGATATAAGCTTGAAAGGGAACTTTAATAGTACTATAAGAGTTTAAACTTGTTTACTACAATGATGCAGTCAAGCACATTAACCACTACACCAGAGAATTTGTTATTAGATGAAATGAAACTTCTGATGTATGAGGTGTGATCAAAAAGTATTGAGACTGAAGCCTTAAACTAAAATCTAAATGAAGACATTCACAGCTAAACAACATATCTAATAAAGTGATCATGTTCACGCAAATAGACATCTATTTATAAGTCTTGACTTCATCTTGATAAAATTAGTTTGCTTTGGTTTTATGGCATATCAATCATTGTTGGTTATTTAATGCCAAAACCTGATTATAAATATATACTAGATATGATTTTAAACATATTTTGTAGATACACACAGTTAAATGGTCAAGCAGTTCTATTTTTAACAATTCAATATAGCATAAATCAACAAAGTTAAATAGTTCCAAATATTGCTATGTATTACTAACGATTCAATTAAATATTAGTCATTTGTTTTAACTCAGTTAAATGATCAAAAATTTCTATTTCAAACAATTCAAGCATATCATTTGTTTGCACTCAGTTTAAATGCCAAATAGTTCTATTTGACCCATAGATAGGACCCTATCTAGTGCTACCACTCCGAACCAGGTGGACCTGGGACTAATGGCAATGAAGGGTTACTCCACATTCCCCAAAGTTCCAGCATTAATGGAGCATCACCATCAGATTTGTTTAGTGTCATAATCAAGAAACTCACTGGAGAGGTCTTACCTCTCTGCAGAGATGCAGTCAGTGTATTCTACAGTCCCAGCAGACTGGTTTGTCCATCGAGATAAGTCAAAGCTAATTTGAAAAAGAAATTATGAAGTCGGTCTTAGTACTTTTTGAACAGCTGTTTTTGGTGAAATATTGGATTGGGCAGTATAGCACCCACCATACCCACCAGAGATTGCATCATGTGACTTTTTTTTTGTTTACTAAACCTAAAATTCATCTCATGGATAAGATTTAGGGATGTAGTGAAAACATGAAAATGAATACTACATTGAAGTTTCCCACCAAATTAAAAGAGGAGTTTTAGATGTGCTTTGATTAATGGAAGACTCACAGGATTAAGTATGTTGAAGGCCAAGGAGACTATTTTCAACAAAATGTTTTATTCATTGTTTATTTCTGTCTTGGTAAATACAGCTTCAGTATCCTTAGTTTTTGAACACATCTCATATTTGATAAATCCTAGTTTAGATAAAACAGGTTTACATAAACAAGTTTAAACAGAATACACTGAATATCATTCTATCTTTTCTACAAAATAGGAACTGGGAGATACTATGTTGGTTAGTTGGTTTGTTTTACTGCGTATCAACCCTTTCGGGTCATTTAATGCCGAATTAAGTCATTTTGATAAAAAATTTCTAACAATTCAGTTTAGTATAAGTATAGTTTTGTTTACACACAGTTAAACGTCAAAACAGTTCTATTTCAAACAATCCAATTCAGCATAAGAATAGTTTTTTATTTACACACTGTTAAATGGAAAAACAGTTAATATTAAACAATTCAGTTTAGTTCTATTTGACCCATAGATAGGACCCTATCAGGTGCAACCACTCCGGGCCTGAGTGAATCTGGGAGTGATGACAATAAAGGAGTTCTCCA
Organism: Sepioteuthis lessoniana; assembly: GCA_963585895.1. Lineage (NCBI taxonomy): Eukaryota > Metazoa > Mollusca > Cephalopoda > Myopsida > Loliginidae > Sepioteuthis > Sepioteuthis lessoniana. The sequence continues at coordinate 95,144,107 of OY757919.1, read as the reverse complement.
CATTCCCCAGAGCTCCTGCATTTCTGAAGCCTCATCATCAGATTGTTTAGTGTCATATGCAGGACACTTTTGGGGGGAGTCTTACCCCTCTGTAGAGGTGCAGTCAGTGTATTCTATAGGCCCAGCCAACTGGTCCTTGGAAGATACTATTAAAATGTTACTTAATTACTTTGGAACAAATGACAGAAGATTATAAATGATTTCCTTAATTTTCCTTTGACTGAAATTAGAAAAAAAACTATTTTTTAAAGAAATACTGACAAACTTTCAACATATTGATTTTTATTTTATTCTTGAAAAACTAAATTATGTTTGTGTGCACAATCTTTAACAATTTACAGAAATATTATTTATATTTTTAAAAGTATTAGCTATTCTTTCAGGTTGCTGGAATTGTTGGGAGAGCTGAACTTCTTGCTGCACTTTTTTTCCTGTGGTCTTTCATCTTTTATGCAGCGTAAGTTATTCAATACTTTTTATTTTTTCATACATTTTTTTTTCATTTTTTGGTTCTTTCTTTTTAAAAAAAATTCCACTCATTCTTTTTCTCTTTTTTTCACTGATTCTTATTTCTTTTTTTATACATTTTCATTTTTTTTAATTGTACTTTTTTTGGATTCCATTCATTCTGTTTTCATTTTTTACCTGTTCTTTTTTATTTTTTTTTACTCATTCTTCATTTTTTGTGTATATATATATATATATATATATATATATATATATATATATATATATACACACACACAGAAAATATAAATATATATATATATGTATATACTAGAAAAAAAAAAAATATATATATATATATATATACACACACACACACACAAAAATATATATATATATATATATACAAATATATATATATATATATATATATACAAAAAAAAAATAAATATATATACATCTTTATATGTATATACACAAAAAAAATATATATATATATACACAAAAAAATATATGTATATATATATATATACACACACAAAAAAAAAAATATATATATATATATATATATATATATATATATATATACACACACACACACACTTAATCAAAATTCGCCTAAGACCAGTTGGCCACAATAGGTAAAGGGATACAATATAACAAATAAGGGGTAAGGATTTTACAAAATATATTAGAAAGGGACAACAAAGCATAAATCCAAACTAAATCAGGCTAAGGCACTTGATAACTGTGTACTTAATTCATCCAAGGTTGTAGTCAAGAGGAAAATATTTATTGAAGGAATCCAATTTATAGGGAATTGAACATTTTTGATGCATGGAAGAATAAGAAATAACTGATACTAACCTACAAGATGCAAAATCATTTCTTACTAAGAATTCTCAAATAGGTGGAACCAATGAACACAGACCATTCAAACATTTTCCTTCAAAGTAGAAATAGAAAAACAGATGGACTGGCTAAATTTTAGCAATGTCTATCTTTCAATGTGTCTTTGTATTAATACCAGATATCTTAAGATACTTGTCATAATTAAAAAAAACTTTCTAAGGTAGGAGGAAAGTTAAGATACATTCCTTTGTTATACTTAATACATGCAGAATTTCTTTTTTATATTGTCTCCTCTTTTTCAAAAACTATTTTTCAATCACACCTGGAGTTATGGTTGCAGTTGGTATTGAAAATAAATTCAGATAATAGAAAAGGCTCACTAAAATTTGTTTCTTTTCACAGTGTGCCCATTCCTTGAACACATACTGGAAAGGTCAGGGATTTCATTGAATCTTTATACACCACTATACTTTAATATACACCACTATACTTTAATATACACCACTATACTTTTAATTTCAGATAATAGGAAAGGGTCACTAAAATTTGTTTCTTTTTACAGTGTGCCCATTCCTTGAACACATACTGGAAAGGTCAGGGATTTCACTGAATCTATATAAAATAATCAAATAAATTCCCTTTTATAGAATTACCATGAAACTGAAGTATTTATCCAATCCCTCTGACATGAGTAGGATGTGATTCAAGGTCAATTTTTTTATTTTCCTTCTTCTCATCTGGTTGTCTAAACAAGGCTAAAAAATCCATCCAGCTCTACTATTCATCAATAGTTGGGGTGAGAACAGATGGATGCAAGCCTTTCCTGAGAGTATTAGCTTAAACTGAAACATAAACAGCCTCATCCAGGATTTGAACTCTGGATGCCGATTTATTTTCTTACACTAAGTATGCCTTAGAAGTATTTCTTCACTTCCATACCAAAGATCAAATCCAAAGCTAAGAATAATGTCACATTATCAAGAAAAAATTTGCAGTTTCTAAAAGCTACTTAACATTACTTGAATGTTATAAAGAAAAATAATCAAATAGTTATGGCCAAAGAACTTTTCCCAGTAAGGACTGGACAATATTTTTATTTATATACTTATTTCAACACTTCATACATAGTTTACATCAGGTACTATCTTGATGGCAGCCTGCTTAATCTCCAATGATTACTGGCCCACATGAAGACCTTGAAGCAACTGATTCAAGACCTCTGATTTGCCAACAATGCTGCTCTTGTTGCCCACATAGAAAGTGTTTTTCGTTACACTTACTGCTTCCCAGAGGCTGCCCTGCTCTTTGAGTTAGAAGTTAGTTTACAGAAGACAGAAGTATTCCACCAGCCTGCCCCTCAGAAAGAGTACTACTCTCCCCACATCACCATAGGTACAACTAAGTTGAAGGTGGTCCATCCATTCAGTTACCTATCACATCAAAAGCTAAGGTCAACAATGAAGTCAATAACAGGCTGGCATAGGAAAACAGTGCATTTGGCAAATTATATAAATGCATGTGGTACAATAAATACTTAAAGAAGAGCACTAAAATCCGTGTGTATAGAGCCATCATCCTTGCCACCCTCCTATATGGTTCAGAGTTGTGGATCATTTATCAATACCATCTTAGACTCCTCAAATAGTTCCACCAGTGCTCCCTCTGCACCATTCTCAACACCCATTGGAGTGACTTTGTCACAAAAAATAAATTCCTTTAAAAGACAAAGATCATTAGCCTCAAGGTCATGCTACTGAAGTCCCAACTATGCCGTGATGGGCACATCTCCAGAATAAGGAATCATCACCTGTCCGGAGTCATACTGTGCAGTTAGTTCTCCACTGGCCATTGCAATAGAGGGGCACCAAAGAAAAGATTCAAGGATGACTTGAAAAAATCCTTTGGTGTCTATCATATTAACCATTGCCAATGGTCTACACTACCTCCTCCTTTGAAAATACCCACAAGGCCACTCTCAAGGACAAAATGCACTGGACAAATCACAATGCTATGCCATCAATCCCAGACAAGACTTTCAGCTGCGACCAATGTGACCGTGTCTGCCTGTCCCTTATCACATTTTTCTGGTATGAATGTGCCAGCAGTCAGTGTAGACTGGCTCCTTTTTGATCTTCATTTCGCAAAGCCAAGCCATGATTGAATATATTCAACATACTTTGTGTTCCTAAATATATAATAATAAAAGTGTTATTTCATGACAATGTTATTATCATATTTATATTACTTTTCACTGATGCCATACTAAATTCATATCTCTAACCAAAATGGCTGACATCTACATTATTGTTATAGCCCAGTTGGCTGGAACTGTAGAATACATTGACTGCATCTCTGGAGAGGACTAAGACCCACACCAACTAGTGTCCAGGATGACATTAAAAAATCTGATGGTGAAGTTTTGGTAATGCTAGAGCTTTGGGGAATGCAGAGCACCCTTTCATTGCCATTGCTCCAAGGTCCACTTAGGCCCGGAGTGGTAGCACCTGACTGGGTCTTATCTATGGATCAAATAGAACTTTTTGACATTTAAACTGAATGCAAACAAATGACTTATGCCAAATTGAATTGTTTGAAATAGAACTGCTTGATCATTTAACTGTGTGTAAACAAATGACAATTTAATTGTTAGTGATACATAGCAATACTCAGAACCATTTAACTTTGTTGACTTATGTTTACAAATCCTATGAATCTAAACTAGATTTGGAATTAAATAACCTATAATGGTTGATATTGTAATATACTAGCTTAGCTAGCGACAGAGTGCCATGGATGAACTTAGCAGATTCAATGCGGTCGCAAGATAATATCAACAAAGTGGTTTCACAGGAAAGATAAATATAAAAGATGATGGCGAGAATATAATTTATTGCCTATAGATAGAGTGACAGATATTTCTGTTCTCAGATAAGATCAACAAATTACAAAAAAAAATAAAAATGGAAGTATGTAAGCTCTGATAACCAGCCATAAACAGAAAAAATATGTGGGCGAAGAGGATATTCATATATCTGCATGGGACTTGAAAAGAATATAAGGTCTGTAATTTTGGACTAAAGGCAGAGATCTGCTGATTGCTCAAGCGAAGGGGAGAGGTCTACTGGTTGCTCAAGTGAGAGGGGAGAGACCTGCTGGTCACTCAAGCAAGCCTGTCAGCTCCTTGCACGTGTTCTCCGATCATCACACTACTTCACAAAAAGGATCCCCACCACAGAAGAAAGATATGTGCGAACTCTCTCTGATTGGGTTCCTACTACACACAATCATAGCCGTTGAAGAATAAAAATATAAATTATATTTTTATATATCTACGAGTCCTTCATGGTTTGTCCAGCGGTGCAATATACGACAATATGCCATAAAATAAAACAAAACCAAACATAATTGTTAACTGCTATTATTGCAAATTTACATTAGTTACTAAATCCTAATACCATTGAACAAAACAAGTAATAAAAAAGACCATATATATATATATATATGAGATTACTCATTTAATTGAAAACTTCCAATTCTCATCATTCCTTTGTGAATGGTTTGTCAAACATATTTAGTTTGGTTTCTTTGTTTTAATTGCATATCACAAACATCTTTGTTAATATCAGGTTTATAGGACTTTACACTCCTATAAATTATTTTGGGCGGTATGCCACTTGTTCCCACAAAGATGGCGGACGCTCACATATTCAGTCTCAGGAAACCATTGGCCAGGAGGACCACGTGACATGCTTAAAACTACGTCGGCACGTAAATTCAAGTCCTGCGTTTTTGAGCCACCTACAAGACGCGTATTTTCTATAAATACGTTGTCTTCAAATACCCTTGCTCTCTTTTACCAAATTTCTTCGCAGCAGCAACACACTATCTTCAGCGTGAATCAACAGGAGAGAAAAGAAACACCATGGATGAGCCTCGCAGACATTCATATACAATGACTATGAGACGCTTTCCAGTCTCTGAGAAACTGCCCGTTTCTAATCATAAAAAAAGGACATTTTAAACTTGTAATTCTTTTATAGCTTAGTTGTGTTACACACACACACACACACACACATACGAGCTAACACATATACACACACTATTATTTTGTTAGTAGAGTTAGTAATTTCTTTTATGTATCAACGTAAGTTTTATTATTATAGTATATAAATTTGTTTTTGTTCGTCGGCTTGTTTGAATGTTCATTTTGCCCGCGCCGTTTTACAACATTTATTTGTTTCATATCTTTTACTCATTTGTTGCATATTCTTCACTCATTGGCTTCCTTCAGACACCCCTACAGGTTATATAAGATTTAAAATTAAGAATTTTAATTACATTAAAATTTAATGTATGTAAAAAATTTACCTGTCCATAAAAAATATCCATATATTTGAGAGATTGGAGTAAATTGTTACATAAATTAACCAGGTTTTGTTATGTGATAATCACCTTCCAAATATTTTACATGAATTATCTTCTCCTTCTTAACATAAACCCTCCCTTTTGTATATAAACATAACTTACTTTTCTGCCATTTACAGTCAGATGATTGAATAAACAACATATGTTTTTGCTTCTTTTTTTCTCTCTTCCATGTTGTTGTCACTTGGTTTCTTTTACATCCGGTAACCTAGAAAATATGATTAAAACCTTTAGTAAAATCACCAATACCAAATTGAAATAAAATAAACTCACTATCTATCTATATCTATATATATATATATATATATATATAATATTCTATTATTCATTTTATTTCCTGCTTAAACATTTTTTTTGGTGAAGTTAATTAAAATCCAGCCAAAATCAATAATCTGTCTCCGCAAGAAAAATATTTACATAACCTTGCTAGCAACAGACCTCTGTGACAGGCACATTAAAAAAAAATCAATGAATGGATATATCGGGTTATCCAATCAGTACTACCCAAATTTCAAGCAGGAAAAAATAAGAATAAGAAAAAGACATTTAATTTGTATCTATTCATTAACATAGGTTACATCATTATTAATAATTCTCTTCCAACAATTCACATTCTTCATAACAATGTTTTTCGTAAAAGTCTTTTGGTTTGGAAGAAAAAATATAGAGAAAATAATTTCCATCTCTGTTTTAAGAACTATTTGATCTGAAAGAGGTTGGTTGGTTGGTTGTTTTTTATGGCATATCAACCTTTATAGTTTATTTAATGCCAAATCCATTTTTATACAAATAATCAGTTCTATTTCAAACAATTCAGTTTATCATAAGTATACAGTTTAATTGTAAAAAACATTTCTATTTCAGGCTATTCAGTTTAGTCAAATAGTTCTAATTCAAACAATTCAATTTGAATTAGAACTATTTGACTAAACTGAATGGCCTGAAATAGAAATGTTTTTTACAATTAAACTGTATACTTATGATAAACTGAATTGTTTGAAATAGAACTGATTATTTGTATAAAAGTATAGTTTTTATCCACACACCGTTAAATGTTAAAAGTTCTATTTCAAGTAATTTAGTTTAACATAAGTACACAGTTTGGTCCTATTTGACACATAGATAGGACCCTATCTGGTGCTACCACTCCGGACCAGAGTTGACCTGGGAGCGATGGTAATGAAGGGTACTGCACATTCTCCAAAGCTCCAGCATTACCGGAACTTCACCATCAGATTATTTAATGTTATATCCGGGACAACTGTTGGCCAGTGGAGGCTTACCCCTCTGCAGAGGTGCAGTCAGTGTATTCTACAGCCCCAACCGACTGGGCAATCTGAAAGAAGTGTTCATCCGAAGGAAAAGTAACTATAAAATTAAGACGGTTTGGATATTTTTTCCCAGCTTAAGTTTTTATCTTTTAAAATGTGATTTTTTTAATAACGTCTATATACTATCGTGACAAAATGTCACCATTTTGCAATTGATAAAACTGGGTTTATTTTCCTTCAAAGTGTAAATGCTTTGACTGTTGAACAACAGATTGTTTGTTGTAATTGTAACCTTGACTGATAGCAATGCAATGTCAACCACACTGATGCAATCCCACCAGACATTTGGATTGAAGTCCATTTTGGATTGTAATTTAACTTGTTTCCATCTATAAAGCATATACTGTTACTTTATATTCTTGCAAGTGTTCATGAAAATGCAGGTGTTCCCTCTTGTATTACAGTTAGTTTCTGTCCAATCAGAGGAAATTACTTTTCCAAGTTGTTGCAGATAACAGTGAACCATTGAATGGCTTGAATCCAGTTTTTGAGCTAATTCTTCAACTACCGCACCACTTTCAATAATATTCAGATAAAAACAGCTCATCAGTAGACCTGTTTTTGGTACATCGTTTAAGGTTCTGGCAAGAAACTACTGCCCATGTAAAGCAGAAGTTGGGGTTTGGTGTTCCGTGAATCCCAATAAAAGAAGACAGGTCTCTCAATTTGCTCTTTTTTGGTGACTGGGGATTGAGGATACAAGCATTTGCATGCACAGAAAGCTAGGACGTGCCCATGGTGTTATGGTTATCGTTGTAGGAAATGGACACGGTGACATGAGTTCAATTCCTGGACATGATTGATTGCATTTCACATAGCACTAATACCCTTGGGTAAGGTATGAATCCAATTATTCTCCCTCCAGCTATGGGTAAATAGTAGGGCAGACTAGGTTCTTCAGCCTTGGTGAGGCAACTAGTCTATGAGAAGGAAAACTCTGAATTCAAACCTGTTAAACTCTGCTTAAAAATTGACCTTGTGTCATATCCTGCCCGAGCAGAGGGGTTGCTAAATATGTATGTATATATACAGAAAGCTAGTGAACCATTCAAAGATAGAAGAGCTGGTTCCTGCTACCCTGTCTGTTATCTATTTCCATCTACTTCTATGTCCTCAAAAACTAAATAGAGAGAATAAAGCAACAGAGGTTCTAACACTGAAGGTGTGTTATATTTTTGTGTTTCCCCTCCTCCATTTGTGCATTAACCATCACTGACATAGCCATCAACAGTGACTATGCTACATAATGGTAGGGTATATAAAAATGACAACTTGGACTTCTGACAAGAGAGTTAAAAGTTTTTATTACACTTGAGTGTAAAATAGAAAACAGAGTGAGAAGTTGAATTAGAGGTGAGATGTGTTTCAAATAGTCTGACCCTATGGGAAGGTAGAAAAGCAGAACTCTAGTAAAATCTTTTTTTTTTTTTTGTCCTGACATGTACATAAACCACATGACTAGATTATATGTTTGGCCTTTATTCAATTGCATGTAATACTACTGTGATATACTATGGCCAAGTTCTGTTGGTGAATTTCTTGTCTTTATTTTTAATATTTCTTTTTTTTTTTTAGGAGCATTCAAGCTGAATATGAAAATCCTGAATGCTGCACATTGCAAATATATATTTCTTTTATCCTGGGAGCTTTAAGCATGTTGTGCAAAGAAAGCGGTATCACAGTATTAGGCATCTGCATTGTCTATGACAGTGCCATTTTTTATCAAAGGTAAGACAGGATTATTTTAAATCTTTTGGTTAAATCAGGTGTAACACTTCACCATAAGGTAAAAATTAATAAGTTAGCAAAGTAAAATAGCTAAAAACTCAACCTATGAGTCAAATAAAAAGCTTCAATTTAATTAAATGATTTTCATAGTTCTATTTAAACACTCAAAATCTTTGGAACTTATTAAGTGCTTATATACAGGGTGTCTCAAATAAATGCAATCCATTAATATGATAATGATTTATATCTGAGACAAGTGCAATGGTGGTCATTTGGAACATATTCTGTAAAAAATGCACCCTTTAAGCTAGAGACATTAAATTAATGTTTTTTTTTATTGTTATTATATCGGCTTCCAGGACATGCAATCATTTTTTGAGTTTCTTGTCTCAATAATAAATCATTATCATATTAATGGGTTGCATCTATTTTGAGACAGTTTTGAATGATTTTTGTCTCCAAATAAGTAGTGACACAAAATATTTTTTTCCTTTCTTGTTCGAGGCTTTGTGATTGAGGATTAATAGTTGTTATAGTATACTATTTTCAAATCTTAAATAAAAAGAACATAACATTAGATTTATTAGCAGTCACATGGGTCCCATGTATATTGAAACACTATATATGTATAATTTCTGATCATGGAAATTTGATGAATACATTTGATTTTTTTGAGATGTAGTTAATTTTTATGCAATTAAAAAAACCAAAATAAACAGTCACAATTTCAATGTTGCTATAGTATTTCAGCAAAAATGAGAGAGTCAGATGGAGAGTGGTTGACTGGGACAGGCGATTTAGTAAATTTTTAGCAAGAAGAGTAGGTGTGCTAAAGATTAGATTTTACTTACTTCATCCATTCTCCTCACTACCACTACTTATAATTTTAGACAATAACTGTTAGATTGACTTTGGCATAAAATAACCCAGCAAGAGTTGACATGCCATAAAGCCAACCAGCTGATCATTTATCTAGTTATACATTTGATATTTATTAAACTTAAAATGGCACAAAGGCAACTTGAAGGCAAAAAATGCAAAGAGACTGTGTTGCATAAACCTTCCAAATGAAGGTCTGCTTTGAAAATCAACATTTAAAATCCTGGCTATGGAACAGATGATGAATGCATAACTATCTCAACCACACAATAGACCCTTATTTATTTGTCTTTGCTTATTTTATTACAAAAACACCAGGTTCAGGACTGAAGTCAATGTATTTGCAAATTTAACTGCAAATAAAACTTTTTATCAAGCTATGATAAATGCCTAGAAACATAATACAGTTATTCATTATCATTAAGTTGTGCTGATAGCACAGAGTTCCCTGACTCTCTCTCACCATCCATCCCTATCATTCATCAATCTGGCAGATCTTCTAGATTGTATCCAGTGTCTGTACTGATCTGATGTATCTACAAGGATCATTAAATAAGTTTCCAGACTTTTTTCATATGGGCACTTTTATTGATAGTACACTCATGAAACTCTAGTCCACGTCGAAGTAATCTCCTCTGGCTGCAATGCACTTGTTGTACCATTCCATCAATTTCTGGAAGACCCCATCGAAGTCCTCTTGTGTGAGCGTGTCAATGACCTTCGTCACAGCCTCTTTCATCTCTTCAATTGTCTCATAACAACAGCCTCTGAGCTTAGGGAATAAGCAAAAGTTACAGGGAGCAAGGTCTTTGTCTCTTGGTCTCCGGGTCATAGCAGTAGATCCAGCTTTCATTGCATGGCATTTTTTCCAAGTTTAAAACAAATTTTATTGCATATCGTTCTTCTAAAGTCCAGATTGCATTTTTGAAATTCACCAGCTGTGACAATCAGGCTTTAGTAGGGTGTATTCCAATTCCTGCTGTAGCGGTTCATTTGAAGCTGAAATCATAAAAATTGGTCAGTCATCTCATAAGATGTATAGAAATAACATACTGAATTTTCTACAACAATTTTAAATGCCTGTACAAAAAACATCTGGAAACTTATTGAATGCACCATGTAAGTCTTTACCGGTTGGCTAATTCTGGCTCATCCATATGTCCACAAGAGAATGTTGCTTATTAGTTCATCCTTAGTGCCAGTATGTCTTGTTCATCTTACTTGACTGGTCTGTGAGATTCTCACTAATATACTACTTATCTATCTTCTAAATAGAGTTTCAATAATGGAAAGGAAATTTTGGCAGAACCATATTAGATAGTTCTATCTTTTCAGAATAAAAGAACCAAATAATTACAACCTCTTTTTTTGTGTTTTGGACAGATTCTCACAGATGAATATGAACAGAATTTCTACCTTTATGAGACGTATCTTCAAGTTATTAATTACAGTAAGTGTCCATTAAAATATTTCTAAGATATAACATGTTCATCAAAACTGATGTTTATAAAATGAGTTAATCACTATCCAAATTTTTGTTATTTTGTGTACTATACTCTTGTGCTAAGATTACATTGAAAAATATGAATATTTATTGATACTGAAATGCTTGGTGCTAAGGAAAATGTTTTAGTCAAACCCACACTCAACTAGGATCAATATTTGTGTTAATATATCCATAACAAACACGGAACATAATGGAAGTGAAGATAAACTCATTTATACAAACAGAAATATTTAATATTTTATACACAATATATATATATATATATATATATATATATATATATATATATACACCCTGATTTGCAGCATCGGCTTTTGAGTTGAGTGAGTGTGGAAAATACTAGCTTGAATCCTGGTGGCCTTCCCCCAGGCAACACCTGCCCCCTTGTATGAAAGAAGTAGGGCTGAATTTACTACTAGGTACCTAATACACCTCTGAAGGAGAAGGCTAAGATGACCAAGCATTTTTTGTAATGGCCATGTAGAAATATCAGTCAGTGTGTGCCCTGTCTGCCCCCAATAAAAGGACTTCATATCAAATCTGACCTGGGGGGAAGATGGATAAATCCACACCAGTGTATGAGTCCCAGCAGATAAAAAATATATGTATATAGTTCCATGAAGGAAAAAAAAGGAAAAAAAAGTCTTACTTGATGAGAGTAAGTAAAATAGCCACATGGCTTTCCCATTCCCTGGTAGAGTTTGAGACAACGTTTGTAGTGTTCAAAGAACAGTGGGAAAAGAGGTTGAGAATGGGTTTCTGGTACTGTCATGTGACACCTTATTAGGCCCCCACAATGGATATGCCAATTCTCTAATGGAGACAATAATATACTGTATCTCTACACTGACTTACCTGTAAACATTTCTGTTTTGATTTCATATATATATGTGTGACATGACATGCGGTTAAGTACTTAATTAATATGTAAAAATTAGAATTTATGAAATACATGAAAATTAATATATATATATATATATATATATATATATATATTTCAAAAACAAAAAAAAATTCTTAAAATAAGTATCTTTTTGTTCAACGCTTATATTGACCTAAAAAGCTGGTTGATCATTCCTAAAGGTCAGTTAAGTGCGAGACAGTCGTTTCTGATTTTAAAGGTCAGTTAAGTGCGAGACAATTGTTTTTGATTTTAAAGGTTAGCAAATTTATTTAATTTTTCGGTTGTCAACTAACTTCATCAATCACAATGATGAAATGGGTCATTTCGTAAAACATATTTTTCTAGTCCTTATCTTGAAGGTCAATGTCAAAAGGGAGATTTAATTTTGCTCCAACCTAAATAAAGGTGAGCTGGGCATGGCTCACCCAGTCAGGTAAGGCTGAGAATTTTTGTGTTCAACCCCATTGCTCTAAACTTGTTCCCTTGCTCAAAGCATCTAAAAAGGGTTTTCCCTATACCTGTAAGATATAATCCTAAACTAGGATTGGCTGACCAATGGGAATATGACTCCTAATTGTCTCTTATTGGACAACCAATCAGAAACCATTTTTAGTCCAGATATTGATCTATAAAAATGGGATAAGAAAACAAATCCTCAGAGAGCATGAGAAAAGGGACCAAGAAGAAACTCAAGACTGCCAAAGAAGCATCTCTTCCATTCTAGACCCAAGGCACTCCAAACAACCTTCAGACATTACAAAAATTCAAAGTCCCAGACTTTAGAGACATTAGTGTGACTCTAACCACACCTCATCGTCACTCTTCCTCCCACGATATTCTTTCTTCTTCTGTTTGCCAGGAAAGCAAACATCGTTTGTTTGTTATTTATTGTCTCACAAACGTGTTTCAATAAAAACAATTTTGTTGTTGTTGTTAAACAATGGGTTTTCTCTATTCTTTGAATTGCTAGACAATCTAGCCACTCATATTACCTAACTATCAGAAGAAGATCCGGCTGAATTATGTCAACCCACCTCCGTAGATCTTTCAAACACAGCATGGGCACAGAAGGATTTTATGAAGCAAACAGTCAGAAGCTAATGTGGTAGTCACACCACATTGGGCTTTGTGACTAGCATAGGACCATATATATATATATATCAATGACAACTCTAGGGATTGGTTGGTTGTTTTGTATTATGACATATCAATCCTTTTCAGGTAATTTATTGCCAAATTAAGTCATTTTGATAAAAGTTTCAAACAATTCAATTTAGTATAAGTACAATTTTGTTTACATATGGTTAAATGTCAAAGCAGTTCTATTTCCGACAATTCACTTTAGCATAAGTACACTGTTTTGTTCTATTTTACCCATAGATAGAACCCTATCAGGTGCTACCAATCTGGGTCCAAGTGGACTTGGGAGCAATGGCAATGAAGGGGTACTCCACATTCCCCAAAGCTCCAGCATTACTGGAACCTGTCAGATTGTTTAGTGTCATATCTAGGACACTCATTGGGGCAGTCTTACTCAACTGCAGAGATGCAGTTGCTGTATTCTGCAGCCCCAGCTGACTGGGCAAAGGCAACTCTAGTAAAGCTTTTGGGGCTCTGCCCAAAGAGCAATTCTCAAACATATATCTATTTTGAAGCAATAAAAGTTCTCTTAAAACAAGTAATTTGTCCTTGACTGTGGTTGGACACAATGTCCTGACAGGAACCATCATATTTATTTTAACAATGACCCAGACAGTGAGCAGTTAACATCTCAGATTCTAGACTGAGACAGTCTCTTAACTCGGTTCAAAGATATTTGTTTTGAAAAATACAACAGATAAAAAGAAAATATCATATCGGTTTTTTGTAGAATGGTCAGTTATCAAATATCAGCTGTGTAAACCTGTACAGGCACAGAGATGTGATTTAATGTATTTAGAAAGATGAAATTGTGTTATATACCCTACCTATGAACATTAATGGGCATGTCCCATTCTTCATAAATACGTTGGACACTATTATGAGGAGGTGAAAATATATTAAGTAATAACCACTAGCAGCAGTTACCTTCTTCATGTCGCTGGCAAGTTTTGTATTTCGTTATAAAGATTTCCATTTCATTTCCAACCTCCATTTCGGTTATTTCTCATTCAGTAACATTTTTCTTAGGTTACAACAAATTGGATGCTCAAATTCTTCTTATATTCTAAATCATATGTATAGTAAATTATGTTAAAAATATGAGTCCAACTAACATTGATAAGCTAGAGTCACTACTTATATCAGTTGCGTAAGGAAATGGTTTTTACGAGCTGGGTTCAATTCTTGGATAAGGCTGTTTGCATTTCACATCATGTTAATGCTCTTGGAAAAGGCATAAATTCATATATCCTCCCCTACACACACACACTACAGCTATGAGTGTAATATTAGAGCAGACTTGGTTTTTTAGCCTTGGTATGGTCACCAGTCTAGGGGTAGGAAAAACTGAATTCTAAACCTGAGAAATATTGCTGGTGCATTGGTTCACTATGTTTCTATCATTAGCTCATTCAAAAAGTGTGGCTGGTTCTATACATGGCTCCACCACTACAAACAAATCACCTGTGTAGTTAGTATAACCATTCACGTCTTTAACTGTACAGTTGGGTCCTCATAAATCAAGAATAATGGGAGAGTCCATTGTATATAACATATATAAATGCTTTCAGATGTGTTGATATGGCAGAGTAATTTACTGTAGCAAGTCAGAGATTGAGTATCTTAGGTCAAAGATTGTTCCTTGCTACTGGTACCATATAACCCAATACAACCTGTCACGAGTTCCTTGGAGAGAAAATGGACACCACTAAGAATACCCTCACATTCCCCTGAATTAAAAAAAACAAACTGATCTTTATTGTATTTTTTCAAATAGAATAATTTTTTCTTTTATTCCTAGATTATTGGTTTATTGATATTCCGAATGCGGATAATGGTTAATACATTACCAGTATTCAAAGAAGAAGATAATCCAGCTGCTTTTGCTCCGAACTTCTTAACCAGGTAAATTTATCTCTTTATAAACGACCTGTAAACCTTTTGGGTTTCCATTATTACAGTGGTCCATGATGATATTTATTCTTCTATTTAGGAAGGAGGGAAAAATTTGAATCAACTTTTTATGGTTAAAAATTTGAAAGATTAAAAGATTACATTTAACATGAATGAAAACCCCACAAAATTATCATTCAGTTTCAAATTCGACCGGAAATTGCTTTATTCTTTAATCTGTAAGTGAAAGCAATCTAAGTTAGTGCTCTAATAAATATTTCACTATGATGTGGCATTTTTTTCTGAGTTACAACTAGATACATACAAATGAGAAGTTTAGTAATACGGACAGTAATAAAATAAGAATATACAAATATAAGGAAAACTTGAGTAATTCATAAGACAACCCATGAACATTAGAGCATTTCAAATGTGTTGCTCTAATGAAAATTATATCCACAGAAGAAAAGATAAAATGCAAATAAGGAAAGTGCTCATTGGTTCATGTCAGAGCATGTCTAAAACCTAAAATATATCAATTATTGATTCTTAAAGTTTGTTACCTAAAGATCTTGTGGATTACACAATCATCAGACAGAAATATTTACATCTAATGATTGCGTGACCCTCATGAAATATATATATGTATTTATATATATGCATTGGGCAATATCATGGCAATAACAAAAACATATAAAGATAAATGGATAAAGCATCTTCTAACACTGACTCCCAATGGCTTTAACATCAAAGCTGAATGATCATCAAAACACCACTTTGATAAAGGATGGACAGATTTGGGATGACACATAAATACCTAAATAAACAAATGTCTAACCAAGCAGTCATGGCTCATTTGAAACACACCCTGCCCATCCTTGATATATATCTCCCAAGTTAAGAGTTTAATGCCAGTTGTCTACAATAGCAAGAGTCATATAAAAATAATTTTCATTCAACAAATGGCTATACCATGTCATAAGTTCATTTTTCATCACTTCTCTTATAACATATCATCTCTTTTTAAAAAACTTGTCTCCTGAATATGACCCAAAGTTAAAATTTATTGAGAAAAATTTAAAAAATAGATAGCAAAAAATATTCCAATTTGTTTTATCCCTTTTGTTCATATATATATATATATATATATATAATTACGGTTTTGTATTAGTGATGCTGTTACCCAAAGTTTTATGCCTGACCACAATCATCAGACAGGAAATAGACATATGCACACATTATGTCACAGGATCAATTTTCTTAAATACAGATGTCAAGCCAATTACACTTTATTTAATGTAACAAGTAACGTGGGAACATAATTTTATATTTTCAGTTTTTAACCCGTTCTGCTACAATAACATTGAACACTTTTGAAAGACTTTTCTTAAACAATTTGTTCTCACATGTGTGTGTGTATATATATATATATATATATATATATAAAAATGTAACATTACATCCGGTTTTGATATCAACTTCTAACCTATATCTTTTGGTTCCCACCCTCTTTATTTATCTATTCATTATTATTATTATTATTATCTTTTGTTTTTTTTAAATGAGTAAGAATCCATTGAAAGAATCTTTTTATAAATTCTTTTCTGTCTATTGTGTGATGGCTACCTGAAAAGTTTGGTTTCTCTAATGGAGTGGCCAGCTGAAATAAATTCATTATAGCCAAATGACAGTTCGTTGCATTGTTTTTTTTTTCCTAATTATATAAATTTGCTCTATATGAAATTTATAAATCTATATATTAATTATCATACATTGAGCACTCCTGGAGATTTATAAGAATCCTCTTTTATATATTCGCGAACTAAATCATTCCCTACTCATCTTTGGATATTCTATATATACGCACACACTTTATACTTGTATATTTGTAAGATAATATTTATTAATTTAAACTTTAAATACATCTTGGCATTGGATTTTTATGCAGAGAACAACTTAAAAATTATACAAATATGCTTTTACTGATAAATAAAAATGTTTTTACTGATAAATTATAAATAATTTATCAGTAAAAACATTTTTACTTTGTAAAATTTTCCATTTTGTTAAAACTATCTGATAAGGCAGGCTGAGTCGGTGGCCTGTCAAAATAAATTTATAATAGTATAATGACTGTCCATTGAGTTTTCTTTTTAATTTTATTACACACATTATATTATTATTAATTTATTTTGACAGGCCACAGACTCAATCTGCCTTCTCATATAGTTTTGACAAAATGGAAAGAGAGGCCCACAAACATTGCTCATTAGAAGAAGGAAAAAACATACAACTGACCAAAAGCTTAGGACCACCCTGAATTTATAATAAAGGTTAATTTTGGAATTGATCATAAAGCTCAAAGTGAAATGCTTAAGAATAAGCAAGAGGTACTTGTACATTTACACAATACTTGGGAATCACTTCTATGCAGATACTTTTACATGTCTTTTGAAAGGAAGCTAAAAATTTGCTCTGCAATAATAAATCATTGTGATGGATTCTTTAACAGAAAGAAAATATAAATTTTTTGTAATTATAAATATTTCGTATTTATTTTGATTTAAATCACTGCATAATTGCATGCAAACATAGAAAAAAATTAATGAATTTCTTTAAAGACAGGAAACTTTGTTTATTTTTTTAAGTTTAAAGAAAAAAATCAATATGATTCCAAACTCTTGCTCAGTGGTGTATATATATCTGCAAAAATCTATGTGGTTTAAATGTTTGGTCAGTAGTATATCTGCAAAAATCAATGCAATCTAAACTTTTGGTCAGTAGTATATATATATATATATATATATATATATATACACACACACACACACACAAATTAATGTGATCCCTAACTTTTGGTCAGTAGTGCGTGTATATATATATATATATATATATATATATATATATATATATATATATATGCACACACACACACACACACACAAAAATTAATGTGATCTCTAACTTTTGGTCAGTAGTGTGTGTATATATATATATATACACACACACAAATTAATGTGATCCCTAAGTTTTGGTCAGTAGTGTATATATATATATATATGTATATATATATATACACACACACACACACACACACAAATTAATGTGATCCCTAACTTTTGGTCAGTAGTGTATATATATATATATATATATTCAAAAATAAAAACTTGGTTTCTATCATAAAAGGAATCCATGATATTGAGGCTTTTATTATGCAAAGAATTCTTTTTATTCACATTTCATAATCATCTTCATTATATAGAAATTTTAGATGATTAAAAGATCATGTTTAACACAAAATTATAAGGAAATTATCATTTAGTCACAAATTGGACTGGAAATTGCCTTATTTTGTTAGAGCATTAAGTAATTACAGCTATCAAACAGTGAACCACTTCTACAAATGCTGATGTTTACAAGTGCAGAATTCAACTTATTTGTTACTGGCAAAAAGGCATAGCCAATGGTGGTGATGATATGGAAAAGAATTAGTGTTTAGTAGCTGAAAACTTGCTCTATCTAATAGTGTTATTGTGTTCCTTACATCTGTTGTAATTTCTCTGGAAATAAACAGAAAGCATTACTTTTGAAACACCCCTTATGGATTAGAACTTTCTTTTGTAATTGCAGGTTTTTAACCTACACACATCTATGTGCCTGGAACGGTTACTTAATGCTGTTACCAATGACACTTTGTTATGACTGGCAGGCAAGCAGCATCCAGCTTATCAATACTTGCTCTGATCCACGCAACATATTAACAGTGGCCTTCTTTCTCATCCTTATCTTTATCAGTGTCAAGAGTCTGCAGAATAAAACTGTAAGTGAATTCATAATGATTAAAATTGCATTCTGTCCTAAAGTCTTGTCACAAAGTTCTTTTCTTTATTAGTCTAGTCAGGGATTTACTTCTGCAACACGAACCATGTAACCCAGTACTATCTGTCTCGTGTTTTTGGGAGAGATAGACACTTGTTCTAGATATGCTATGAAGGATGCAGCATAAGACTCATCGTCTTTGACATAATAATGATAAAGTAGAAACTGATAATGCGCAACAAAATAGCAAGTATAAATTATATGGTTACAAAGATGAAATGATTGATCCCATAAATGAATGCAACAAACTGGCATAAAAGGAATGCAAGAGTAGGCATGACTGGGTGGAAAAGGGGATCCACTAGGAATTGTGCAAGAAATTAAAATTTGACCATACTAATAAATGGTATATGCACAAACCAGAATCTGTTCAAGAAAATGAGACCCAAAATATTCTTTAGGATTTTGATATACAGATGGATCACCCAATCCCAGCCAGACGACCTCGTGATAATTAACAAGAAAAAAAAGCTTTGTCATCTTGTGGAACACATTAAAAAAACAAAACAAAAAAATAGATGAATACTTCAGAAGATGCCAGAGAGCTGAAGAAGCTGTGGAACATGAAGGTGACAATGAGACCAAAGTAGATTGAAGGAGCTGAATGGTTGGTTGGGTTTTATGGTATATCAACTCTTGTAGGTTATTTAATGCTAAATCCTCTTCATACATATATATTTAATGTATATGATTTGGTTTGGTTGGGTTTTATGGCATATCAACTCTCGTAGGTTATTCAACACCAAATCCATTTTTATGCAAATAGTTCTATTTAAAAAAATTCAGTTTTGTATGAGTACACAATTTATATGTCAAAAACTTTTCAGTTTATTTAAACAGTTCAGTATAAGTATAAATTTTGTTAACACATAGTTAAATGTCAAAAGCAGTTCTATATTAAACAATTCAGTTAAGTGTAAGTAGAGTTTCAATGTCAAAAACAGTTCCATTTCAAACAACTCAGTTTAGCATAAGCACGCTGTTTAAATGTAAGTACAGTTTAATTGTCAAAAACATTTCTATTTCAAGCTATTTAGTTTAGTCAAACAGTTGTAATTCAAACAATTCAGTTTAGCATAAATATGCAGTTTAGTTCTATTTAATCCATAGATAGGGCCCTATCAGGTGCTACCATTCCATGCTCGAGTGGAGCTGGGAGCAATGGCAATGAAGGGGTGCTCTGCATTCCCCAAAGCTCCAGCATCACTGGAACCTCACCATCAGATTGTTTAGTGTCATATCCAGGACACTTGTTTGGAGGATCTTATCCCGGTGTATTCTACAGCCTCAGCTGACTGGGTAAGAAGGAGCTGGAGATCAGAGGAACAATGAAGACCATCCAGACTACAGCACTGTTAAGATTGGCTGGAATACTTAGAAGAGTCCTGGTGACGTGAGAAGACTTGCTGTCACTTGGATACCAGTGGCAAACTACCAGTTAAAAATGGAATTAAAAATTTGCAAGGAAGGAAATAACAATGATGATGATGAGGAGGAGGAGGATGAACAATTATATTTTAGATTATTTAAAAAGTTATTTACGGGGTTATTAAAATTATTTAGTATTAAAAACTGTTACTGATGAAAATTATTAGAATCCTATTGTTTGGTTTGATTTCTTTATTTAACAGCATATCAAACTTCATTGGTTATTTAATGCCAAAGCCATCCTTGTAGAAGAACAGTAGTGGTATTGGAGGGATAAGAACCTTTTCCAAGGGGCATTCATCTGAAAGTGAATGCAATAGTGGGAGCAGAGTTTGAACTTGGTTACTATGATGTTACAGTCCAGCTCATTAGCCTCTGCACTATGGTGACTACCCGCAAAATTCTGTTGTGCCCTGGGTATGGCACAAAACTTCATCCATTTATAAGGCTCCAGTTCTCAAGTTTTAAGAAAGCAAAGTAGGATTGATTTAATCAGAATTTTCCTCTCTCAGTGTATTTAATACCCGAAATGAACTTTAATATTGATCCTTGTTTAGAATTAAATGGCTTCATGGGTAGAGTGTTTGCCATTGGTCCAGTATGGAGGTGCCCATGGTGTAATGGTTATCGTCGTAGGAAATGGATACGGCGACACAAGTTCAAATCCTGGATGAGGCTGATTGTATTTCACATAGCACTAATACCCTTGGGAAAGGTATGAATCCAATTATTCTCCCTCCAGCTATGGGTAAATAGTAGGACAGACTAGGTGAGGCAACTAGTCTAGGAGAAGGAATACTCCGAATTCAAACCTGTTAAACTCCGCTTAAACATTGACCTTGTGTCATATCCTGGTAAATAAGGTTTGCCATTGGTCCAGGAGACTGGGATTCAATCTTTTATTTGAGTCATACCAAAGACTCAAAAATGATACTTGTTTAACACTCAGCATTATAAGGTATGGATTGAGGGTAAAGTGGAGCAATCCAAGGAATGGAGTAGCAGCCTCCCTTAAACCTTGGTGTAGTAGCTATTGAAAAGGGATCCTTTGGGTCACCCTCGACTATGGTTGTCAACTTTACTTACTTGCTTACATAATTTTCCTGTGACTTGTTTATTTCCTCTCTCTTCTGTGTGATTTTTTTTTTTCATAATCATAACCCCTTATACTGTGCAACAAATTTTGAGAACACATTGTCGTCCCACAAGACAAACCTTTCCCATGGCTATCATGCAATACAAATTATTATATAAACAACAAAGATGAAGATACTGGTCTGAAAATACTGGACTGTTCATTAAATGGTAAGCATTCATAGATCACTCCCTCACATCCATCGAACTCACCATCAGGCCTCTCTTTTGAGAACTCATCTACCTATTACAATTTTTATTATTATTGAATTAATATACATCACCCAACAAGATGGTTGACACTATTATTTATTAATAGCTACCAGTTTCCCCAGTTTTGATATCTCTAAACAAGCCTCTTAGCTAAGCTACATAAAAAAAAATTTCCAACTCTTATAGAAGAAACCCAAAATACAATAAGAACCCCCCCCCATCAAAACTACACTTTATTTTCAAAAGTCTACCAAAACATTGTACAACCTAAAACACAAAGAGAAAGTCTCTGTAACGCAGTGACTAACATACTGAACTGTGGCTTTAAAGGAAGCAAATATGAACTTCAATCATGCTGTTGCATTCCCTTTTGGACTAATACCCTTGGGAAAGTTAAATAGTATCACTGCAGCTGTATGGCCACTTACCTCCTATCTTACAGACCATCCAAGCAAGAAATGCTGGGTACAGCTGGAAGAAGTTCAGACAAACTCATAAGTGATATTCTTCTATGGACTCCAACCCATAGACACTCCAGTATTGGCCAACCAGGAAAGACTTAGATTCATTAGCTCTGCGTGGACACTGGATAACATCTAGAGGATTTGCCAAGAGCAATGACAAATAGGGACAGATATCAAGAAAGAGTTAAGGGAATCTATGTTCAGCATGCCATGATGATGATGATGATGATATAAAGTTAAATAGTATCACTGCTTGTCTTCTCAAGGATGGCTTTGGCACTAAATAAGCTATTAACATTTTTATGTTGTTTCTTCTGCATTTTTTGCACACAGTTATATGGTATCAAGTATTGCATTCTAATACAAATAATTTGCATACAATCATAAGATTTCAAGTATTCCTACCTAATACTAATAGTTTATACACTATTATAGAGAAAAGGCTCGGGGAGAACTACATGAGAATGCTGTGTGCTGTTTTGAACACATCCTGGAAGTAGCACCCTAAAAAACAGCAGCTGTATGGCCACTTACCTCCTATCTCACAGACCATCCAAGCAAGAAATGCTGGGTACAGCTGGAAGAAGTTCAGACAAACTCATAAGTGATATTCTTCTATGGACTCCAACCCATAGACACAGCAGGAAAGACTTAGATTCATTAGCTCTGCATGGACACTGGATAACATCTAGAGGATTTGCCAAGAGCAATGACAAATAGGGACAGATGTCAAGAAAGAGTTAAAGGAATCTATGTTTAGCATGCCTTGATGATGATGATATACTATTGTATGTTTTCTCGTAACTATTTCTATTAGATAATAATGATTTATTTGCACGCAGTTATATGGTTTTAAATAACTAATGATAATTGTTTGTAAACAATTTTAATTTCAAGTTACTATTCTTAATACAGATAGTTTACAGTTACATGGCATCAAGTATTTCTATCAAATACACATAATTTTTAAACAGATCTATTTGACTGACAGATAGTAGTAATTTACTAAGCGTTTTGCGTAGATGTGGCACAAGGCCGACTCTGACTGATAGATACTACCCTAATGACCAATAAAACTATTGGTCAGAGTGGCCCAGGGAGTAATGACAGCTCCACACTCCCCAGATGTCATTTAGTATCATATACAGGGTACCCCTTTTTTGAGGTCTTTCCCCTCTCCTGGGGATATAGTCAGTACATTTTAAGACCCGCCTTACAGGGCGGTCAAAAATTAGGTTTTTAAATTTCAACCTATACATGAGTATATATAAGTTGGCCGACCATAGTTGTGAGCGACCCAAAGACTCTCTTTTCAATAGTAACGACACCCAATTGTAGGGTAGGGTGCTACTCATTCCCCTGAATTGCTCTACTAACACTTGATCTATACCTTATAATGCCAAGTGTTAAGCAACAAGGTATCAAGTGCCTTTTGTTGTCTTTGGTATGACTCAACCTGGGATTGAACCCTGGTCTTCTGATGAGCACTATAACCATTATGCCAATGGGTACATGTATATATAAGTAAGTAAAGTAAAATTAGGAAGTGCCCGTGGTGTAATGGTTATCGTCATAGGAAATCGACACAGTGACACAAGTTCAAATCCTGGACCAGGTTAATCGCATTTCACATAGCACTAATACCCTTGGGAAAGGTATGAATCCAATTATTCTCCCTCCAGCTATGGGTAAATAGTAGGGCAGACGTCAGTCTTGGTTAGGTAACTAGTCTAGGAGAAGGAAAACTCTGAATTCAAACCTGTTAAACTCTGCTTAAAAATTGACCTTGTGTCATATCCTGCCCGAGCGAAGGGGCTGATAAATATATATAAGTAAGTAAAGTTGACGACCTTAGTCAAGGGTGGCCCAAAGGCTCCCTTTTCAAGGTGTAGCAGAGGGCGCTACTTCATTCCTTGGATTGCTCCACTTTACCCTTGATCCATACCTTATAATGCTGAGTGTTAAGCAAGGTAGCATCAAGTACCAATTTTTGAGTCTTTGGTATGGAATTGAACCCCTGTCTCCAGGACCGTTGGTGAATACTCTACTCATTAGGCCAATGATTACTACATTATTCTTTGCATTGTTGATTATATAATTGAGATAAGGAAAATATTTGTATAATTTTTTTTCTTTGTGATTTTTTTTTCAGGACAATACAGTTCTCATGAGTTTAGCTTTTGTCATTATTCCTTTCCTTCCTGCATCAAATCTTTTCTTTCCTGTTGGTTTTGTGATTGCTGAAAGAGTTCTCTATATTCCAAGGTAATTATTCAATTTTCTTTCTTAAAACCTGTTCCTGACGGTTTTTGTCTGAATTTCTGAACTGATATATTATGTATGATGGTCATTCAATAAATAAGGTGAATTTTGCATAAGGACTTAGCAATAGAAAGCATTGTTTACAGCTGCATCTTTTTCAAGGAAATCAATAGTAATAGCTTCTTTCATGACCCAAAAGACTGTCAGCATGGCCTCCTTTACTGACACGGCATCCAGAACTTTTTCTTTACCAGAGTCAGTATATTTTTACTCCATTTACTCTCTTTTTCACACAAGCTTGTCGGGGCAAACCCACATTTTGACCATCTGTAAACATTTTTTTTGACTCCATACATGATACATTCTTCTGTAAATTTCACATGATTAGCACATCTCAGCCAGCAAAAACTTGCTCAAAAACCCCTGTTTGAGCAGCCACCATTCTGAATAATCTCAAAATGAATATTTCTATGAGATTAAAACAATTTTTGCATTGAACCAATTCCAAACCATGCAGCATTTACATTTATAGAAAAGAAAAAAAATGTACTTTGCTTTTTTTTTTTTTCTTAAATTCCTCTTATTTATGGAATGACCTTCATACATAAAATAAATAATTTTCTCCACATTTTTAAAATGGTTTTTGAAAACAAAAAGGATTTGGTTTGGTTTGGTATTATTGCACATCAACCTTTGTTGGTTATTTAATGCCAAATCCACTTTTTACATATATATTAAATATGATTTGTAACTACATTTTGTAGATACACATTGATAAAAGATCAAACCGTTCTATTTCTAACAATTCAATTTAGCACAAGCCAACAAAGTTAAGCGGTTGCAAGTATTGCTATGTATCACTAACAATTCAATTAAACATCAGTCATTTGTTTACATTCAGTTAAATTGTCAAAGAGATCTATTTCTAACAATTCAATTTAGCATATAACATTTGTTTGCACTCAGTTTAAATGTTAAAACAGTTCTATTTGATCCTTAGATAAGACCCTTTCAGGTTCTCCAACTTCAGGCTAAAGTGGACAAGAGAGTGATGACGATGAAGAAGTACTCTGTATTCTCCAGAGTTCCAACATTACTGAAGCCTCACCATCGGATTGTTTATTGTCATATCTAGGACACTCATTGGGGAAGTCTTACTCTTCTGCAAAGATGCAGTCGATGTATTCTACCCCTCCCCAGCTGACTGGGCCACTGGACACTCGTTGGGGGAGTGTTACTCCTCTGCAAAGATGAAGTCGGTGTATTATACACCCTCCACCCCACAGCCAACTGCATTTATACTGTTTGTGTTTTACAGATTTTACTTTAGAAAAAAAAAACATTTATAGAAAAGAATTTATAGAAAAAAATTTGGACAAAATTATGTACTTTTCTTTTTTTTCGAAAAATTTCCCTTATTTCACCCTCATATTTACCCAGTCCTTCTGCCACAAACAGAATGCAACACAAGGTCAATTTTTAAGTGAAATATTAGATCAAGTAAAATGACATCTTACTGAGAATTCTCAAATAGGTAAAACTAATGAATATAAAACAAACATTTTCCATCAAAGTAAAAACAGAAAAAGAAACTGATTAATTTCCAACAATGTCAGTCAGTAAACATTTCTTTCTACAAAGTGCCAGATACTAGGGTGAGTCAAAAGTTTTGCAATACTTTCATATGTGCTAGTTTGTGATGCATATCTGAAACAGTACAAGCCTTTGAGGGTAGTATTGTGGTAGTTGGTGCACTGACACATTGTGCATTGCTTCATTCCATTGATGATTTGAAAGCTGTACAAATGAACATGCAATATTGTCAAATTGAGGAACTTATACTTTAAAAGTTCAAACTGGGCCATAATGCTGCAGATGCAACCAAAAACATTTGTTGTGCAAAAGAGGAAGATAGAGTTGATCCCAGTACAGTTACCAGATGGATCAAAAAGTTTTGCAAGAACTTCAACAATTAGGCAAGGTCAGGTAGGTGGATTTCAAGCTCATGCTCAAAACCATAGAGAAAAATCTGGTTTGTAGCACACAGAAAATCAGGTGAGCTTGGTATTTCATGGCCTTGGCAAAAATATCCAGAGCTGCAGAATCGTGCCTCATGTTATTAAAATATTGCAAAACTTTTGATTCAACTTAGTATTTTAAGATACCTGTCACAATAAGAAAAGTAAGTTTGTTGGGTCAGGGATAAGATATATTTCTTTGTTGTGCCTTCCTTGTACATGCAGAGTCTTTCATTATCTGCTTTTTTTTAAAGCTACTTTATGACCCCAGTTGATATTGGGAATGAATTCATGTAAGAGAAAGGATTCACAAATACCTCACTTTTTACAGTTGAATTCTAGAAGGTGTACATGCAAAAAAAACTTGAGGCAACAATATTATTTGTCAACTTCTCCAAAGCCTTTGACTCAATACACAGAAGAAAGATGGACCAAATACTACTTGCCTACGACCTATCCATAAGAAATCGTCACAGCCACAATGATGCTTTATAAAAAACACAAAAGTAAAAGAAGTGTAGACACAGACTACTTCGACATTGTAGCAGACATGCTGCCAGGAGACACATTAGCCCCATACCTGTTTATCATCTTCCTAGACTACATGCTTAGAATTTCTATTAATATAATGAAAGATAACATTTTCAAGCAGGTAAAGGAAAGAAGCAGAAGATACCCCGCACAAACAATTACAGACAAGGACTACGCCGATGACATAGTGCTTCTGGCAAATACACCCACCTAAGCCGAAACCCTGCTACATAGTCTGGAACAAGCAGCTGCTGGCATAGGCCTCCATGTCAACGCAGACAAGACGGAATATATGTGCTTTAATCAAAGAGGTGACATCTGCACACTAAATGGTAGTTCTCTGAAACTAATGGACAAGTTCGCCTACCTTAGAAGCAGTGTCTCATCAGCCAAGACAGATATCAATGCATGACTACCAAAGGCATGGATAGCTATCGATTGGCTATCATTCATATGGAAGTCAGACCTGACCGATAAAATAAAAAGCAGTTTTTTCCAAGCAGCGGTCATGTCAATACTGCTATATAGATGTACAACATGGATGCTAACTAAACGTGGAGAAAAAGCTTGACAGCAATTACACAAAAAGGTTGCGAGCAATATTGAACAAGTCCTGGGGGCAACACCCCACAAAACAGCAGCTATACGGCCACCTACCACCCATCACAAAAACTATCCAAGTTAGACAAACCAGACATGCAAGATATTGCCGGAGAAGTGGGGACAAACTCATAAGTGACATACTCCTGTGAACCCCCTCACATGGACTAGCAAAGGCAGGATGACCAGCTAGAAACTATATACAACAGCTCTATGCTGATACAGGATATAGCCTTGCAGATCTCCTGAGAGCAATGGACAGAAGAGAAGGGTGGTGAGAGAGGGTCAGGGAGATCCGTGCTGGCAGTGCGACATGATGATGATGAAGTAATGACACATACCAAAGGGCCAGGAATTCTATTGATTCCATTTTCTCTTAAACAGCTTTGCCATGAAACAAAGTGTATTTACCCAACTTCTACACCATAGTTAGGATCTGACTCGGTCAATTTTGAAGAAGAGTAAAGCTGGTTTAAATTCAGAGTTTTCCTTCTCCTAGACTGATTTCCTACCCAAGACTAAAGAACCTAGTCTGCCCTGCTATTTACTCATAGCTAGTTGGAGAACAGATGAATTCATGCCTTTCCCAAGTGTATCTGTGTAAAGTGAAACCTCAACTGCCTCATTCAGGATTTGAACTTGGATCACAGATTCCATATCTTTTGATAATCATATTTACCCAACCCCTCCGCCCGGGCAGGATATGACACAAGGTCAGTTTTTAAGCGGAGTTTAACAGGTTTGAATTCAGAGTTTTCCTTCTCCTACATTAGTCGCCTCACCAAGGCTGAAGAACCTAGTCTTCCCTACTATTTACCCATAGCTGGAGGGAGAATATTTGGATTCATACCTTTCCCAAGGGTATTAGTGCTATGTGAAATGCAATCAGGCTCATCCAGGATTTGAACTCGTGTTGTCGTGTCCACATCCTGCGACGATAACCATTACACTATGGGCACATCCATATCTTTTGATAATAACCATTGCCTCCATGAATTGAACTGTGATCTAATTACAATAATACATTGATTTATTCAAACCAGTTTTTCATCTTTGCATTCTCCTAGAAGAACAGTAGTGGTGCTATTTAACCCATAGCTGGGAGGATAAGAGGGTTCATACCTTTCCCAAGGGTATTTTCCTGAAAGTGAAGGTAATAGCATGACTGGAGTATGAACTCGCTTACTACAATTCCGCAGTCCATCACTTTAACCATTACACCATGAGGACACCCTCCACTGATCTATTTGACCCATAGATAGGACCCTAACAGGTAATATGGGGTTTTGGGCAAGCTGTGTTGCTGTTTGCTATCTGACTCCATTTTGAGGTTATTCTGTTTTTACTCCACGTTGTCTTGCTGGTGTAACTTCTTGGATTATTTCTGGGTTCAACAACCATTCAGTAGGTGAGGAAATTCTCCCTGAATACAATTGAAATGGTTGAATCTCCCAGTCAAGGTGTTAAAAATGCGTTAGCCGTTTCTTGGGTATATATGTGTCCTTATTCGGTATTTAAAGCTTTAACGTGTTTGGTATATAAAGCTTTTGCGATGTGTTGGTCACTTTTGGGAGTTCGTCCAAATCTGGTGTTTTAGTCATGGGTTAGTAGTGAAAGATGATGACTATTACCAGTGGAAGGGTTAGTCAATGCGTTGTCTAAAGATGAACACATGGCATCCTCCACCAGTTAGCAAGGTGTTGTCACTCCGCTGGTCGCTACTGAAAGAGAATGAGATTTTTCTTTTCGTCGGGACGATCCCTTTTCTTCGCACATGCATCACCTCTCTTCCTGTCAGAGGCCTCTAGGAGTTTCTACATACTTTAATAATTATCTTAATTTAATTTATTTATTCCCTACAGTACTTCCACGCTGGGTTAGAGTGGACCTAGGAGTAATGACAAAGAAGGGGTACTCCTGAACTAAAACCTCACTATTAGATGCAGTTTAGTGTCATAACCAGGACACCTCTTTTTTTTTTTTTTTGGAGGGGGAGTGTCTTACCCTTCTGCAAGGTATACAGTCAGTGTATTTCCCACCAAGGGAGCAACAAAGTTCATTTCAGGTAATAAATACAGAGAGAGGGAATTCCTGACTAACTCAATCTA
Organism: Sepioteuthis lessoniana; assembly: GCA_963585895.1. Classification (NCBI taxonomy): domain Eukaryota; kingdom Metazoa; phylum Mollusca; class Cephalopoda; order Myopsida; family Loliginidae; genus Sepioteuthis; species Sepioteuthis lessoniana. The sequence continues at coordinate 95,114,364 of OY757919.1, read as the reverse complement.
TTATACTTTGTTTTCAAAACAAGTGAGTCGAACGATACAGCACTGTCTCTCAAAAGGGGTAGAATTCACAGACTACTCCCCAACATCTGTCTGCTTCACTGACATTTCTCTCAACTCTTTTTACAACGTTTACTATTATTTATAATTTTTTTTAATAATCAAATTAATATACGTCACTCTACATAAAGTGACTCACTCAATTGCTTATTATTAACTGTCAGTTTCATTATTATAACATCTTTCAACTTTACAATACAACCAATTCCTCTGACACACACCTCACCCAACAAAATAGCCTTGCATTTTATCAACAATAATTTCTAAAATCTCTCTTCTCAACTGCAACCAAATATACAAAAAACAGTACTCCTAAAATCTATGATACCCTATTATGTAACATTTGACTGCTGTACTGTACTCCTCAGCCTTCTTTTTGTCTGAATTTCCTCTTTATTTTGCCCTTTACTGTATTAAAAAAGGTTTGCTAAATATGAATAATAATTTAACAATAAAAATAAAACAATTTTACCTTTTATTATTAGTCTTCTGATATTGCTAAATGGATGTGTCTCATGACCTATAATGGCAGACATATATATTTTGGTTGGAATATATAAGCGGATATGCAGCAGTGACAATATTAACGACAAAATCCAAAAAGGTTTAACAATTCATGGTTTATACAGGCATAGAATCTCCAGGCAACTGATACTAAAACTAACCAAGAAGAAATATACAGAGCTTTGGTAGAGTTCCAAGTTAGAATTCACCCCCAACAAGCAAGAGTGTCAAACTCTTTCAAAGTCAATTGGTTACGACATATATAGGTTTGGTTTCTTTGTTTAATGGCATATCAACTCTTTTTAAGTTATTTAATGCCAAAGCCATTCTCCTAAAAGAACAGTAGTGGTACTGTTTAACCCATAGCTGGGAGGAGAAGGGGGTTCATACCTTTCCCAAGGGTATTTGCCCGAAAGTGAACGTAATAGCGCGACTGGAGTACGAACTCGCGTACTACGATTCCGCAGTACATTGCTTTAACCATTACACCATGAGGACACCCCCTACGACATATATACACCATGTATATATCACATGATATGCAAATCCAACAAAATATATATATATAAGAGAGAGAGAGATCTGAGTTTTAATAGCATAGACAGTCAATTATTGGTCTGATAGTTATCAAAGCAAGAAATTGACAGTCACCAAGTGCCAGTGACTGTGTCTGCACTATCAAAACTGAGATCAGCTTATAATTTATCACCCAAAATCGAGCATTTTTTTTTTTTTTTTGTAAATGTTGCAAACTGCATAACTATCAAGTCGGAACAAATGTAATGTCTAATTCTGGATTGTATATCATAAATGGAAAAACATATGCCTACAGAAATATTTACTCATAAACATAACTTCTATTGCTTCCTAGAAGGTCTGTCAAGAAGCTTATAGATGCCATACTTGTAAAATTCTTAAAGTTTTGATATAAAATGTGAGACTAATTTGTGTTCAACCTCTTCTTTTGATGTCAACCTCAGACTATCCAAATGATTCTGTGATTGCTTGTTGTGAGTCATTGCTTATTTGTCATCAGGAACCTTTTTAGACAAACTTGTCACGGGTGATGAGAAGTTGATCTTTTATCATAACATTATGGCCAAGTCGACTGCGGATGCAAAATACACAGACTGCAACTCTGCAAAGAGGTAAAACTTTCCTAATGAGTGTCCTGTTATGACACTAAACAATCTGATGGCAAGGCTTCAGGAATACAGAGTACCTCTTCATTGCCTTTGCTCCCTAGTCCACTCTGGCCTAGAGTAGTAGCACCTGATAGGGTCCTATATATGGGTCAAATAGAACTGTTTGACATTTAAACTTTGTACTTATGTGAAACTTAATTGTTTGAAATAAAGTTATTTTTACATTTAACTATATGTAAACAAGGGACTGATGACCCAGTTGGCTGGGGTTGCAGAATACACCATCTGCATCTCTGCAAAGAGGTAAGACTCCCCTAATGAGAGTCTTAGATATGACATTAAACAATCTAATGGTGAGGCTCCAGTAATGCTGGAGCTTTGGGGAATGCAGAGTACCCCTTCATTACCACTGCTTCCAGGTCCTCTCTGGCCCAGATTGGTAGCACCTAATAGGGTCCTATCTATGGGTCAAATAGAACTATTTGACAGTTAAACTGAGTCATCTGGCTCACATTGTACCTGGTGAACCTATGACCAACATAGTCCAGCAGGGCACAACTTGGCTCATGCCTGACCACCTCCTTCCCTAAAACCCCCTCTATAAAAAAGACCATATATCAAATCATGTCCGGTGGCAGACAGTGATAAATATCCCTGGCAATGTCAGAAGTAATATCTCTACAGTTCAAAGTTCAAGAAGGAGTTTCTTACTGTCAAGTGACACCTTACAGGATCCTTAACAGACATGCCAATTCTCTAAGGAAGATAACTATTTATTGTATTCTTAAACTTTCAGTGAAGACAGGTACAGCAAACCTCTTTACCACAGATTTTTAACCAATGTGAGAAAGTAAGTATACTTAAGGTTGGTTGGTAAAAAGTTAGAGTAATTTCTTCTGTTGCTTTTGTAGTTACATTTTAGCTTATGTCTTCAACTGTTATTCAAGAATATATAGAGAGAGTGTGATCATTTTCCTATACAAGTAAATAAAAAAAGTAGCTAATATACTGAATGGTTCAGTTTATTTTCATCAATTGGAGCCAAAGATAATACCATTTATAGCAGTTGCATAACTTGAGTATTTCCATATTTATACATGGAGATAATTCTTCAATTTCTTCCCTGTTGAGCAAAAAAGAAAAAATGCTGAAACCTTCTCTGGCTTTTGTAATAAACAAGAGATTGTACTGATTGATTTTCTGCATATAAACTGAGTTTTAAATTATTGATGATCTTTTCTGTTTAACAGTGATTTCTCTTGATTATCTGAAACATTTGTAATAACAATAAAAGCAATGCAAAAAAATGATGCATCAACTCTTCCTCAAATTATGCAAAGGTATATTTTGGCTGTAAATTAAATTACTATGACCAGAGAATCCGGCAAACACTTACGCATAACATACGGAAACACTGGACAGCTGTTTCAACCTTATTAGGTCTCATCAGCAGTGTACACCATGATCTCCACCACTGCAGATCCAACCAGCAACCACAAGTTGCAAAGCCAAAACTCTACAACTGAGCTACAGTCCCTATTGCACACAAGAGATGCCAAATTAACTAGTCATGGTAATTACATGGCCAACTGCCCGAAACATATCTTGCAAGTTACATCCGTACACTTTGCAGAGGACATAGTCACCTCCTGGGCCACGTCTCCCCAAGAGGATTAGAAATATGCATCTGTATAATTATTATGACCTCAAGGGTAAGGACAAAGATCTACATTTTTCTTTTTAAGTAGAGGAATTATATTGTGAACTGAATTACCATTACCAGAATATCCGGCGAACACTTACGCAAGACATACGGAAACACTGGACAGCTGTTTCGACCTTATTAGGTCTCATCAGCAGTGTATACCGTGATCTCCACCACTGGAGATTGAACTAGCGACCACAGATAGCAGAGCCCAAACTCTACAACTGAGCCTCCAGTCCATATCACATACTAGTGATGCCAAATTAACTAGTCATGGTAATTGCGTGGCCAACTGACCTGTGTGCGTTGTAGAGTTTCCTCTACTTAAAAAAAAGAGAAAAATCTAGATCTCTATCCTTGCCCCCCTTGAGGTCATAATAATTACACGGATGTGTATTTCTAATCCTCTTGGGAAGACGTGGCCCTGGAGGTGACCGTGTCCTCTGCAAAGAGTACAGATGTAACTTGCAAGATACGTTCAGGTCAGTTGGCTGTGCAATTACCATGACTAGTTAATTTGGCATCTCTTGTGTGCGATAGGGACTGTGGCTCAGTTGTAGAGTTTCTGCTCTGCAATCTGTGGTCTCTGGTTCAATCTCCAGTGGTGAAGATCACAGTATACACTGCTGATGAGACCTAATAAGGTTGAAACAGCTGTACAGCATTTCCATATGTCATGCATAAGTGTTTGCCAGATTTTCTGGTCATGGTAATTCCATTCACAATATAATTTCTCTACTTAAAAAAATTTTTTAAATTACAAAAATGTATATTTTGGTATATTTATGTGAATTGTACATCTGAAGGCAATGAAAGAATGAATAGACAAAAACGTTTATGGGGACAACAAAAGTAACCCAAAGAAAAAGTTTATCACGACAAATAACACTTGGACTGATAACTTTTCTCACAATAATTGAAGGCTGGAAAATGGATTGTCTAAAATGTTGTGATATTAGTAAAATTGTTAATTATTGATGTAATAATTTTTTTTTTTTTTTTTTTTGCAGCATTGGTTATTGCCTTCTTGTAGTTCAAGGATTGAATCTTTTAGAAAAAAGTTTTCAGCAGTATTCCAAGCAAATATGGGCCATCTTTCTTTGTATCTGCTTTGTTCTTTCCTTGAAAACTTGGCAACAGAATCAGACATGGCATTCAAGAGAGTCTTTATTTCTGTAAGTAGGATTTATATAAAGGAATCCTCAACTTTTCATCTGTTAAAGATACTGCACTCTGATCATATATATATATAATGTGAGTGAATGGATGTTATTTCAATTAATAAAAAGCTCAAAGCTTTTGGGTCACATCAACAATTAAATGAGTCATGTAACACTTTCTTCGTCTAAATTTCTGAGGTGAAGCTTGATAATTGTTATTATCTACAATATTCAGACTATTGATACTCACAATGTTTCGGCCTATATGTGCCTCGGCTTTCTTCAGGTGTGTCATGTCAAACTCAGGAGTCTGCACAGACCTTCAAACTGAACCTGTTATTTTTAATCTGGTAAGTATGGAGGGTGTGGTAAAGTTGTTCATCTGAATGAGGCGATTGTTTCTCTTGTCTTGATGTTTGTGAATGGTTGAGCATTGTCATGCCAAAGAAGGACATTATCAATTGGTAGGACGGGACTGATTTCATTTCACATAGCACTAATACCCTTGGGAAAGGTATGAATCTAATTATTCTCCCTCCAGCTATGGGTAAATAGTTGGGCAGACAGGGTTCTTCAGCCTTGGTTAGGCAACTAGTCTAGGAGAAGGAAAACTCTGAATTAAAACCTGTTAAACTTCAATTATAATTGACCTTGTGTCATATCCTGCCCAAGCGGAGGGGTTGGTAAATATGGGTTGGATTTAGTGCCTTCAGATTATAATCTTTTTGGACCAATGAAAAAGGGTTAAAGAGGCAAACATTATGCCTGTGAGAAGGAAGTAAAAACTGCAGTGATGAAGTGGCTCAAAGAACAATCAATTGAATTTTATGAAGCAGAGATACATGCTCTCATTAAAAGGTGGAACATCGCAATTGAGAGTGATGGTGACTATGTTGAGAAGTAGGAATGTGATTCACAGAGGAATCACTTCATTTTGATATATGATAAATGTTCCTGTGTAGGGAATTTTTCCTGCACTAAAGAAAAACACATTACTTTTTGACTCACCCTACACAGTTTAAGTTGAAATAACTATTTTTTTAAACTAGTAACCTGTACCAACAAACTAAGGAATCCTATGTATTGTGGGGAACTCCAGACTGTAAGTCCCTTCAATTAATTTACAGTCTTGGTAGAAAATGTATGCTGTTATCAACACAGAAGGCCAATTTTATTGAGATGCTTCCACATTTTCTGACACGATGATGTTATTTTTCCCATATGTTGTGCATGTGTATCTCATTTCTTTGTGACATTAAAGTGATTGCATGGTCTTTACTAGTGGTTACTAGTCCTTCCTACTTTTATCCAACCTTTTCTTGAAGTGTATAGTAAATAATACACGCATATGCTGCTGCTGCAAAGAAAAAACAAAAATAAAAAAACGACTAATCTTTAACATGCATACACACACGTATCATCAAGTCATGCTGACAGCACAGATTTCCCTCTCACTTCTTCCATCCCTACCATTCATTGCTCCTAGCAGGTTTTCCAAACTACATTGTGTCTGCACAGAGCTGATGTAAATAAGTTCTTGCTGGCCAGACAACACTAGTATAACCATATGTAGGGGTCCATAGAAGAACATCACTTATGAGTTCATCTTTGCTTCCGCAGCAGTCTGAGGGGGTACAAGCTAGGAAGGGATCCACCTCAGCTGGGTCACCTGGTTGAGGGGGTCTGATACTGAAAGCCCTGAAATCTCTGATGAATGTAGAGACATTTTTGACAATGTGTTCCTGCTCATCTATGAGATGTATCTTTATAAATGATTTTCCAGATAGTCTTCATTTTTTTTTTCTTCATACTGACAGATTTCATTCCAAACCTATATAAGAAGAAACTGCATCATATAAGCCAAATCTCTTGTTTTTCAATTATAGATCAGGTTTAAAAGCTCTACCCCAGAATGCCAAAGTTCATTACAACTATGCAAATCTGATGAAGGACAAAGGCCAAACAGAGATTGCTATGTACCATTATCGAAAAGTGCTAAGGTAAGAAAGACAAAATGTAGCACTTGGAATTTGACTATCGTTGCACATAGTTGTGAAAGGGTTAATTACTGTATAGGTAAAGTAAATTTAATGCCAAATCTTGTTTATATATATATAAACAAGATTTGGCATTAAATTTACTCACATAGTTGTGAAAGGGTTAATTACTGTATAGGTAAAGTAAATTTAATGCCAAATCTTGTTTATATATATATAAACAAGATTTGGCATTAAATTTACTCACATAGTTGTGAAAGGGTTAATTACTGTATAGGTAAAGTAAATTTAATGCCAAATCTTGTTTATATATATATAAACAAGATTTGGCATTAAATTTACTTTACCTATACAGTAATTAACCCTTTCACAACTATGTGCAACGATAGTCAAATTCCAAGTGCTGCATTTTTATATATATATATATATATATATATATATATATATATATATATATATATATATATATATATATATATATATATATATATATATATATATATATATATATATATATATATATATATATATAATCAGTACCGGACATTGGCCTAGCGGTTAGAGTGTTCGCCAATGGCCCGGGAGACCTGGGTTCAATCCCAAGACTCAAAAAATGGTACTTGATGCCTCCTTGTTGAAAAAAACTCAGCATTATAAGGTATGTATCAATGGTAAAGTGGAGCAATCCAGGGAAAGGAGTAGCGCCCTCCATTACACATTGGTGTAGTAGCTATCGAAAAGGGAGCCTTCGTGTTCGCCAGTTTTACTTACTTTTATTATAACAGTGTTGGTTGTCCCTATTTCACTTCATGGCAGACCAAATGGGATATAATTTGGAGAGTGCTCAATATAGACAAGCTTCCATGCTATTAGATATATTTAAAAACTAATATCTATTCAATTATTATTATTATCATATATATATATATATATATATATATACACACACACGTATATGTTTTCTAAGTGATTACTTATATAGCTTCAAATAACAGTAAATAATACAATAATTTACTGTTAAATAATATCATTTATTCCTATCTAATACACATAATTTGTGCACAGTTATATGGTTTCAAGTATTCCTATTCAATATTAATAATTAGTTTATATAATTTTAAGTAATTGTTTACATTTAATAATAATCAGTTGTTTTCACACAATTATATGGTTTCAAATGATCAATGATAATCCTTTGTAAACAATAATAGTTATGTAACTATAATCAATACAAAAATATTTACTGTTATATCAAGTATTCTTATCAAATAAAAAAATCTACAAACAGATCTATTTGTTACATAGTAAAGACCCTAACAGGTACCACTGTAGGTGCCAAGTGAACTTGGAAGTAATGGCTACAAAAGGGTACACGCCCCAGATCTCCAGACCTGGTGCCTCACCATCAGATGCAGTTTAGTGTGTCATACACAGGACACCTCTTTTTGTGGGGACATCTTACCCTTATGTAAGAGATATAGACAGCATATTCTAAACCCTGCCAACAGGACATAAAATTTGGGGTCAAAATTCATTGTGCTCCAAAAAAATAGAAAAAGTTTGAACAGATCAATCACTGTTCCTTTGTCTAGTTGGTCAGCATTTCTCACATCTCACAGCACATTTTACTGATCTTAAAACCATTCCACTTAGAAATAAAGGACTTGATTTTCTGAAAAAAAAAAAAAAAAAGAAAAAGTTCTCTTTGACAGTCATTTTTTTTTTTTACAATAAGCTCCTCAAACTTTTGGGTAGCACTTAATATTTCTTTTAACTGATTGACAGGGCACCTCAGGTGGTGTAATGGTTAGCAAGCTAGAACAGCAAACCTACACATGTGAGTTCAAGTCTCATTGAGTGCTCCCATTCCTCTGGCCTTGTGCCACATCTTAGCAAAAAGCTTAGTAAACTTTTACTAATTGACAGTAATTGCTAAAAACTTGAAAAATGACTAATTCATAATAATTTTATGTTTCAGCTTGTGGCCAAGGCATGCTAGTTCCCACAATAACCTTGGCATCCTCCTCACCGATAAAAAGCAAGCACGTTATCACTATGAAAAGGCATTGGAAATATCACCCCAACATATCAGTGCCCTCATCAACTTAGGAGCATTATTACAGTAAGTAACACTGTTTCTTTGTTTAATGGCATTTCAACCTTTGTGGGTTATTTACGACAACACAAAATATATATAAAAATATATATTTATTTTCCCAATGGACGCTTGTGTGAAGTAGGAGCAATCAGGAGAGGTATTTGAATCATTTGTCTATGAGGCCGGGACACTTCAGTGTAAGTTAGACGATGGCCGAGAAAATGCACATGGGGTAACAACAGGACAAGCTTGCGTGAACAGCAGAATTTCACTGAACTTCCGTTCAAAATCGTTGACCTTATATTACCATCAAACTCCCACATGGAGATATGGCCACGCCTCTTCACCCATGCAATCTCCTCCAATAACTGGCCAACGGAACATGCAACTTCCGCCCTTTTTCGAGAGACAGGTTTGATCATCATCAAGCGGAAATAACTGTGATGCAGTTCACAGTTTACCCTCTTCTGGTGCATCACTTTGTGACTGCACCATGGAATTTTAACCTCATCCCATATTGTCAGCCAAGCTGTATTTTACACTAGAAGAACAATAGTGGTACTATTTAACCCTTACCTGTGGGGATAAGGACATTCTCTAGGGTATTGATCTGAATGTGAATGTAATAGTGTAACTAGAATTTAAACTCACTCATTATGATATTGCAATTCAGCAAGTTAGCCTCTACACCATAGGGACTTTCACCTCAAGTGTATTTGTGTTTATGTATATATTAAGGGTAGCATAATTGGTGATAGACAGAATTAGAGGGGTTTGGTTGGGTTTTATGGCATATCAAACTTTCTAGGTTATTTAATGCCGAATCCATTTTTATATAAATGATCAGTTCTATTTCAAACAATTCAGTTTATCATAAGCACGCAGTTTAAATGTAAGTACAGTTTAATTGTCAAAAACATTTCTATTTCAAGCTATTCAATTTAGTCAAGCAGTTCTAATTCAGCTAATTCAGTTTAGTATAAGCACACAGTTTGAATGTAAGTACAGTTTAATTGTAAAAAACACTTCTATTTCAAGCTATTCAGTTTAGTCAAACAGTTCAGTTTAGCATTAGTATGCTGTTAGTTCTATTTAACCCATAAATATGGTCCTATCAAGTGCTACCACGCCAGGCCAGAGTGGACCTGGGAGCAATGGCAGGGGTGCTCCATATTCCCCAAAGCTCCATCATTACTGGAACTTCACCATCAGATTGTTTAGTGTCATATCTAGGACACTCGTTTGAGGGGGGGGGGCTCTTACCCATCTGCAGAGGTGCAGTCAGTATATTCTACCGCCCCAGCCAACTGGGCAAGACAAAATTTGAATAACAAATGGGTTTATAACTATACATTAAAAATATTAGAGATGTTTGGTATAACAATTAGTCTTTGGAAATGGACATGGCGATGAGAGTTCAAATTCTGAAAGAAGCCAATTGCATTTTACTTTGTGCTAATGTCATCTCTTCTCTCAACCAGTAACTAGTAGGATAGACTAAGTTCTTTAGCCTTGTTACAGCAACTGGCCTAGAAGGAGGAAAACTCAGAATTCAAACCAGCCGTTTGATCTATAGACAGGACTCAAAAAGGCACTATCATTCAAGACCAGGTTGTGTGATACATGTCTGTCACATTGCGTTTTAGGGTGGTTGTATGGTGGGGTTTTATGGCCTATCAACTATTGTAGGTTATCTAATGTGAAACCCTTTTCATACATATATTAAATATATATAATTTGTAAACACATTTTGTAGATAACATTTTTCAACAAGCTGAGCTCTTTTTGCACACAGTTAAATGTTTTCAAGTATTTCTATCAAACAAATAGTTCTATTTATTATTAATCATTTGTTTACATGCATTTAGATGCATATACATATGATTTGTCAGTAATTTCATTTTTAAATGAGAACTAATTTGTTTGCACAAAAGTATTGCTATTGTATCTACACAGTTAAATGGTTTCAATTATTGCTATCAAAGACTAATTATTCAATTCAATATTAATCATTTGTTTGCAGAGAGGGAAGTGATTACAAGTATTGCTATATAACACTAATTATTCTATTCAACACTATTCATTCATTTGTATGCAGTTAAATGGTCTCAAGTATTGCTATGTTATACTAATTATTAAATTTAATCACACAGTGAAAGTTTCAAGTATTACTAATCAACACAAATAATTCTATTCGATATTAATCATTCATCTGCTCACGGTTAAATGTTTCTAAGTATTGCTATGTATTACTAACAATTCAATTAAACACTAATTGTTTACACACAGTTGAATGATCAAACAGTTCTATTTCCAACAATTCAATTTAGCATAAGTCATTTGTTTGTACAAAGTTTAAATGTCAAACAGTTCTATTTGACCTATAGATTAAACCATATCAGGAGCAACCACTGCAGGCTTGAGTGGACCAGGACCAATGGCAGTGAGGAGGTACTCCGCATTCCCCAAAGTTCCAACACTGGAGCCTCACCTTCAGATTATTTAGTGTCATATCGAGGACACTCATTGGGAGAGGAGGTCTTAGCCCTCAGCAGAGATACCATCTGTGTGTTCTACATTGTGTTTTTATTAAAAATAATGTGAAGTATTCTATTATTAGCATTCTACAGTTATCTCTCTTGATAAATTATAATGATCAGGGTGAGTGCAAACAAAAATCTCTACAACTGGTATATTCTTCCACCTTCCCTTTCAATCAATTGGGAAACCTAACGTAAGCCTAAAAACATCTTTTTGTGGCTAGAATTTAGGGGTTGTTCATTACACAAAGTCTTTCATTACTCGAGTATGAACAGTAAATATTACAACCATCAAGACCCACTGAAATTTCATGGTATGAAAGAAATCAAGAGGAGCTATTAAACAAGAAAAGATGATTTGCAATTTTATTACATATAAATCCTATTGGTGCATTTGCAATTAAAAAACACAATAATATACACTAACATCTTCATATCCTATCAGATCTTCAGCAAACCAATATACAATAATTCATGTTTACAATGCTAGAAACTGAAGACAGATGAAGGTAGCAATGAGCAATTCTATTAGAGTTAAACACACTGTTTTATCTGATGCAAATCATCCTTTCTTGCTTAAATAGTTTCCCCTTTTTCTTTTTTACTTCTAAGGAATTTCTATATTTCTTGCCAGTTATTAATTTGCAAATAATATACATCATTATTAATATTATTATTATTATTATTATTATTATTATTTCTTGCAAGTTTTTCACACTATTATTAGCTGCTGGTATTTCACTGGGGTCCAAGTGGCAGCAAGTCTCCTCAGGTCTCCATGACTCTTATGATTGATCAAAACACTGCTGGAGACTGGATGGTCTTGATTCTTTCTCTGACTTCTGATTCCTCCAGTTTTTCTTCCAAGCCTTTTGGGACCTTCCCAAGTGCACCAATTAAAATTGGTATCACCATCATCCTCATGTTTCACAGCTCTTTTTTTGTTCTCTGGCAAGGTCTAAGTATTTATCTGTCTTTTCATTTTCTTTTATTTTTACTCTGTGGTTGACTAGAATAGCAAAGTTCACTGGACAGAAGTTCTCTTTTTCCTTTTTTTTCTTTTTTGTTAATCAGCCCGAGGTCGAGTTTCTAGCCTGGATTAGGTGATCCATTTGCATCTCCAAGTCTCAGATGATTTTGTGTGTCTCATTCACTCAGACAGATTCTGGTTTGTGCATATCCTATTTGGAAGTATGGTCAGTGGATCACCTTTCCCATCATGACTTGTATTCCTTTTGTGTCACTTAATATGTAATTAACCATTTGTGGTGAGAGAAATCACACATGTGGCAGCTCAAAATGTCCACGAATATATCTGGCGTGTAAAATGAGATCAGGGAGAGAGAAACGGGCAATTGGGGAGATCAAACTCACATCCTCCCAATTGTGAATCATATTTGATGTCAGGACTATCTACACGCTGGCACACATGAAAATTACCACATTGTGCGATTGACCCAGATGTGACATTTTGGTATGATTAAAGTCCTGCCTGAATGCACCGGGGAGTGGGGGAGAGGCGTTTTGAGTCTCCTCTCCAGTTGTTGGGTTGCATTCAGCCAGCCATGTTTGCCTTGGCACGGATCTGGCTGGGTGTGCCTTGGCCTTGGAGATTTCCTCCGGCCTCAGGGAGCCGTCCCCCCCAGGCTTTTACCCCCTTTGCGGGGGTTAGGTTTATTGCCTGGCACCTGAGGCGTTTCTTATAAGGGGAATGCTGACAAGGCCGAAGGTATTTTTGGCAATGCCAGACACATGTGGGCTACAGCTCTGCGACCAGTCCCACCTTAAATACGGCTTTGTGCCATACTTGTCCAGTGGTGGGATGGATCACAAATACCGAGACGGCGTTTTGAGTCTTGGTGATGCACGACTGCTAAAGAAGATTGTTGCAGGCAAAAAGTAATTCATAGGAAGAAGCTATGAGAACTGTCATCTTCAGTGAAGAAATTCGGCTGTCCACCTTCTATTAAGATGACGATGACACAGCAACAGCACTTGAAATTGATTCCACGTGTTCAGTTACGAGAGACTCTTTTCTTTTCTTTCTGTTACTGATGAGGCATACTATCTACCTCCCACTTCTTTCACCATTTTACATCTTTCTCATCATAACCGACTCTTGTTATTCTTGTTTATTGATTTTCATTTTAATGTAATTGGTCTTTATGGCGTTGCTTTGTGATCAAGAGATTCATTTCTCTCTTAAGATTTCCTTTTCTAAGCCATATCCATGTCATTTTGTGTGCAATCTTGCCAGTTTGTCACTTGAAATATCCATACAGTTATTTTTATTCCCATTTCTGTTTCTTAGTTTTTGTTGTTTTTCAGTCAGTTTGATGGTGTTTGCTTCCATATTATTATTATTATTGCAGTGGAGAAGGTAAAATAAAACAAGCAATTCTACTGATCAAAAAAGCTGTCCACTTGACTGCACCAAATGCTCAACTATTTCTCACCTTGGGGAACCTTCTTGCACAAAATAATCAAATGGATGAGGCACAAAAATTCTTTGAAGCGGCTATAAGCATGAAACCAAATTATGCAGATGCCTATAACCATTATGGTTCCTTTTTCCAGCAAAAAGGTAAGTTTTTCATCATTGTAATGTTTTTGCTTTTTTTTTTTTTTAAATCATTTTTCAATATTATATCAGATGACTTTTATCTATGTCCCAGAGTTCTTCTGGTTGATTGATTTTAACAGCATATCAACTTGTTTTGGGTTATTTTATACCTAAAGGTTAGGGAACCATGTTCATTATACATTTATATTTACTATTTTTGTCTAGTTGTTTCTCAAGAGTTCTTGTACACAATTATATGATACCAAGTATTTCTATCTATCTGGCCTAATGAGTAGAGTGTTCGCCAATGATCCGGGAGACCGGGGTTCAATCCCAGGGCAAGTCATACCAAAGACCCAAAAAATGGTACTTGATGTCACCTTGCTTAACACTCAGCATTATAAGGTGGGGATCAAGGGTAAAGTGGAGCAATCCAGGGAAAGGAGTAGTGCTCTCCCCTACACCTCAGTGTCGTAGCAATAGAAAAGGGAGCCTTTGGGTCACCTTCGACTATGGTCACCAACTTCAATAATAGTCCTTAGTAAACAATTTGAGCTTCAAGTAACTATTCTTAAGGCAAATAATTTACAGTTATATGGCATCAAATATTCCAATTAAATACAAATAATTTTTAAACAACTCTATTTGATCCATAGATGGTATCCAAACAGGTACTACAACTCTGGATCAGAGTGGACCTGGGAGTAATGTCAATGAAGGGGCATTATACACTCTCCAGAACTAGAGCCTCATTGTTAGATGTAATTTGGCATCACACCAAAGACATCTCTTTTTTTTTTTTAGTGGTGGGGGTCTTACCCCCTGTGCAGGAGATACAGTTAGCATATTTTTTAAACCCCACCAACACATCAAGGATTTGTTCTCTGCTGAGATTGTTTAGACATGTCCATTGTTTCTGACCCGCAGGATGAAGGTAAATATAACCGAAGACAAGAGAAAACATTTGCCATCAAACAAATTCTATAATTTGACTAATGGTCAAGCCATTTTGAAAGTTTTGGTTCCTAGTGGACAACCGACATCAAGCAGTGATGAACCTATTTAATTCTGAATTTGGTGACCATTTCGAAAAGGCAGGAATTATATCTGTGTGCCAGACAAAGCAAGCTTAACAAAAAACAGAAAAACAGTTTAAATTGTACTTATCTTAGACAAAGCTAGTTCTCAGGTTCCTTTCTTTTACGGGCAAGTGGCATATCCAAAATCTGGCTGAATGTTAGCCCTTTCTGCTGACTTCTGTCCAAAGATTCTGATCTAATCTTTTTACGGAAGATTCTTCCTGGAGCTTGGCTGGATTGGCGTTTATCTCTTGCCAATGTCTGTCCAGAACTAAACTTTCTTTTCAAATTTCCACTAACGAAAAAGATGGTGTTTCTTTCTATGGGCCAATCATTTGGCTTTTTCCTTCTCCCACCATTCCATCCAGTTACAATAATCGAGTGACCTGCATTCGTTACTTTCATTCATATCTCCCTTTTAATGGTCAGTCTTTGTTAGTTCAAACACAGAAGAGTAGGGGAATTGATCTCACTTTTCCTCTCTCGGTGGCATACCACGTCACAAAACAATATCAGAATAGATCTGAAGATAAATTTAAACGGAACCATTAAGCCTCAATCAATATTTTAAGTTACAGAATGCTTTCAGTGCTTCTCTCTAACATTCCAAATTGCTCCTACAAATATTCAAATTGTCTCCCTTTTTAATTTTTTTTTTTTCCTCCTCATTAGGAATCACTGCTGCATACATTCATGTACAAAACTGTGTGTAGTATTATTCAACGAAGAAGAAAAGTCTTTAAAAACTACAGGTAAAATAATCTACTGATCTGCTGGTGGAAAAAGGAGACTAACATCTTGCATTCCCCAAAACCAATGTTTTTCAGCTGCTTATTTTTCTATCTGTAGTTTTGAGAACAGTCATTAGCATTAAAAAAAATTATTTGGACAATTTTTTAATTGATATTTCAACCTGAATATTTTCCACTCGTCTTCAAGTGTAATATATATCCAAAGAGAAAAATAAAAAAATTGAATAACAGCTGTGTTGCCTCTATCCAAATTCCATAGAAAAAATAAGATGGAAGAATATGCATAGTCAAATCATTTTACGCTGTGCTACTGAAACAAAGAGATCACTTCAAGAATATATATATAAGAGTGGGTTGAAAAGTTCCTATGATAACATCAGCAATTGATGACTTTTCTGAACATTGAGATCCAAGCACAGAAACACTAATGAAAGAAGTGCGTGGGCTACAATGTAGATAATGTTGAAAAATTAACTTCATTTGGTCACATTCCATCAGAGCATCTTTGTCAGCCTATGAACTTTTTAGCCAAACCTCATATATATATAATTACCAACATCAGGCAATGGCACCTTAGTTAAAGAAATTCCCTTTATGCCCCACCCCAACCCAACATACTTATCTTAGCATCATTCCCACTTTTGGAATTATTATCAACTGCTTTAATTTCATTTACAGTTTGAAATCTCTCTTTCAATAGCTATTTTAGCTATGGAGAAAGCTAAAATTTGGCAAGAGCCCATTCTGAACTGGGGGGAGGGATCTAGAGAGCTAATTTTTTGCCAAAAGAATCTACTTGTTTGATCACCAAGAATCTGGCCATGCAGTACACAAGCTCAATGTCATCTCACTGCCAACTGAGTAACCCCATTGAAGAGTGTCAGTACATGTATGCATTATAAGTCTCTGATAGTTTGCCAAGTTACATCAAAGCCACACAACCAGTTCTTGAGATATTCAAAATTGCTGGATTTGTTCCAGAAAAATCTAGTATATATTCTTGTATCTGTTTCAAGTTAATAGCTATTGGATTGGAATTTTGATTCTGATTATGTACCTCTTTATCTCCTCTCCAAGAATGAGAATGTTCTTTGAAGAGAACATTAACCGATCTAAACTGCAGTTTTTCCTTTTGACCTTGGCAAAAAAAAAAAAAATAAATAAATAAGAATAATCAATGAATTCCTTGAATGGGCAACTAGTAGAGTTATCATTTTCTGACCGCTTTTCAATAATTAATCTTGAGATTAAGTTAAGAGTCTCATTGAAGAAATATAATGATAGCAAGCTAGCCTTGCTACACTGAGATATTCTTAATATTTCTCTCTTTCTCTTTCATACACTGGCAAATAAGACACAAAATAGATGCATTGTTATTCTAATAAGAAATTCTGGTTGTCTATTATAGAAATGGCTAAATATTGGTTTAAGGAAAAGCCTCAACCTCTCATGCAGTAAGCCAGATGATATTTAAGTCATTTTATTAGGAGGAGAAATGAATTCTATAAGCCTCTTAAATCTGGGATGTGTTTATCTATCTGTTTGACTTTATTATATACAAGGTGTGTTCAAAAAGTACTGAGACTAAAGCTATATTTACCAAGATGAAAATTAACAATGAATCATTAATTTTCCTTAAAATAGTCCCCATGGCAATTATTCCAGTGGGTTTTTCATGTGATGGGAAGCTGTGTTGTTGTATTTCTTTAATATTTACTATATTCCTAAGTCTTACTCTGGAGATGAATTTTCAGTTAAGAAATCAAGAAAATGTTTCACAGAGCTAAATCTTGTGACTATAGAGAGGGTTACAGTTCATACAATCCTGTGGTTTACTAAAAACAACTCTTTAAAAGGTATCGAATTTTGGTAATGACTTTTCTGGACAGTAGCAAGTCCTAATCTGCAGACAAACTTTCATTTAAAATTTAAACTTAAAGTAAACTGCTTAGATACTTTTTGATTGTACGTCTTGCTCTCTCATATAAATACATATAAATTATGTGTGTGTGTGTGTGTGTATATATATATATATATATATATATATATATATATGAAGTGCCCGTGATGTAATGGTTATCGTCATAGGAAATGGACATGGAGATATGAGTTCAAATCCTGGACGAGACTAATTGCATTTCACATAGCACTAATACCTTTGGGAAAGGTATGAATCCAATTATTCTCCCTCCAGCTATGAGTAAATAGTTGGGCAGACTGGGTTCTTCAGCCTTGCTGAGGCAACTAGTCTAGGAGAAGGAAAATCTGAATTCAAACTTGTTAAACTCCACTTAGAAATTGACATTTTTTCCAAGTTTAAAACAGAATTTTATTGCATATCGTTCTTCTAAATTGTCAGATTGCATTTTCGAAATTCACCAGCTGTGACAATCAGGTTTTAGTAGGGTGTATTCCAATTGCTGCTGTAGCTGTTCATTTGAACCTGAAATCATAAAATTTGGTCAGTCATCTCATAAGATGTATGTATAGCAATAACATAGTGAATTTTCAAGAGTCTACGACAATTTTAAATGCCTGTACAAAAAAAGTCTGGAAACTTATTGAAGGCACCTCATATATCCTCACTGCATTTGAACTTGATTTTAAGGTTATTGAGAGAGAACAAATAACCATATCCTACCATATAAACCATGTTCATCAATTAAAAACTTGTTTTAGTCATATTTGGCAATATTTCATTTTTGACGGAAAGTACATAGAGATGGTTGCTCAATAAATGCATTAATTAGCAAGTAGTTATAAACTGAATTTTATATTTGAAAATGTTTCTTTTTACAATGTTTGGTGAATGTAAATAATTAATCAACATCTAACACTAAATTCAGTGCATTGACAAGGAAGAGGATTATGTTGAAAAATAAATATTTGTTATGTAAATTAAATGCCTTTTATTTTTCATCTTAAAGCTTCAGACTTACCACTCTACCCATGTACTGATTCTTTTTTTATAGGTGATATAAAGAAAGCATTAGAGTTCTACCACAAAGCAG
Source organism: Sepioteuthis lessoniana (assembly GCA_963585895.1). Classification (NCBI taxonomy): domain Eukaryota; kingdom Metazoa; phylum Mollusca; class Cephalopoda; order Myopsida; family Loliginidae; genus Sepioteuthis; species Sepioteuthis lessoniana. The sequence goes on along the minus strand of OY757919.1, from coordinate 95,095,753 downwards.
TAGACCAAGATTCCCAACATGTTCGAGCAATGCTTAATGCTGCACGCAGCCTTGAACATCTTCATCAATATGACGAGGCAGAAACAATGCTACTAAGGTAGGCAACAAATAACTACTGATGTTAATGTCAATGTTTTCTTTACCAAATTCCTTACATTTCAACATCGTATGGGAACTTACTGGCCACTCAGATTCAAAGAGCTAATGTATTTGTGCTGATAATCAAGTAAAGTTGGCAACCTTAGTTGAGGACGACCAGAAGGCTCCCTTTTCAATAGCTACTACACTGAGGTGTAAGGGAGGGCGCTACTACTTTTCCTGGATTGCTCCACTTTACCCTTGATATGTACCTTATATTGGTGAGTGTTAAGCTAGGAGGTATCAAGTACCATTTTTAAAGTTTTTGGTTATGACTCGACCTGAGATTGAACCCAGGTCTCCTGGACCATTGACGAATACTCTACCCACTAGACCAATGAGCTGATAATTAAATGCACATAAACCTGGGTGACAAGAATTTCAGTCATGCATTCCCTATTTCTACATCACTATTGCCCATAAAATGTTGAAATTTTATATTTTATATATAATTTTATTATTTTTAATAAATTTTAGCTTGTCTATAGAATGTTCTAACCTGTAATTTAGCAGCCTGTAAAACAGTTGAACATTTTACATTTTCAGTTTCGTCTGGTTTGGTTTTATGACATCAACTATTACAGGTTATTTAAAGCCAAATCGAATTTTATGAATATATATTAGATATATGATTTCTAAACACATTTTGTAGACGACATATTTCAACAAGCCAAAGCTCATTTTTTTCACAGTTGAATGGTTTCACTTATTTCTATCTAATACGAATAATTCTATTTACTATTATTTGTTTGCACACAGTCTAATGTTTTCAAGTAATGCAATGTAGCACTAACAATTCAATTAAACATCAGTCATTTGTTTACATGCAGTTAAATGATCTAACAATTCTATTTCAAACAATTTCATCATCATCATCATATCGTGCTGGCAGCACGGATATCCCTGACCCTCTCTCGCCACTCCTTCCTATCGTTCATCGCCCTAGGTAGGTCTTCAGGACAACATCCTGTATCCTCACATAGCTGCTGAATGTACGTTCGAGCTGGTCGTCCTGCTTTTGCGCGGCCGTGTGTGGGGATCCATAAGAGTACATCTCTTATGAGTTCATCTCTGCTTCTCCAGCAGTGTCCTGCATGTCTGGTTCGTCTAACTTGAATAGTTTTCGTGATAGGGGGCAGGTGGCCGTACAGTTGGTGTCTTGTGGGGTGTTGCTGCCAGGACTTGTTCAGGATTGCACGCAGCATTCTTGTGTAATTGCCATCTAGTTTCTTCTCCAGCCGTTTTGTTAGCGTCCATGTAGTGCATCCATATAGCAGTATCGATGTGACCGCTGCCTGGAAGAAACTGCGTTTCATTTTATCGGTTAGGTCTGATTTCCATATAATCGATAGCCTATTGATAGCTGTCCATGCTTTCGTTAACCTCGTGTCGATGTCCTTTTCGGTTGATTCGACGCTGCTTCCTAGGTACGTGAATTTGTCTACTAGTTTAAGTGGGGTTCCTTCTAGAGTGGAGATGTCCCCCGTTTGGTTATAGCACATATATTCCGTTTTGTGTGCATTAACATAGAGGCCTATGCTTGCTGCTGCTCGTTCCAAACTATGCAGAAGTGTTTCGGCTTGGTCAGGTGTATTTGCCAGTATCGCTATGTCATCGGCGTAGTCGGCGTCGGTAATTGTTGTTGCGGGGTATCTTCTGCTTCTCTTCTTCGTCAGTTCGAAGCCATTCTCTTTGATTTTGTCAATCGATGTTCTAAGTACGTAGTCTAGACAAATGATAAAGAGGTACGGGGCCAGCGTGTCCCCTAGTAGTACTCCTGCTACAATGTCAAAGTATTCTGTGTCTCCATCCGGTGATCGTACTTTTACTTTAGTGTTTCTATAGAGAATCGTTATTGCCGCTACGGTTTCTTTAGGTATGCCGTATGCTAGTAGTATTTGTTCCATCTTTCCTCTGTGAATGGAGTCGAAAGCCTTGGTAAAGTCGACAAATATTAATGTTGCTTGTAGGTTCTTTGCCCGTACACCTTCAAGGATTCTGCGGATGGTTAATATTTGTGAGGTCGTGGATCTATTTCTTTGGAAGCCATTTTGGTTTTTTCTAAGTATGTTGTCAATTTTGGGTTAACATAAATACACAGTTTAAATGTCAAACAGCTATTTGACCCATAGATAGGACTCTATCAGGTGCTACCTCTCTAGACCAGAGTGAACCTGTGAGTGATGGCAATGAAGGAGTACTCACATCCCTGAAAGCTCCAGCATTACTAGAAACTCACCATCAGATTGTTTAGTGTCATATCTAGGACACTTGTTGGGGGAGTCTTACTCCTATGCAGAAATACAGTCAGTGTATTCTGCAGCCCCAACCGACTGAGTTGTTTACATTTTCAAATATTTATTCAAGTCAGAAGGCCTTTTGTGGGATTTAAAATCTGTACTCACAGCATTGAAAAACAGATTTGACTAAAATTCTGTAATTAATAAGTTGATAAACAGGATTAACACTCTTTCCAAAAGCAAAAATATCATTCAGTGTTGAATACCATGCTACATATCCATGGAAATGAAAAAGCAGGCAGAGCTAACAAAAACATCACAAAAAATAAACCTACCTGGAGCCAAAATCTCACACAGAGATCTGAAGCCAATTATTAGCAAATTTATTAATGGCAGGAAATATGGAATGGTTGTAAAAGCAGTAAACACTTCAAAATAGAGAAATGCAGTCGGTGAATGGCATTCAGCATGCAGAAAGCTAAGAATGGAAGAAGTGGTTCTGGCAAGAGTCAGGATAGGATAGGGCATACATTTATTACACGGTCATTCCTCCTTAAAAAAAGAAAAAAAAAAATATATATATATATATATATATCCCCACCCCAACAAGCACTGCATGTCAAGAACCCTTCACAATAAAATATATATTAATGCAGTAATTTCACTTTGATCTGATCAAATTATTATCAGATAAATAACTTGAAAGATCTCTTCACTAAAACTGATCCAAACAATATAATACAATGTAAAACAATACCTAGAAAAATAAAACTATTCAAGAAATTTTAAACATCATTTAAAAAAGATAAAATAAACAAATTCTCTACAATTATTTTCAAAACAAGAAATATCAAATCCTCCAAAAAATAAAGAGAAAAAACTGGTTTCAGCATTAAATGACCCGCAAAGGTTGATATGCCAGTATGCAAAAAACCTAACCTATAGTTATAGAAGGTTGAGGGTTTGAAGGGTTAAGTAAAGGATAGGAGAAAGAAAATGCATTGTCTAAACTTTGGATTATGTGAGGAATGTTCCAAATGTAATGCCTCCAATTCTTTGAAAAGTAACAGAAACAGGGAAATCAATAATGCTGTTGTATAGAGCAAGTTTTCAGCTATAAAACATTTTTTTTACTACACACAGTTTCACCATTAGCTTTTTATTTTCATCAGGGATGAAGAGTGATCCATGATAATAGTGACACTTCCATTTTGGAAGTAGTGAATGATTTTAATTCAGAGTTCATATTTATCTCTGTTTTATCAAAAATGTGGATGATTAAAAAAAATGGCGTTCAAATCAAAAGCAGACCTGGCTAAATTGCCATTCAGTGGCACATTGGCCTGGAAATTGCTTTTTCTCAAAGTTAGAGCATTTTAATTGTATTGCTATAATAAAAATCTCACTATGATGATGAAAATGAAGTGGGGTCCATGATGATACTGACACTCCTATTTAGGAAGAAAAGAAGGATTCTAATTCCTATTTAATATGTATTCATTCAAGCCTCCAGCACAATCAGGATGTGACACAAGGTCAAAATGTTAAGCAGAGTTTAACAGGTTTGAATTAAGAGTTTTCCCTCTTAAAAATTGGTTGCTATACCATGGTTAAAGAGCACAGTCTATCCAACTATTTACAAACAGCTGGATTCATACTTTACTCAAGAGTTTTGGTACCATGTGAAATTCAAACAGCCTTGTCCAAGATTTGAACTTATGTCACCATGCTTATTGATGATAACCACTTTACCATCAGTGTCTCATATTTCATTCTATGGGAGCCCAGTTGGCTCGGGCTGTAGAATACACTGACTACATCTCTGCAGAGGGGTAAAACCTTCTCCTATAAATGTCCTGGATATGACACTAAATAATCTGATGGTGAGGCTCCAGTAATACTGGAGCTTTGTGGAATGCAGAGTACCCCTTGATTACCATTGCTCCTTGGTCCACTCTGACCCCGAGTAGTAGTACCTGATAGGGTCCTATCTATGGGTCAAATAGAAGTGTTTGACATTTAAACTCAGGGCAAACAAATGACTTATGCTAAATTGAATTGTTTGAAATTGAACTGTTTGATCATTTAACTGTGGAAACAAATAATTGGTGTTTAATTGAATTGTTAGTAATGCATGGCAATACTTGGAACTATTTAACTTTGACTTATGTTTACAAATCATATATATCTAATATATATGTATATACTTGATTTGGCATTAAATAACCTACAATGGTTGATATGCCATAAAACAAAACCATTATATCAAGGCAGACTCCACTAAATTACCATTCAGTTGCATACTGAACTGAAAACTGCTTTTTCTCTATGGTAGAGTATTTTAATTAGATTGCTCTAATAAAAACCACACTATGGTGTGCCATTTTTGATTAGTTACAGTTATATACAAATGTTAGTTATAGATAGATGAGCAACAAATGGGTTGGGTTTGTTTTTTTTTAGTTTTAATGGCATATAAATCTTTGTGTGTTATTTAATGCCAAAACCACTCTTGTAGAAGGAAAATCGTGGTACTATTTAACCCATAACTGGAAGGAAAAAGGGAGTTCATGCCTTTCTCAAGAGTATTAGTCTGAAAGTGAATGTAATAGTGCAACTGGAGTTTGAACTCGCTTACTACAGATTCACAGTCCAACATGTTAACCACTGCACCATTAGGACTCCCTAAGAATAAACTGGTCTAAATGATTCAATGTATAATAGTAACATCTTGTCTTACAAATTCATATAAAAAACACTGAAGGATACATTGTGATAAAGATAATAAAAATAAGAAGCTCATCTCAACTAATCAATGTATAATAGTATGGAAATTTACATAGAAAATAATCAAGATAAAGATATTAGCCAAATTACATATTTCTATCATTGGTATGAAAAATATGCAGTCACCTTCATTTTAAAATTTACACAGAAAATAATCAAGATGAAAATATTTGTCAAATTGTATAGACAGTTCTCTTGATGGCTCCATATGTTTTACATCATTGCATTACACAATCATGTGATATTTTTTGAAATATGAACGCTGATTTATTGTTAGAACGGTTATATGTTCTTTCTTTGTATATATAATTTCTCTCTTGTTTTTGTATTTATTAAACACCTATCATTGATCTATCAACACTCAGTATCATCACTTTTAAAGTCCTGATGATGGTTTATTAAAACCGAAATGTTATAGCATCAACTTTCTTTCACAAATTCATCACTTTGGATTACTTTGTCTTTCAGTTTTTCTCCATTGACATATCTATCACTAGTATGAAAAATGTTTATATTTTTAGGTGTGTGCAGATGTTTCCAGCTGAAAACTAGTTTTCAATTACATATAGTCTATAGCTAAAAAAAAAAGAAAGAAAAAGAAAAAAAACATTGGGGACTTTTTCATTATCACATTTAAAAAAATAAATTTTGTAAAGTTTTTTTTTTTTTTAAATTTTTAGATAAAGGAATGTCAATCATAATTATTAGTTTCAACCATTTTATTTTTCTTTCATCTTAATTGTTATTTGTTTTTTTAGCTTTCTTTTTCTATGACTTTGAAAATATCATTTTTACCCAGCCTCATAATTAGAAATTCTCTCAAGTTATCGATTTTTATGACAACATAAAGAAAATTCTAGTCAAAATTATTAAATATAAACCTTTAATGATTTATTATCATTGGAAGTAATCATAATTTTCATGCTTTTTTTGTTTTTTTTTAAATTTCTTTGTAGAGCAATTTCTGTTCAGCAAACTCCAGCCATAATGGATCAACTTGGTATGCTCTATCATAATCGGGGACAGTTGAATAAATCCCTAAATGTCTTTCAACAAATTCTGGCCAATACTCATTCTGTAATGAACAACACGGATGTCATTCTACACTATGTAAGATCATTCTCTAAGCTATTTTCAATATTTTTTAAGATTACCAGAATTTCTTATTTACACCTTTTATTTAATTTTATACAAATTGTTGTCAACCATTATTATTATTATTATTAATTTTGATGTCAAGTGTCTATGTACTCAACCTCCTTCTGACTCAAGGTTAATTTTTAAGAGGGGTAAAGCTAGTTTGAATTCACTTTTCCTTCTCCTAGACTGGTTGCCTAACAAAGGTTAGACAATCCCTTTGTCCTACTATTTACCTATAGCTGGGGGAAGATCAGATGTATTCATACTTTTCCCAAGGGTATTAGCATGAAGTAAAATGCAAACAGACTTGTCGAGGATTTGAACTCAAATTGCCAATTCTTTTCCTACAATAACTGTGATGCTAAGTGCGCCTCCGGTGACTATGGTGTTGAGTAAAAATCAAGAAAAAATAAGGAATGAGTTTATAGGTTTGATTTGGGCTTCTGAAAACCATTGGCTTTTCAAGCTCAATTCATAGTATAGTTTATGGATTTGAGCTTCTGCAAACCAATGTCTAAATGAATAGAGATCAAGAAACAGAAAAAAGATGAGTTTATAGGTTTGATTTGGGCTTCTAAAAACCATTGAATCTTCACAGATCAGTTAATAGAGCAGCTGGTGAATTTAACTAAATTTTCCCAGGGGTATGTGAGATTAAGTCTCACTGACACTTTATTTTCATTTAAAATCTGCTCTGTTCTTTACTTCATTAAACAAGATTAATAAATATCAATGAATCTTAAACAAACCAGATTCAAATGCAACTTCCATTAAATTACAAATATGATGCAATGTGCTATTGAGAACAGGGTAGATTTTATCCTGGGGTCAGCACATTTGTATGATGGCTAAGAAGTCACAGGTTATTTCCCTTTCAGTATGGGAACCATGATGAAATAAGGTTTTGTAGAAAGCTGAATATTGATTGCACATGACAGAAAAGGGCAAAAAAGCTTTGGGTTTTAAGAAGTTCAAGTCCAGAAACAAAACAAAACAATTTGATTTCAGATAGCCTCACTTGAAATATGTATTTAAACCTATGCCATGGGCATATGATATAATGTCAATTGTTAAGCGGAGTAAAGATAATCTAATATCTCTATATAATCTGTTTTGTCCCATCACCTACATATCTTTACTAAATCCAATTCATAATAGATATCATGGATTACAAAATAATTTACATTTTTATGTATCCTTTCAGCATTTGGTGTTTTGCTATATAATTAATATGCATAATTCCATAGCCTGACTGTTAGTATTTAGCTGGATTTTGATCTGAAATTTTCAGTATATAATGTTCAATCTATATGAATAATATTTGGTACTGAATTAAATGCACTTACCTTGAAAGAGAGATATTTGTGTAAAATAAATGGTTTCTTTTTCTTTTATTAGCAGTCTTGTTGATTTACCTACATACATAATCCTTAGATTGAATAAAAGTTTTAACATTTTGGCTTAATAAATATTTAAGCAACCATAGTGCCGTAATTATTCAGGTATAACATGCATCTTTAAATTTAGGCTAAGAAATTCTGAAAAAAATGAAAATAAAAAAAAACACCTTATACAGGGTGTCACAAAATATATGCAACCTATTAATATGATAATCATTAATTACTGAGACATGTGCAATGGCGGTCATTTCGAATATGTCTTGTAAAAAGATACATCCTTTGAGCTAGAAACACCAAATCAATGATTTTGGGTTTTCTTTTAATTGTTTTAATATCAGCTTCCAGGACATGCAATCTTCTTTTGAGTTTCTTGTCTCAGTAATAAATTACTATCATATTAATAGGGTGCATCTATTTTGAGATAGTTTTGAATGATTTTTGTCTTCAAATAAGTGACACAAAATCTTTTTTCTTCTCTTGTCCGAGGCATTGTGATCAAGGATTAATAGTTGTAATAGTATACTATTTTCAAATCTGAAACAAGAAAAGAACACAACATCATTATTAGTAGAGTTATTAGCAGTTACGTGGGTCCTATGTATATTGAGACACCTTGTATATAATACGTACTGACTTTTTAGAATTTATAGCAGCTAAATTTCAAATTTGTTTAACTTTTTATCCAGTTTGAACAGACTAAAAATAAAAATATAGAAAGTTTACTTATGTTTTTAAACAAAACGTTCATTCAGTATTTAGAAAAAACACACAGACATGTTTACACAAAAATGCAAGAAACTTTCGGTAAAAATAAACTCATGCTTGAAGAAATAAAATTATAAGCAAACATGCATTTCAGTAAGTATTTCTTTGTAGCGCAATAAAACAGAAGTGTTTATTGTACATTAGTTTGTTTGGATCATAGACATAACTTAGATGTGTCATACCAACCTGAATATGGTGATGTACCAAGCTGGATAAAAAGTTAGTATTTAGTTTGCATGTATTATACACACCCTTAACTTTTAAGTTTAAAAATATGAAAAAAAGTGCATGTTACACATGAATAAATTCAGTATTCCTCATTTAAAATTCCTCCTTTTTCAAGTGAAATTATACCTAAAAGTTATATTTTTTTTAAGTGTTTGGTTGATGTGACAAAATGTAAATATTATGTATCAAGTAATAAATGTTATAGTGTCTATTTAGAGAATGGTATAGACCACAGAATCCATTGCTGGCTTTTATTTTTATTTGAAGGCACAAGTATTAGCTGAATCAAACAAAATGACAGAGGCTAAGACAGTCCTTTTGCAAATCATCAAAACCCAACCATCGACAGCCAAAGTAAAAGCCACAATTCTTTTGTCTAGAATATATGGAATGCAGAAAATGCACAAAGATGTAAATATCTTTTTTGTTTTCATTGCATTTCTTTGTTTTTTTTTTTAACCAAAATTAATTAGAAAAAATAATTTTAAAATCTTTTAACAGTTCATCATCATCATCATCATAATTACTGGTCCCAAAACTTGGTTCGGTCATGAAGTGTTATTCGTGTGGTAGGGCCAGTTCTTTTCCAGATTTATAATTGGTTTGAATTCAGAGTTTTTTTCTCTTAAACAAGTTGCCATACCAAGGTTAAAGAGCACAGTCTGCCCTACTATTAAGCCGTAGTTGTGAAGGAAGAATAGTTGGTTTCATACCTTTCCTAAGAGTATAAGTGCTATATGAAATGATAACAAACTTGTTCAGGACTTGAACTCAGATAGCTGTGTCCTTTTCCTTCAAGGTTGCATGTGTATGTATGGAGAGTGTTTGACTATTTACTAAATTTAGTCTGACACAAGGTTACAATAATGGAGAAGCTATAAGGATTGATCTAACATTAGAAAATTGGCCTGTGAAATCAACTTACACTAGAGTAAACCCCTTAGTCTAGTGTATATAGCAATTTAATAAATGTAGCTAAGTCTGGCATAAGGCCACAATAATAAAGAAACCATTAGGAGTTAATTCCATATTCTAACAAACTGATTTACAACATGAGCTCATTAGATTTTACACACACATAAGTACCCTGATCTATTTAACAACAGCAAAGGTCTCAACATTAATTTTTTCCCATTTTTTTTTGTGATTTTTTGATCTCATTGAAAATAACATTTGAAAAAATTACCCACATCAAGAACTGGTGTATACAGGGAAGAACAGACAATTCTTATGTATAAGAATATAATCTGCTTCATTTCTTTTCCTTTTATTATGAAATAGTTGAGTCAAGTAGAAGGTCAAAGATGGCTGAGTTTGTATACACACAAGGGGCAAGATACAAATCTTCAATGAACCACTTCTTTGCTCTGTTTTTGCAAAACTGGTACAAGGCCAACTCAAAACATTTAATCATCTCAACTTCTACACATTTCTTGACTTTAGAGCCTTCTCAAGGCACCCATCTACTTTCTTCTAGGATCCTACCCACTTTTGACTTCAGCGAGTCCGTTTCTTCACACTTCCCTGCTTTTGCATATCTAGCATTATTTCAAGGCATTTAATCATCTTAATTTTCACCTGCTTCTCTGCTTTTTCAAGTCTCATACAGCTCAGGCCTTTCTCTACCTCTCAACCCTGGGCAGCCTGGTGCAAGGGCAGCACTCAGAGCAGTGTGACATCTGGTGACTCTTCTGCTGGCTCCTTTGTTCTTCCTGAGTCAACAATCTTCAGTGGACATAAAATTTTCCAGACACTGACACAATTCCTTCCAGCATGCCACCCATGCAATTCACATGGTATTTCCATCATATTTTGTTTACCTAAGAACACAGGTGCACATCATATTATGCCCTGCCTCAGAGTTGACTTCTTTCCAGCAATTTATGCTGCATGTCAAAGTCAACATCCAACAAAACTACAGTATTTTTCATCTATAAGTATGCATAATAAATACCGCCTTGCCTATTCACTTTTTTTGAAGAGGGTATACATTTCCCATTATCACTGGTGATCAGTGTTTAAACCGAAGTCAAAAGGATTTTGAAAGTTTCCACTCGGAAGATTTGTGTCACAATCTTTCTACTTCATCTGTTGGGATTATCTCCACTTGCCTACAAGATGAATTTTTCTAAGATTACCTGGGAGATGACCTGAGTAGTTGCCATAGCAAGATAGTTTGGTGCTTTTGTTTGGTTTGGTTTCTTTGTTTAATGGCATATCAACCTTTGTAGGTTATTTAATGCCAAAGTCATTCTCCTAGAACAGTAGTGGTACCATTTAACCCATAGCTGGGAGGATAAGGGGTTTGATAGCTTTCCCAAGGGTATTTGCCCGAAAGTGAATATAATAGCTGTGACTGAAGTACGAACTCGCTTACTACAATTCCGCAGTCCATCGCTTTAACCATTACACCATGAGGACCGCCCCGCTTTGGTGCTTTTGTAGTATGCAGTCTACTATGTGGTTTTTTAATGCAGTATACGCTTATCTTTCAAAACTGATTTAAGGAATAAAAAAATTAATAGAAAATAAGACTTTATTACAAACTTACTCCTATTTATCAAAAAACTTAAAATCAGTAAAAAGCAATTAAAATATCAAAATTTGTAAACATTTTGTATACCTCGTAAAAAGGTGATAAAAAAATTGGCTTCATTTTTTCTTAAACTGCATTTAAATCAGATGCTTATTTCTCAAGGTTGATGACTCCTAATTCAAAAGCTTAGGAAGACCACATACAAAAATATGCTCGACCTCAAATACTGAGGTAGACAACATACTATAATACGTTCATGGCTCAAATATATAGGTAAACCACAGACAAAAATATGCTAGACCTCAAATCTTCAGGCAGACAACATACAATAAAAACATCAATAGTTCTCTTTGTCTCAGCATGCAGTAAAATGTCAGTATCATTGATCCATGGACACTACTCCTAAGGAAGACCTTTGTGTCATTGGCACATACACAATGTCGATTTATGCTTTTGGCGCTATGTACAGTCAAAATCTCTTGTCCATAAGACAACAAAGCAGAAAGCTCTCATAAATTATAGACTTATCTGTAAATAACTGGTCACAACCAACAGAACATTACTGACTAGTCAGTAAAATAGACCATATTTCATTTGTTACACGCACACCTTCCTTCCTTTTTAGTATCTAATTCTTTTTTTTTTATCATTAAGGGTTTTTGGACTATTGTCTTCATCTTTATTGTTATTTCCACAACGTTTCCTCAAATATGTCCTCCAGCCTTCTTCAGGTGTTTGTCGAACTTGGAAACCTACATGGAACTTCGAAGTACGAATCCATGGGGGTTGCCTGTTCTGATTCCATTAGCCATAACCAGGTACAAGTGTTAGGTATTCCTGTATTGTTACTCACCTGCACTCAAGATTGAACCTGCAGCCTCCAGATGATTGTCTCCTTAGAAGCTTAGGGAACCAACGGCTATAACTGTTACGCTATGTGTCCTGCTGGACAATTCAGAGTGAATTTTTGGGACTTATAAACTTAATGTTCTTACTTGTCTAGGATTACTACTATTATGTACGATTTTTTTTTTACCTGTGCTCATAAGCAGATTTTTTTTTTTACTTTACATCATAGTAGTAATCCTAGTTGTGGAAATAACAATAAAAATGAAGACAATAGTCCGAAAACCCTTAATGATAAAAATCATCAAGCTTCATCTCAGAAATTTAGACGACTAATATCTAATTCCTATTTTGATTATACATTAATAAAGTTATAAAAATTGTTTGATTAATAGCACATCAACCTGTCTAATATATTTTATTCATAGAGGTTAAGGAATCAGAATCATTATAAGTTCATATCACATTTTTTGAATAACTGTTTAAGACGTATTGGTCCTATCAAATATGAATAATTTTTAAACAGAACTATTTAACCAATATATGCGACCCCAACAAATACTACTACTCTGGGTTGGAATGAACCTGGAACTAATGACAATGAAAGAGAGTCTCAACACTTTCCAGAACAGGAGCCTCGCCCTCAAATCCAGTTTAGTGTCTTACCCAGGACACCCTTTTTGCGGGGAGGGTATTCACCTTTGCAGAGAACACAGTATATTTTAACCCAACCAACAGGGTGTATGTGTACTATGAGTTATATATCATATAACCAACATATTTCTACATTAACTTAGTAAATGTCAATAATGATATTTGATGATTATAATAAAATTCCCCCTTTTGACATTTATCACAGCAAATATGAGAAAATTTTTAAAATGGAACAACGAAACTCAATATTAAGGAATAAACAATTGAAAATGAATAATTAATTAATTTGCTAAGTTACTGGTTAATATTTAATTGGTGAGAATTAAGATTTCACTTGCTTTCATGTATGAAAATCAAAGTTAAATATCTCCTTTTTTTATTGATTACCAGGCTGTTGATCTACTCGGTAATGCCATTTACACACACCAAGGATCTGCAGAAGAACTAACAGAGTTATTCTATGAACGCGGAAATCACCAGAGAGATAACGAACAATATGCAGATGCTCTTTTGGTAAGTGTGTTTATATAATACTTTTGTTAGGAAATATTAATACTTCTAAACATATCTAATTACAAATAGAAACAGGATTGTTTAGTTAGAAAGCAATAGAACTTACTAAAAAATGAAAACAGGCTGTGTTCTAATAGAAGGACTCCATAAAGTTTAAATATGTTCTTCACCTTAGAAAAAATAAAAGAAAAAAGTGAGTTATTGATTGCAACAGCAGCCTTGTTTTTGTGGCAACCATTTGCACTTTATTAAAAGTATTTTTTATCTAGCAGAAATAAAAGTTGAAAAATAATAGTCTTATTAACTCTTTGAGGTCAAAAATTAAGATTGTTTTTTCTTTTATTAGAGCATGAAATTTAAAATGTAAATCAAAATTATCGGAAATAGATTAAAGAATTGTCGGAAAATATTAGTTCCTTTTTCTCTAATAAATATGATTTGGTTGGTTAGGTTTTATGACACATCAACCCTTGTAGGTTATTTAGTGCCAAATCCTGTTTATATATATATATATATATATATATATATATATATATATATATATATAATTAGTAAACAAATAGTTTGTAGGTAACATTTCTAACCGTGCCAGAACTCATTTGTTTGCCCACAGTTAAATGGTTAATCAGTTCTATTTGACCTATAGATATGGCCCTATCAAGTACTACCACTCTGGGTTGAGTGGACCTGGTAGTAAAGACAATGAAGGGGTACTCCATATTCCCCAAATCTCCAGGACTTGAACTTCACCATTAGATGGTTTAGTGTCATATCTAAGACACTTATTGTAAGGGTTTTACCCCTCTGCAAAGATGCAGTCAGTGTATTCTACAGCCCCAGCAGATTGGGCAAGTGGAGGTCTTACCCTTCTGCAAAGATGCAGTCAGTGTATTCTACAACCCCAACCAACTGGTATGACACTGAATAAAATAAATAAATGAAGTTATTTTATTTTAAAATTAATGCATATTTTACTAGAATAAAAAAATATTGATGCTATAATTATGAATTCTAAGCAGTAGTTTGGGTGTAGCATATAATACAGAAATGTACAGCAATATATTCACAAAATCATTTATTAGGTGTACAAATTTTAAAAACCAAGGAATGAGGAAATATTTAATTTTTTTTTTCAGTTAGTTGAAAAGCAAGAAAAAAGGACACAGCTGTACAATTTTAATCTGGTGAAAGCTTTAAACAATCACGATTACCTTATTATTGTTACCATATGAACTTATCTACATATGACATTAAGATAAATAAATACAGTCCTAATATAACCTGGACTTGTCTTTTTAATTCTTCAGTTTGTGTATACGGTACATATTTACATTTACTAACATTTTGCAGGAATAAATTTATATCATATTCATTTCAATTTTAAAATAGAATAATTTTTGTGCTTTCTGTATTTACCTAATACCTTTGCTATGGTCAAGATGTGACACAAAATCAATTTTTCAATGAAGTAAAGCTGGTTTCAATTCAGAGTTTTCTACTTGACTAGTTGCCTAACCAAGGCTAAAGATCACAGCCTGCCCAACTATTTCATCTATAGCTAAGGGATGGGGAGAACAGATGGATTCATGTCTTTTCCAAAGGGTTAGCATGAAGTGAAATAGAAACAGGCTCATCTATGATTTAGATTTGAATCACCGATTTCATTTCCCACAATTTAAGTTGAACACTAAGTACCTCTTAGGACCATCTCTACAGATAGGTATCACTGATCTGCTATATACTTATATAATCTTATTCTTAAATGATCAAATACTACAATTACGAGGATCATTAACTAAATTTCCAGACTTTTTTCGTATGGGCACTTTTATTGATAGTACACACATGAAACTCTAGTCCCCTTCGAAGTAATCTCCTCCATTTACAATGCACTTCTTGTACCGTTCCAACAACTTCTGGAAGGCCCCATGGAAGTCCTCTTGTATGAGCGTGTCAATGACCTTCTTCACAGCCTCTTTCATCTCCTCAATTGTCTCATAACGACAGCCTCTGGGCTTAGGGAATAACCAAAAGTCACAGGGAGCAAGGTCTGGACTATAGGGACGGTGAGGAACTGTCTTGATGCCCATCTTGGTCAAATAGTCTGTGACAAGAATGGAGTTGTGGACTGGTGCATTGTCCTGCTGGAAATGCCACTGACCTGATTTGAAGAGTGCTGGCTTCTTCCCTAGGAATCTCTTCCTGAACTCCTTTAAAACCTCAACATAGGAACCCTAACCCTAACCCTTTGGCCAATCAACTCTGGTGTATTGACTTCCTTACTCCTCCCCCACCTCTCATCATCCCTCACAGACTCCCTGCCTTCCTTGAATCTCTTACGCCACTCAAAAACTGATGCTCGATTCATGCAAGATGGTTGAAAAGCAGTCTGAAGCATTCCATACATTTCTGTGGCAGCATTTCTTCCAAGTTTAAAACAGAATTTTATTGCATATTGTTCTTCTAAAGTGTCAGATTGCATTTTTAAAATTCACCAGCTGTGACAATCAGGCTTTAGTAGAGTGTATTCCAATTCCTGCTGTAGCTGTGCATTTGAACCTGAAATCCTAAAAAATTGGTCAGTCATCTCATAAGATGTATAGCAATAACATACTGAATTTTCAAGAGTCTACGACAATTTTAAATGTCCATACGAAAAAGCCTGGAAACTTATCATATGCACCTCGTATCATAATTTTTTTCTTTTTTCAGAGTTATAAACAAAGTCTTGAACTTGGAAAGAAAAAAGATGGCAAAACGGAATTCAATATTGGAACTGTTTATCATTTGCTGGTGAGTTATTTCTAAACAAAAGGCACATTAATTTTGAAAGAAAAAATCAATCAGTATATTGATCAATCATATGCTCATAAAATCCCTGAATGATGGCAACATTGAAAAATATGCTCATAGTTAATCAATATTCAATTAACCAAATAAATTCAATCGATAGTTTTTTGTTTTTTTAATATTCCATTGTTTATTCTTATACTTATTGATGTTAAGCATAAAGTTCTGAGTGAAGAGTTGTAGAGGTCCTGAAGACAGTTTTAAGGGGTTTAGAGGAATTTCAGCAAGCTTAAATAATGCTTAAAATGGTTAAATCCATCTTGGCAAGAAAGGAGACAAGGCTGCTTAGAACATACCATTAAATTCAATGAGAGAGTACAAATAATGGTATGGCTATGTAACTGATAATATCACAGGTAAGGTTTATTAAACAAATACAATAACATTTTCTCTCTAATATACATATATTATATATATACTTACTGGACCATAGGCGTAGAGGTAGAGTGTTTGCCAATAGGCCTGGGAGCCTGAGGTTCAATCCCAGGTCAAGTCATACCAAAGACTCAAAAAAATGGTACTCCTTGCCTAACACTGAGCATCATAAGGTACGGATCAAGGGTAAAGTGGAGCAATCCAAGAAAAGGAGTAGCACACTCCCCTACACCTCAGTGTAGTAGCCAATGAAAAGGTAGCCTTTGGGTCACCCTTGGCTCCAGTCACCAACTTTACTCTATATAAGAAAAATCAAGAGTGGAGATGGCTCATTTTCATTTAAAAATGGGGAATCAGTTTTATTTGCATTCACGTAGAGGGCAATGCCTCCTGCAGCTTGTTCTCGGCTATGCAGTAGGGATTCTGCAGGATGACAAATATAAAAAAAACATATTGGAAGTATAACTGTATATTGTATTGTTTTCATAACATTTTTGTACTGATATTAAATTGTATATCTTTAACATTTGGTTTGGTTTCTTTGTTTAATGGCATATCAACCTTTATGGGTTATCTAATGTCAAAGCCATTCTTGTAGAAAAGTAATGGTACCATTTAATCCATAGTTGGGGATATAAGGGGATTTATACTTTTCCCATGAGTATTAGTTCAAAAGTGAATATAAATAGTGTGACTGGAGTTTTAAATTACTTATTACAATGTCACAGTCCAGCCTATTTGTCACAACACACGACAGGGAGTCCTTTAAAATTTGGAACATAAATGATGTTACCAACATGCAATACAACTGTTGAAATTTCTTTAATTTCTATAAACATTGTTATCAACAATATCAAAATATTAGACATTAATTTGATTATTTCTTCTTTGACAATAACCAATTTTGGTTGAAAGTACTTGGAATTTATGTATCTATGAATATTGGACAGTTCTTACACAATTTAAATTCTTAATAAAAAGTGTAATAGATTGATTGATTTTAAAAGCATGTCAATATATTTAGGGTTTTTTTTATCCCTAGAGGTTAGGGAATCATGTACATTTTTGTGCAGTTGTCTCATAAGAGGTTTTTTTTGGTACATTGTCCTATTAAATATGAATAATTTTTAAACAGATCTATTTGACATAGATGCGATCTTAACAAGTACCACTACTCCAGGTCAGAGTGAAGCAAGGAGTAATGGCAATGAAGAGATGTTCCACACTCCCCAGAAGTGGAGCCTCCCCATCAGATGTAGTTTAGTATCATATCTAGGACACTAAAAAAAAATTTAAAAAAAAAAGAAAAAAGTGTAATACACTTAATATATCTATTATCTTGAATAAGATATGTCCATAAAAAACTGCTACTTAAACAGCAGTCCCTATATATATATATATATATATATATATATACATATTTGATTGAACATTATAGACATTTTAGTCTACATATTTTTTATTAACACTTTTGAGTTGCCATATTGATTTTATGATATCCGGCAGGAATTGGCTAATAAACCATTCATAATTAATTATTTCCTAAATACTTTCTGCCCAGTGTTGGACCATCATCAAGGTAGTGTGTATTGAAAAAGTAATGTAACTTTTGCATGTAAATTACAACTTTGTAAGAATTAGCATTTATACTGGTGTATTGTGTAGCGTTTACTTTTAAAAATTTGTTTCTATAAATCTAAGAACAACAAAATAACAAGCAAAAACTACAGATTCTTTAGGTGTTACATATTAGAATTATACAACCCAAACTTAATAAAATTAATTTTGAATCCACTGCTAATGTACTTAAATGTCTTTAGCTATTGATGCTATTTATAGAAACAAATTTAAAAAATAATTGCTACACTATACACCAATATAAACACTCATCCTTACAAATTAGTAATGTACATGCAAAAGTTGCATTACTTTTGCAATACACACTACCCTGATGATGGCCCAAGATTGGGTAGAAAGTATTTGAGAAATAATTAATTATGGAAGGTTTATTAACCAATTCCAGCTGGATATCATAAAATCAATATGGCAACTCAAAAGGATTAACAAAAAAATATGTAGACAGAAAATGTCTATAATGTTCAATCAAATATGTATCAATGAAGAAATACTGTGTGTATATATATGTGTGTGTGTGTGTTTATAGACAGAAAACAAAAGGAGACCTGTAGAAAAAAATTGAATAAAAATTTTCATTATCATTGATAATTATACCTTCTACTAAGTAACTTAAAACCAATGACAGAAGTTAAATCTATTTTTC
Organism: Sepioteuthis lessoniana; assembly: GCA_963585895.1. Lineage (NCBI taxonomy): Eukaryota > Metazoa > Mollusca > Cephalopoda > Myopsida > Loliginidae > Sepioteuthis > Sepioteuthis lessoniana. The sequence goes on along the minus strand of OY757919.1, from coordinate 95,077,000 downwards.
TGCTATATCTTTTCAAATCTGTTGTTAGAGATTTTCATTTGTTCAGCAAAAAATATAGTAATATGTCACAACCAAAACACAAACTCAAACCTACAAAAATCTTTTCTCTCTTTCTTTTTCTGATGTCAATATAAAAGATTGAAATCAAGACTGAGCATGACCTATTTCAGGTTTTTCCTTTCTATGAGGATGCAACTATTTCTGCCAATAAACATGCATTCACAAGGTTTTATCATAAAACAAAACCAAAAAACTATTCTGTCATCTACTCATGAACATTCCTGTCATTTATCTGGATATTTAAAAGAGATCTTTGAATTCAGCAGTGTTAACTCATTTAACATTCTGTGTCATGGTAATATTAACTTTGCAGCCACATTTGACTAATTTTTGAGAGAAATTGAACTATTCATGTATATTTAGTTAAGTAGGTTTTTCGTTATATATATTAAACTTCTATTCGTATTTCTTACGACTTTGCAATCTATTCAGTCTAACGATGATAGACTAAATCATATCCAATCCTTACTGAACTCTGTGGTTAAGTAATTATGATTAAAATAAAACTTAAACAGACTTATTGGCATATTGATTAGTGTTCGCCAATAAACCAAGAGACCAGGGTTCAATCCGAGGTCGAGTCATACCAAAGACTCAAAAAACTGGTACATGATTCCCCCTTGCTTAACACTCAGCATTATAAAGGCATAGATCAAGGGTAAGTGGAGCAAACCAGGGAAAGGAGTAGTGCACTCCTCTACACCTTCGTACGGTAGCCATTGAAAAGGGAGTCTCTGGGTCACCCTTAACTACAGTCAGCCAACTTACTTATCTACAGTTTAACTTCTTTATTTGGTTTCTTTGTTTAATGGCATATCAACCTTCAGGGGTTATTCAAAGCCAAAAACATCCCGTAGAACATTAGCGGAACTATTTAGCCCATAGCTTGGGCGATAAGGGGGTTCATACTTTTCCCAAGGGAATTAGTCTGACAGTGAATGTAATACTCCAACTGGAAATTTTCGCTTTGAGTTTGTCCAACCATTCAACAACATAAGAGACCAATTAATATTTATATGATAATGCATATGAAAAAAAAGTTTAATTTCTTTTTTTTTTTCAACCTTTTAATTCTTTTATTTCTTACATAATGAGCTTTCGTGTTTAAATTACTGACTTAAAAAAACGAAAACATAACCAACGCATTTTTAACAATTAAAGGGAGATAACTCAATACTCGCCATGTTGAGTGTTAAAAAACTTTGAAAAATTAAAATATTTTTCTTGTTTATTTGTTTCAGTTACTTTTCATAAACTTAAACTACAGGTTAATATATCTATTAATTATAAGCAACAATGAATTAATTATAAGCAACAATGAATGCATAAAATCTGATGCCAACATTTCTAATGAAAACTAACAAACTGAAAAAAAATTAAATTGCTATGAAGAATGCTAGAATGTAGCATAACGATTAGCAAGTTGGATTAGCAAATCATTACTAGTGAGTTTGAGTCTCACTGGGTACCCCATATATCCGGCTTTGTCTCATAACTAAGCAAATCTTAGTAAATAATTATAAAGAAAAATGCTTACCTTACTTGAAATATAACGGAGTTACTTTCCTTCGACCTAGGTTTCAGTTTCTTTGTTTAATGGCATATCAACCTTTGTAAGTTATTTAATGCCAAATCCATCCTTTGAGAAGAACAGCAGTGTTGTTATTTAACCCATAGCTGGGAGGACAAGGGGGTTCATACCTTTCCTAAGGGTACTTGTCCAAAAGTGAATGTTATAGCATGACTGGAATTCGAACTCGCTTACTACAATTCCACAGTCCATCGCTTTAACCATTACACCACAAGGATAAATAATCAGATTAATGGAATTTCTATCACTGTAAGATCGAGGAAAAACTAACCAAGACCAAAAAGAAATTCTTGGCTGAAATCTTGTCCATTAACAATCCATTTTTCTTATTTTTAATATATTTCTATTGTAAAATCATTTGCAATATATTCATATAATTTAAAATGTATTTCTCCTCTAAATACTAAAATTGAATCAGTTGTCACATTTTTCTTTATGTTGACTGTATTGATTTCTGCACTCTTCAAATATTATACCAGAAGGCTACATAATCAAAAAAAAATTTCTTAAATCAGGAAAGTGCTCAAATAGTGGCCAGTAAAACTGGATACAACTTGAACTTTTCTCACCTCCCCTTATCACTCATGACTGTAAGTTCCATGTATTTATAAAAAAATAATACAATTTTATGATGAAACGAGTGTGTGTGTGTGTGTATATATATATATATATATATATATATATATATATATATATGGTCAGAATAATTTCCATTTTTAAAAACAAGTAACTACACATTTCAAATTTCCAAAGTTTTGAATGTGACTAAATTACTTGATCAAAGAGTGCCTTCACCAATCATTTTTATTCCAACAATAAAACAATGTGCATCATAATTTAATCTATGATCTCAAAAGGAGGAACAGTAAGTGCATATTTGAGATGTAATGTTGAGGGAGTTTAAGAACAACAAGAACACTCTAAAAAACAGATAGGAAAATTTAGCGTGTTTATAGCCAAGGGGTCATTACTGACCACCAAGTTCGAAACTGATTTTCAAAGTTTCATTCTGGTGATACATCATTGAGAGATGAACCATAACCAGGATAATTATCAGATCTCAACCAAAATGCTTTAAGAGAATTATTGGAACGCAATCTGCACAAAAGTAATCAAAAATTAGCACTTGGCCTCAACACATTCTAATCTACTATTTGCTGCTACTTGAAAAATATTGGAAAAGCGAGTAAGCTGGTGGTTAGGTTTCTCATACTTTTAGTAAGAAAAATAAGAAAGATCATATATTTTGTTGTGACAAGTTTTCTTTCAAAGCAAAGAAATGACCAATTTCTCAAAAATATGAGATGATGAAAAACGTGTCTTATTACAATGTTAGATGCACAAAGCATCTAAGGATGAATCTCTGCAGCCTAGTCAAAAGGCAGAACTCCTTCATGCTGTGTGTAGGATGAGATCCCTGCAGTATTATTTATTTTTGAGTTTTTAAACCACAATCAATCAACACAGTTTAATACTCTCAATAACTGCAACAAGTGTATGAAAATCTTATAAGAAAATTACCGGCACTTTTCAATAGGAGAAACATTGTGCTTCTCTATGCTAACACAAGGCCACATTCAGCAAGAATCAGGCAGTAGAAAATATTTGATTTAGGCTGAGCAGTATTATCCCATTCACCATTTTCACCAGACCTCACTCCAAATAATTTTCATCTTTTTCATTCTCTATAAAATGCACTGAATGACAAAATACTTTCAAGAAAATCAGGTGAAAATGTTTGTGCAAAACTTCTTGAGCTCAAAACCATCTGAATTTTTGTTGAGAGGAATCAACAAACTATTCGATAGGAGATAATTCAAAATAATGGTGAATATACGACTGATAAAAATCTATTCATTGTCAAATTATTCATGAATTTTACTAAAACGAACATTATTTTTGATTTAACCCATTTTATATACATATATATAGCCCAGGAGGCCAAGGTTCAATCCCAGGTTGAGTTATACCAAAGACTCAGAAAAAAAAAATGCTATTTGATGCCTTCTTGCTTAACACTCAGTATTATAAGGTATGAATCAAGGGTAAGTAGAGCAATCCAGAGAAAGGAGTAGCACTCTCCCCTACACCTCAGAGTAGCAGCTATTGAAAAGAGAGCCTTTGGGTCACTCTTGACAACAGTTGATCAACTTACATACATATATATATTATACACACACACAGTCCTATATTGTCCTTAAGGTTGATTGTGCTAAGTTTTGTGCTCTTGTTCTAATTTGATGCCAAAAGTGCAGTTAATTGGGGACTCATTATCACTACTCTATGAATACTTTTTGCCTAAGGTGCGACCTCTGATAATTTTGCAGAGTATAAAATTTAATACTTCCACAAAAATAAATACAAAATAAGAAAAACCAGCCATAAATATAGAGATGATTATTTTTATTTTAATTGTTTTGCTTGACTGGTTTATAAAATTTTTTTGAGTTGACTGTGGTACAGTGGTTTCCACTCTGTTGGCAGAGCTTAGAATATGATGACTGTTTATCCTGCAGAAGGGTAAGACAGCCCCACCCCCAAAAGGGGAGTCCTGAGTATGATACAAAACTGCATCTGATGATGAGGCTCCAGTCTGTACAACTGTGTGCAAATTATTTGTATTAGATAGGAATATTTGATGATATAACTGTCTGCAAAAAAAAAAAAAAAAAAAAAACTAAAAGGTAAATATGAACATTCAATGAACACAATTCCTTAACCTCTTGGCATAAAATAACCAGACAGATTGACATGCCATTAAAATCAATTAATCATATTGTTGTCTCAAATGTCTCTTGAGTGTGTGTGTGTGTGTGTGTATATATATATATATATATTCATTCATTCTTTCCCCCCCCTCTTTTCAACAGGGAAATTCTAAAGAAGCTCGTAACCACTATAAAAAGGCAGCAAAGTTGGACCCAGACAACAAACACATCGCAGTGAACCTTCAAAAGCTGAACAATATGGAGCAACAAGAAAGAGGGAAAATACCCAACAATTGACATCTTTTTCTCTTGGCTCTTTTGTGTAGAAAAAAAAAAAATTCACCTTTAAGTCTTTCATCATGGATAAATAATTCCATTTTCAAAATAAAAAATTTAAATTCTTTTGTAACCGGAAATTTTTATTAAATGCCATTTTGTTCTAAACCAGATTTTCAACTTTTTTCTTTAAAAGTGGACAATAAAAACAAATTTGAGTTGTTCTAAAGATTTTAGCTGAATGTATTCAATTGTATTGTGCCTTAAGAGTTTATACAGTGACGCAAGGTAAGCAAACATATATTGTAAATAAAAACTATACTCAGTACATAAATAAATGAACATATTTAGCATTTTTTAATATAGGTAGATCATTTAGACCTGATCATTTTAAGCTAAAAAAGTGTGGGTACTCCAGGCCTAGAGATATTAATGGCAAATAAACCTTCAAGGGGTTTTAAATACTAAAGCTATCTTTGTAGAACAGCAGTGATACAACTTGATCCATAGCTGGAGGGATAAGGGGGTTTATACCTTTCCCAAAGGCATTAGTGAGAAAATGTAATAGTGTGACTGGATTGTTAGGTTTTATCTCATGTCAACCTTTGGTTATTTAATGCCAAATTCTCTTTATAAATATATATAATTCTAAAACAAATGAGCTCATTTTTTTTTTTTTTGCACACAGTTAAATTGTAATATCATGGCCAAGGGATTTCATTTCATGCCTTTGGGTTTAGTCAGGCTGAGAACCTTTTGGCTCAGTGCATGGGTTACTTAGGTGCAACATTTGCGCAGGCGGAGCAAACATGTCACTCAGGGATGTCACAATAGCCCAGATGGGAAACAGGGTTACAGAGTGCGGGTGACATCGCGCACCGCAAGCGTGGAGGATTTGGGGAATTTGAAAAAGTTAGTACAGTTGAGACCTGCCTCGGGAGAAGACGGTTGGCTTTCGCTTGCTCGCGGAGGCCTTGGGCAGGTGTCGCACGAGACGGGGGAAGGGGAGATGAAAAAGCCAGAATAGAAAGATTGTGCCTCTCTCTCTCCTTATGTCGAAAAACCTTTAAACTCAAAGGTAATAAAATGTTTTGTACCTGAACTGAGAAGTTGTGTTTTTCGTGTTTCGAGATTCCTATGTTCTATGTATATCTTTATGGACATTCAATGTACGTTTCCCCACATAGCCATATCATGGCTATGGTATAAAATGATTCAAGTACTGCTATCTAACACTAATCATTCTATTCAACACTACTCATTCATTCGCACAGTTAATGGTTCCAAGTATTGTTATGTATTATCAATAATTCAATTAAACATAAGTCATTTGTTTACACACAATTAAATGATCAATCAGTTCTATTTCTAACAATTCAATTTAGCATGTCATTTGTTTGCACTCAGTTTAAATGTCTAATAATTTCTATTTGACCCATAGATAGGACCCTATCAGGTACTACCCCTCCTGGCCAGAGTGGACATGGGAGCAATGGCAATGAAGGGGTACTTTACATTGTCCAAAGCTCCAGGACTGAAGCCTCACCATCAGATGGTTTAATGTTATATCCAGGACGCTCATTGGAGACAAGTTTTAGACCTCCACAGAGATGCAATCAAGGTTTTCTACAGCCCGAGCTGACTAGGCTCAGTCTAACCAGAGTTCAAACTCACTACAATGTGGTGGTTCAGCATGTTAGCCACTATACTCCAGTGATTCCTCCGAGAGCTATAAAGAATACTTAACAAACTTTACACATTTCTCAGATTTCTTTTTCTTAACTTTTCTTTCAGTCAAGAACTTTTTAACAAGCCCTTATACTAAGCATAGACTAATATAACACAAATGACAGAATGTAACACCACAGCCCCAAATAAACTATGGGTGAAGCACTACCCCAAAAGTTTCAGTTGGACCATATGGTAACCTCACCATAAGAATAGATGAACACAAAACACTTGTCTTGCTGCATATGAATGTTTATTGTTACTGCCTTTTCATAGTAGTCAGCGAAAAGAGAGCATAGAAAATGCATCCACTGATTTGATAGAGACCATAAACTGTACGAGGCGAAAGGGACAGCCACAGACTTAATCATTTCTTCTCACTTCCCTTGGGGGCTTGTCTCTCAGCTGTGAACCCTTTGCTTCTTCTGCTGCTCTTTCTCTGACTGACCCCTACTGCCTCAAATCCCTTTCTTCAAATTATTCCTTAACCAATGCTTCTATCACATGTCATCCTTTAAACTTTTAGTGACACGTCTACACAAAACAGGTTTATTCCCCTTGACCTTTACAAATCGAAAACCCCAATTTTGAACTCCAAATTTAGCTAGAAAACATTTTATTAAAATAATTGACTAAAATCCCTAATGATGTTCCAAGAATTGACTGACCAGGATTTACGAGGCAACTGTTAGGCTACTCATTAGAAGAAATACCCATAAGTTTTTATGAACTCTATAGGCTGAACCCATTCCAATTAGCAAGAGTGATAGGTAAAGTATTGTTATTTATTTACAAGAGGTTGTAGGTTCAATCCCTGACCTACAATGATAAACTTTAAATATACATCCAATAACACAATGGAAAAAACAAATTCTGGCATATAAACATTCTGCTGTGCTGTGATAATCTTCAAACTAAAGAAAGCCTGCTTTAAAAAAAACAAAAAACAGCAGCATTTAAAATCATTTATCTGCGCTTGAATACTGACCACTACAGCAGCATTTAGAATCATTTACCTGTGCTCAAATACTGACCACTACCACAATTATCTCAGCCATCAGAACAGGACAATTTCATGTGATTCTCCCATTTCATTTACAAGCATTAGTTCCAAAAAGATTTTTAAAATCTCTTAACTTTAATTGATGATATAAGACCCATATTTAAACCCTCCTTCAAATATCAGAATTTTCTTACTCTGTAATAATGAAATTATAAAACAGTTGACATTTTAGTAATATTTGAACCAACCAACAATATTTTTAAAAATATTTCCTGCTAAAATGGAAGTGAAAAGATATAAGATATCATCAAGGCACTCTGAGTAAAGAATTGGTGGTCAGAGTTCAAACTCTGGATAAAGTTGTGATTCATTTTTGCGCTAATGCCCTTTGTAAACGCATTAATCCATTTGTTTTCCAAGTTATGGGTAAATAGTAGGGCAGATTGGGCTCTTTAGCTTTGATCAGGCAACCAGTTGAGTAGAAAGGCAACTTAGGGTTCAGATCAGCTAAAAATGTGAACTTTGGTTCACATGTATGATGGAGTAGTTGGGTAAATACACTCATACCATTAAAAAAAAACAAAAAAAAAAACAAACAAAATAACAACAATAAATTTTTAAAAAATCACACAACACAGAATAAAATACACTGGAACATGAACTTTTGAGGGTTTATCTTTCATGGATTTCATTATTCATGAGTTAATGATTAATAATTAAATACATTTTTTTTCATTATAAATTTTGACGAGAATTATTGTTCATTTAAAACTGAAACTCACTTAGGTTTCGAAACAAGGTTATTCTCTAAAGCATACTTCCCACCCCACAACACATGAGCGGCCATTTCAAGATCAGCTCAGTTTTTCAGCATTCCCTTTTTTTCCTTTTCTTTTTAGGGAAACTTTTAAACAAGTGTCTCTCAACCTTTTCTTTTTTGTGGCCCATTTTTGAGGTACAAAAATTTTCAAGCCTACACAAGCACAAATTCCACATAACAGGAAGTACATTTTATTTACAAAAGCAAAATGTAAATCCTGACTAATGACAAAACTGTTCCTGGTGTCTATCAGATTGTCAAGTCAAACTTTCAAAAACTTTGTCAGTAGGAAAGAGGGGAAGAAAAGAAAAAAAAAAAAAAAATTTCAAAGCCCATCGATTTTCCTTTGATAAACTCAAAGCCAATTTTAAAAATTTCTTGAGCCCATGTTGAGAATCATTGCTTTTAATAATGAACTGGACGACTGTCTGGAGGACAGCCCCAGATGTTAATTGGTACATGATATTAGTAAACAATCCTCACTTTACTAGTCTCTTAACTTGGTTTGGTCATGGGGCACTACTCATGTAGTGTCTTGAGCTGAAATAGCTTGGCAGAGCTCATCCCTCTTCAGGTCTACAACTGGTTTGGATTCAATTTTCCTTCTTCGAAACCCCTTGTTAAAGAGCCTAATCTGCCCTACTATTTACCAATAGATGAAGGGAATTGGATGTATACCTTTCCCATGAGTAATAACACTGGGAAATGCAAACAGCCTTGTTCAGGATTTGAACTCTAGTAGACAAATCCACTTGCCACAAGCACCTCCAATAAGGAATATACATTGGAAATAATGAATAATCGTATGAACCACACAGGGAAATGTACAAGGTGAATTTTCAGAGAATACAAATTAGGTTGTCAATGTCAGACTGAAACCAGACAGTATGCTGATTGTGTTTCACTTTCTAGTAATGTCCTTGGGAAAGGCATGAATCTATCTGTTCCTGCCAACTATGGGCAAATCGTAGAGTAGATTGGGCTCTTTACTATTGGTAAGGCAACAATTCTAGATAGAAAGCCAGCTGTACTCCACCTACAAATTGACCTTATGTCACATCCTGCTCATTAAGGGGGTTGGGTAAATATACATGACCAAGTGACAAGTTATCTCTAATCTTATAAGATACTGAGTACATCAGCAGGTTGTGTGGGTTTTGAACATCCATCTTGTTTATGTATTTTTTTTTCTAACAGGTTAAATCTCTTACGTAAAAGCTTAAATCTTTTCCTTTAGTTTATCTGTTTCTATTGACTTATCGTTTCTTCCTCTAACTCTTCTTGCAAGTGATTGGTTTGGTTTGGTTTGTTGGGTTTTATGGCATATCAACCTTTGTAGGTTATTTAATGCCAAATCCATTTTTATGTAAATAATCTGTTCTATTTCAAACAATTCAGTTTAGCATAAGTACACAGTTTAATTGTCAACAACGTTTCCATTTCAAATTATTCAAGCAGTTATATGTAACAATTCAGTTAAGCGTAAATATGGTTTAAATGTCGAAAAACAGTTCTATTTCAAATAATTCAGTTAAGCATAAGCACGCAGTTTAAATGTAAGTACGGTTTAATTGTCAAAAACATTTATATTTCAAGCTATTCAGTTTACTCAAACAATTCATTTTAGCATACGTATGCTGTTAGTTCTATTTAACCCATAGATAGAGCCCTATCAGGTGCTACCACTCCGGGCCAGAGTGGACTTAGGAGCAATGGCAATGAAGGGGTACTCTGCATTCCCCAAAGCTCCAGCATTGCTGGAACCTCACCATCAGATTGTTTCGTGTCATATCCAGGACACTCGTGGGGGGGGTCTTACCCCTCTGCAGAGGTGCAGTCAGTGTATTCTACAGCCCCAGCCGACTGGGCTATCATGCAAGTGAAAACATGGTGCTGTTTTCGTTGTTTATTGTCTACCAAGAAAATAATGCTCTTATTATGCAGTTTCTGTTAATTGGGGGAAAGAAAAACATATCCCTTTGAACACTAAAATTAATAATTTTGTCAAGTTTCCTAGCAAAGAAAAAAAAAGATAAAACAAACTCATTAAATTTATATCATATTCACATCTGACGATATAGCAATCATAATGTGAAAAATTTGGCTTTAAATTCCTTTTTCTTCATTCAATAGCATATCAACCTTCATGGGTTATTTAATGGCAAAGCCATCCTCGTAGAACAGTTGACGTTGGCGACCATAGTCGAGGGTGACCCGAAGGCTCCCTTTTCGATAGCTACTACACCAAGGTGTAGGGGAGGGCGCTACTCCTTTCCCAGGATTGCTCCTCTTTACCCTTGATACATAACTTATATTGCTGAGTGTTAAGCAAGGAGGCATCAAGTACCATTTTAAAAGTTTTTGGTATGACTCAAACCTAGGATTGAACCCAGGTCTCCTGGGCCATTGGCGAACACTAACCATTATGCCAATGTCCGGTAGAACAGTAGTGGTACTATTTAGCCCATAACTTAAGCACAAAGCAGATGAATATAAGTTTTTTGCCAGTTGTTAAACACGGGTGTGTCCATAAGTAAATGTTCCTTACGAATTTGTTTTTAGTGCCCAGCATGTCTTGTCCATCTTACTTGGATAGTTTGTGAGATGGGGGGTAAGTGACCATACAACTGTTATCTAATAGGGTGCTACTTCCAGTATTTATTCAGAACAGCATGCAGCATCCTTGCCAACTTTCTATCTAGTTATTTCTCCAGGTGTTTTGTCAAAATCCAAGTGGTGCAACCATACAATAAGTACTAATACTTCTCCAGCTTGGAAGAATTTCCATTATATTTCAACAGCATGTGTTGACATCACTTTCAGTCAATGAGATGTTGCTACTAAGGTATGTGAATTGATCCACTAATTTCAGAGGCTTGCTATTTAATGAAGAGATGGTACCATAATGTTTTATTCAAGTTCACATAAAGACCAATGCCTCTTGCTGCCTGCTCCAAGTTACACAGCAAGATTCAGCTAGAGTAGGTGTCTTTGTAAGAAGCATTAGATCATCTGCATAGTCTACATCAGTAATAGTTTCTGTGGAATATTCACACAAAGTATTTACAAATTGAAGCTTATTCATTTCCACAAGAATATGGAATTTGCTAACATCAACGCTTTAAAAGCGCGAGTTAAAAAAAAAAATTTAAAAAAATGCAGATGCTGTAGAATTTTCATTCCCGAGTATTTATTAGTCAATTGATAAGAGGTACACGTACATTTTGGTATGCATGGAAAGTATGTCTAAGACGAACCTCACATTATAACAAAAAAAAAAAAAAAAAAAAAAAAGGACTGTTTTATCTATTAAAATCTGGAGCTTTTACAATATCAATTTTTTCAGATTTCTTTTACAGTAGATCAAGAATGCAGAAAAGTTCTATGACATAAAGAGCAGCAGTTGCAGGGATAAAAAAAAAAAAAAAAGCAATAGAAAGATCTCAAAATACTGTCAGTTGAAGAATTCTTTACATTTTTGGTAGAATAATGTTGAATAACATTTTTTTAAAGAAACATTTTTTGACCTTGGAGGTGATTAAAAACTGGCAGATTATTTGTAATATCTCTGCATGCATCTCCACTATTTACTATCTTCATTTATCAATTAGGAAGAAAAAAAATCTTTGCAGAGAACACATACAATCTCTAATTACAGATCAAATTCTGTTAAATAATTCATCTGATAGTTTCCCCAAAATTCTCTCAAGTTCTTTTTATCATTATTTCTAAAAATCATCCAATTCAATCTTAGATTTTTTTTTTTTTTTTTTCTATTCCTGTTTTTGTTCTGATTAAAGCAATTTGTTTCAAAAATATATTATTCTATTAGCAAAAAAGTTAAATTATCAAATAAACTTACTTTTTGAAATTTGCTTTGACAATAAATTTACAGTTCGAGGAAAAATATAAAAAATTGTCAACACTTTCTCTACAGATATTTTTAGGACATTGCTTTGACGTCTCGACATCTTTCCTAGTGACAACAGAATACTCACATGACAAGTTCAGTGCAATAGTTATTATCAGGGGGAATGGAATCAGTGACCAGAGTTCAAATCCTGGATGAGGCACAGTTAGCATTCCACTTTGTGCTAATACCCTCAGGAAAAGCATGTATTCATCTGTTTTACTTCCCCCTCCAACCCATGGGTAAATAGTAGGACAGACAGTGTCCTCTAGGTTTGGTTAAGCAACCAGTCTAGCAGAAAGAAAACTGATTTCAAACCAAATGTAGTTTACTTAAAGGTTGACCTTGTATTGCATCCTGTCAATGGGGGAGAGGTTAGGTAAATAAAAACAATGACAGTCCTTTTGGATTGAGACTGAAAAATGACTGTGTTGTAATTGGCTAAGATTCAAATTTGCAAAGACAGAATCACAGTTGTGTTTATGTAATCACACACTTGATTGGTTGGGTTTTATGGCATATCAACCCTTGCAGGTTATTTAATGCCAAATCCTGATTATACATATATTGAACATAATTTGGAAACAAATTTTGTCAGTAACATTTTTAAACCAGCCAGATTGCATTTGTTTTCACACAGTTAAATGGTTTGAAGTGTTGCTATTCAGTATTAACAATTCACCATTTGTTTGCACACAGTTAAATGATATAAATCCATGATTTTAAATGAATAGTTTTTAGATAATTTAATTTCTAAAAATGTCAGAATAATTTGTTTGCACACAATTAAATGGTTTCAAGTATTTCCATCAAACACTAATTCCATCTAATATTAATTTGTTTGCACACAGTGAAGTGGTTATAAGTCTTACTATTTAACACTATTCACTCATTTGTACAAAGTTGAATGGTTCCAAGTATTCTACACTAATAGTTTTATTTGCACATAGTCAAATGGTTTCAAGTATTACTATGTAATACTAACAATTCAATTTAACATCAGTCATTTGTCTGCACAGTTTAAAATGGTCAAAATTCTATTTGATCTATAGATAGGACCCTATCAGGTACTACCATCCAAGTCCAAGTGGACAAAGGAATAATAGCAATGAAGGGGTATTCTACATTCCCCAAAGCTCCAGGACTGAAGCCTCACCATCAGATGGTTTAATGTCATATCCAAGACACTCATTTTGGACAAGGAGGGGGGGGGGCTTTCTCCTCTGCAGAGATGCAGTAAGTGCATTCTACAGTCCCAGCCACCTGGACTGACACTGAATTGAGTTGTGGTCTAATTCTCCAAATATCGGCTACAAATGCTAAAATGACTATCTCTTCCACTTTTTCCAGTTCTTTGCAAAGACGCTAACAGCTGCAGTTTTCCATTGTGTCCTGTTAGGTGCCCTCACACGAAGCTTGTGTGTAAGATATGTGTCAGTATCATTCCATAAAGCTAATTTCTTTCTCTTAGGCAAGGAAGTATTTGATGACAGTGTGAATGTCCTGGTCAAGACTCTCGGGGATTCATAGTCCATACACTTTGCCCATGTCTTCTTATTCTTGCTGGAGAATATACTGAAGTCTTAAAATGAATTTCTACCCCTTGAGATTCAATCAGTTTCAGTGGTTTGTTTGCTGTGAGAATCAGTGCATCAAATAATTCATATTACTGACAAGCTGCCACAATAAGCATCAGGGTTCCAAAATTTGAAAGAAACCAAATAACTCATAAAATATCAATTCATTTTTCTCTCCTTTTTGGAATATGGCTTGATACGATTTATAAAGTCAGAATGGTCTCAATATTCTTCATGGCAGCTATATTCTAAGAGATTGCACCAAAGATCCAAGAATACAGAGTATTTACAAAGTAAGGTGGGTGACTGTAGTCGAGGACGACCCGAAGGCTCCCTTTTCAATAGATACGACACAGAGGTGTAGGGGAGGGCGCTACTCCTTTTCCTGGATTACCCCACTTTACACTTGACCTGTACCTTATCATGCTGAGTGTTAAGTAAAGAGGTATCAAGTACTATTTATTTTTTTTTTGAGTCTTTGGTATAACTAGACCTGGGATTGAACCTCGTTTTTTTCCCCCACCGAGTAAAAAAGATAAATTAAGGGTTGGTTGGTTGTTCTGTTTTATGGCATATCAACCCTCTTCAAGTCATTTCACACTGAATTGAGTCAGTTTGATAAAAGTTTCTAACAATTCAGTTTAGTATAATTTTTTTGTTCATACACAGTTGAATATAAAAAACAGTTCTATTTCAAACAATTCAGTTTAGTTGGTTGTTTGGGTTTTATGGCATATCAACCTTTGTAGGTTATTTAACACCAAGTCCATTTTTACGCAAATAGTTCTATTTCAAACAATTCAGTTTAGGATAAGTATGCAGTTTAAATGTAAGTACAGTTTAATTGTGAAAAACACTATTTCAAGCTATTCAGTTTAGTCAAGCAGAGCTAATTCAGTTTAGTATAAGTACAGATTTTGTTTACACACAGTTAAATGTCAAAACAGTTCTATATTAAACAATTCAGTTTAGTGTAAGTACAGTTTCAATGTCAAAAACAGTTCCATTTCAAACAATTCAGTTTAGAATAAGTGCGCAGTTTAAATATAAGCACGGTTTAATTAATAGTTTCAAACAATTCAGTTTACCATAAGTATGCCATTAGTTCTATTTAACCAATAGATATGACCCTATCAGGTGCTACCATTCCAGGCCAGAGTGGACCTGGGAACTATAGCAATGAAGGGGTGCTCCACATTCCCGAAAGCCCCAATATCACTGAAACCTCACCATCAGATTGTTTCATGTCATATCTAGGACACTCATTGGGGGGGGGGTCTTACCCCTCTGCAGAGGTGCAGGCAGTGTATTCTACAGCCCCAGCCAACTGAGCAATAACTCAGTTTAGAATAAATTTTTGTTTAAAGCAGTTAATTTTAAACAATTCAGTTTAGCATAATTACAGTTAAGTTCTATTTGACCCATAGATAAGACCCTATTAGGTGCTACCACTCCACGCCAGAGTGGACCTGGGAGCGATGGCAATGAAGGGGTACTCCACATTCCTCAAATCACCAGTATTACTGAAGCCTCACCATCAGATTGTTTAGTGTCATATCCAGGAGACATGTTGTATTCTACAGCCCCAGCCGACTGGGCCGATGAATTAGAGTGAGGGGGTGGGACATAAGTCAACTTAATATGTAAATATTAAAGTGTGTGTGTGATTTTTTTTGATTGCATAAACACTTGCAACATGATTGAAGAAAAGTGATGCATGCAATGTGACTGAAGAACGTAACTCACTGATGCAAAGAAAAAAGTAATTAAATTTGATATTGTTAAAAACAGATTTGCTTCACCTGACTTTTTAAACAGTTCACTTATATCTCAATAGGGTCATCAGTCTTCATGATCAATCTCAACTTGAAATCAGCCAAAGGCAGGGGAGACACAAGGATTGAAGAGACTGACAATCTCCTTCAGATTGTTCCATTGGCAACTGTTGAGAAAATCCACAATGATCATCCGAGTTCAATCCTTGTTATCGCCAAACCAGGTCTTATGTTGCCACCCACATTTCTACCTGTCCTCCTCAGTGCCCTGCAGGATGGTCTTTGCAAGGTTTTAAGTTGCTCAGCCTTATACACACATCTTCATTTAAATTAAAAATTCAAGATCCAGTCTCGATACTTTTGGATCACACCTCAAATATCATCATCAATCCTTGAATTTGTCAACCACATCCACCCCATTGAAGTACTTAACTAATACATTATTAAATGTATATTAAAAATATTTACATTGCCTAAATGAAATTCATGTAGAATAAAAAGGTATTTTTCCTACTACAATACAGAAACTGAAAAGAAAAGTTTAGTACACATACCTTTTATATAGAAGTATGGATCAACAATAAGTCTGATCTGACTATTATTAGCCAAATTTTGATCTGAATTTTTCACTGTATAATGTTTGATCTATACAATTAATATTCATTGAGTTAAATGCACTGACAAGGAAGGAGATTATGTTGAAAAATACTTGTTTTGCAAAATAAATGCTTTTTGTTTATTCAGCTATGAATGTATTGATTTATATATATATCTAATACATACACACAATTTCACGTACAACACTACGTACAAACATTTTTAAGAACATGTGTGTGTTATATATATATATATATATATATATAGTATACAATTATTCTGCATTCTAGAGTTCATTCAAAATTGATAAATTCAATTTTTAAAAACCTACCATGAAAATAATTGTGATGGAATGAGAAAGAATTTCCAATTTCCTTTCATTATCTATTTTTGCTAAAATGAAGAAAAAAAATTCATTTCAACCTGAATATTCCAGCTTTATGAAAGCCAAGTGAAAAATAGAACAAATACAATAAAAACAATGAAAAACAAAGAGAATATTTTTCTTTATCAGCTACATTCAATTTATAATTGCACTTTGATAGAGCAAGAGACAGGTAACATTTCTTTTTATTCTGCATTTGCCAGGAAGTTTTTTTTTGTTTTTTGTTTTTTATAAACACTTGATAATTTAGAAACAATTTAAATTAAAAAAGAAAAAAAAATAGCACCACAAGATTTTAAAAACTATAAAGATTGGATATTGCATAACAAATAATTATTCAATTTTTTGAATAACAAGATTCTGAGGGTTTTTACATGCAAGAATAACCATCAAAAGTAGGGGTAGGGAATCTGCAGCCTCAAGCCTTCCAAAAGTGTGGCCTTCCATTGCCTTGACAAAAGACAATTCAAATTTCATGCCTCCACTCGGAACCTAATGTGACAATGCTTTCTTCAGAGGAAGAAAAAAAAAAAAAACTACTATCTCAAAAAGTCATTAAGTTTTCCTTTTTTTTTTTTTTTAAGTAGTATACATTATCAAGTTTGGACTTTGAAAGTTTAAACTTTAGATCTTGTAGTAAACATACAGACATGTGGCCTTATTAGAAAGGCAATTAAAATGTGGCCATCTAACATGAAAAGGTTTCCCACTTTTGGTTTAGATTTTAACTACATTGAATACCTACCATCCCCTTTTTAAATCTTAATTTGTGGTAATAAAAGTAAAGTTGGCAACCATAATCAAGGGTGACCAGAAGGTTCTTTTTTCAATAGCTACTACATCGAGGTGTAGGGGAGGGCACTACTCCTTTCCCTGGATTGCTCCACTTTACCCTTGATACATTATATTACTGAGAGTTAAGCAAGGAGGTATCAAGTACCATTTTTAAAGTCTTTGGTATGACGCGACCTGGGATTGAACCCAGGTCTACCGGAACATTGGTGAACACTCTACTCATTAGGCCAAGGAGTGAAATCTGTAAATCTTCATTTGACTAATATTTACAAAAGTGGAACTATATTTTTAGTCATTGAATAATCTATAATTCTTTTTAATTTCACTTAGCATTTAAAAAATCTTTCTTCCTTCAAAAGAACATGGTAGAGATACTTTATCAAAGCAAGCTTTTGCAAAATCTATGAAGCGTGGTCAATCCTCACTGAATGTCCTATGGTTGTGGCTTTGTGGTATATGAAAAAAAGTTTAACATCAATTTGGGCAATTACCAGTGTTAGGGTTAGTAAGTTTATGTTGTAGACTAATATACTTACATGATAAGTTTGTTCCTCACATGGTGCCTTAATCCAGAAGAGTGGCCAAACATTTCTTCTTAATTAATCAGCTACCGTAAAATATCATACCACTCTGATTCAGTAGAAGCAGTAGACTGACGACATCATAAGGGAGATATGTCTGAAACTAGATATACTCTAGCCTGGACACTGGAATGAGAACTATTTACCCTCATGGATTAAATAAAGGACTTTGTTCAAAATTCCCAGAAAGTTACCAACTATGAAAGGTTGGAAGATACAATGGCTTAAATGTTAACTATGATAACCAGCATATGACATTATGATGGAAAAAAAAAAGGTAACCCCCTACTCATAAAGAAGGTTGAATAACAACCAAAAAGTGATAAAGACAACCAAGATGAAGATACTAGTTCAAAAAATGAGTGGTAGGGGGGTCATGATGATATAACAATTCAAAAATGTACTATTACCGGGGGGGGGGGATTTTAAAAAAAAAATATTGCCACAAATCTTAATGAAACTTCAATGGCTCAGACACACAAAAAAAATGATTATTTTCCTTGATTGACAAAGTTCCCTTAGTTGTAGTAAAAAGTAAATTTTCTTAGAAAATTCTCAGAAATTTCCTTTTTTCTGCTATTTCTGAGAATTTCCTTCTTAGAAAATCATGACTTTTCGCTCCAACTGAAGGAACTTTAATGACAATAATAAGAAAAAAATAAAAATAATAATCACTTCCTATATGAGTCTAAGCCATTGAAGTTTCATTAAAATTTGTGGCAATAATAAAAAATGGCTCAGTTTTTTTTTGGTCCAATATTGTAATGCTGAATTTATTTTCGTCAGACTGTAAAGATGTCTAAAAATTTGTATCAGTTTAAAAAATTTCTGCAAGGCAATAAAAAAAAAAAAAAAAAAAAAAAAAATGTGGTTGAAAAGCTGCATTAATTTAACAAGTAAATGAATGCAAAAGTCATAGAAAGACAAAATCAAAAACAAATAAAAATAAAGACATGTATTTGAAATCTCAACAGAGAAACTAATGTTTAATGCTTGTGTGTAGTGCATTGTTTGTATAATAAAAACATTACAAAAGAATTAGTCATCTTTTATCTTATTTTTTTAAACCATTCTGTCTTTTGGATGATCATTGTTCAAAGTTTATTTTATATTTTTGTACTTCATGAAAAAAAATAAAAAATTAGAAGAAAAAAAAAGAAAAAAAAAAAAAGAGAAAAACTAATAAAATTTTTTTTTTTTAAATAAAAAAAAAAAAAAAAAAAAAGAAAAAAAAAAAACGAAAAAAAAAAAAAGTTATTTACTGCTTACACACACACACTGACGGTTGGTGCTAAGAGCAAAATCAAATCCCTTTGCCCTGAGACCAGAGAGTTCTTCGGAGCCACCAGAGTTGAGGAACCAAACCGTTCTGGTACCATCATTGTCCAAGCTTATAATTTTTTTCTAAAACAACCAGTCTACTCCAGATGCATCACACGGTTGTCTTTGAAATACAGCAGAATTCTATCACTCATCTTCCTATAACTGGAAGGGTCTGAGATTTTCTGCTGGATGATATAGAGATTTGTAGGGGAGGGGAGCATTCTCGGAAGCAGACAAGCAGCGCTTAATTTTGTCAACACTGCTGCTGCTCTCACATTCATTAATTTAACTTGGCACGTTCCTTACTTAGTCGAGAGCTGTAGACTCTGGACACCAAGTTCCAGGAATCCATGTATCTGTCCATACACATTGCTATGCATTTCTGAAAAAAAAAAAAATACACATTTATATATATATATATATATATATATCAATCAAAATTACTTGAGATACTTATTTCATTATACTATTAATACCAGGATAGGCTGAAAAGTTCAGAGGTTGACCATGATACTCTCAGAGAACATGACTAAATGAGGTTTTTTTCTTCAATATAGTCCCCATTGTGATCTACACACTACTTCCATTAGTGGTTGGTTGGGTTTTATGGCATATCAACATTTGTAGATTATTTAACGCCAAATCCATTGTTATGTAAATATTCAGTTCTATTTTAAACAATTCAGTTTAGCATGAGTACACAGTTTAATTGTCAAAAACATTTCTATTACAAACTATTCAGTTTAGTCAAGGAGAGCTAATTCAGTTTAGTATAAGTACAGATTTTCTTTACACACAGTTAAATGTCAAAACAGTTCTATGTTAAACAATTCAGTTTAGTGTAAATACAGTTTCAATGTCAAAAAACAGTTCTATTTCAAATAATTTAGTTTAGCATAAGAATGCAGTCTAAATGTAAGTACAGTTTAATTGTCAAAAACATTTCTATTTCAAGCAATTTAGTTTAGCATAAGTATGCTGTTAGTTCTTTTTAACCCATAGATAGGGCCCTATCAGGTGCTACCATGCTGGGTCAGAGTGGACCTGGGAGCTATGGCAATGAAGAGGTGCTCCATATTCCCTAAAGCCCCAGCATTACTGGAGCCTCACCATCAGATTGTTTCATGTCATATCCAGGACACTAATTGGGTTGGGGTCTTACTCTTCTGCAGAGATGCAGTCGGTGTATTCTACAGCCCCAGCCGACTGGGCAAATCAGTGTTTGGATCCCAAAGGACAAAAAAGTCAATCGCAGCAAATGTGACATATGAACTTTCAGCCCACCCTAATATACATAATTTTTTGGCACAAATGTACAGAGTTCCACAAATAAGTTTGGTTACTTTTCATTTAGAAGAACTTCTACTCAGGGAATTTATCATATTCAAAATTGATTTTTTTTTCTTTTGCCAATTTATAAGGAAGTCCTGTCTACTACATAAATCCAATACCAAAATGGTCTCTTGGCTTTCTATCTGATAATGAAATTAAAAAAATAATTTTTCTTCGCTTGGTTTAAAACTAAAGCAAACTAGAGAAAAATATTCTTTCTACAGTTACTTGATTTTTAACTATTTAAAGGAAAAATGAATTTATGTATTTTTGCTGCACTTTGAGGATATTGTTGACTTAATCACATTCTTGTAGTTGTACAAAGTTGAAATTCAGCAAATTTAAAAATCCTAATATAAATTTTTAAAAAAGAAAATTTTACAAAAATAATATTTTAAACATTTTCAGAGAGTATCATAGACTCAAGAAAATTTTATTGGGAAACCAAATACAAGAATTTTTTCTTTTAAGTACTGGAATTATTGTATGTACCTACCAATCTCACAGAACAAGAAGGATGTGACACAAAGTCAATTTCTTAAGCAGAGTTTAATAGGTTTGAATTCAGAGTTTTCCTTCTCCTAGATCAGTTGCTATACCAAGGTTAAAGAGCCCAGATTTAGTTGGATTTAATGGTATATCAACCATGGTGGTTATTTAATGCCAAATCCAGTTTATACATTTATATTAGATCTATATGATTTGTTAACATAAGTCAACAAAGTTAAAAAGTTCCAAGTATTGCTATGTATCACTAACAATTCAATTAAACATTAGACATTTGTTTATACACAGTTACATGAACAAACAGTTCTATTTCAAACAATTCAATTTAGCACAAGTCATTTGTTTGCACTCAGTTTAAATGTCAAACATTTCTATTTGACCCATAGATAGGACCCTTTCAGGTGTTACCACTCTGGGTCAGAATGGATCTAGGTACTCTGCATTCCTCAAAGCTCAAGCATTACTAGAGCCGTCAGATTGTTTAGTGTCATATCCAGGACACTTGTTGGTGGGAAGGGCTTTCTTACCCCACTGCAGAAATGCAGTTGGTGTACCCTAAACGGCCTCAGCCAACTGGGCTTAAAGAAATCAGTCTGCCCGACTATTTACCCATAACTGGAGGGAGAATAGCTGGATGTATACCTTTCCCAAGAGTATTAATGCTATATGAAATACAAACAACTTCATTGAGGATTTGAACTCTGATCGCCATATCCATTTCCGACAAAGATAACTACGGGCACCTCAGTTACTGGAATTAATTTGAGTAGATAAGCATTTTTTATTTTTCAGGGTTTGCTATAGCATCAGGTATGTTTTATCATGGGGTGAGGGAATATATTTATTTTAGAAACTAATCCTGAATGTGTTTATTGGATCAGGTGTGAGCGACTGCGGCAAAAGGAGGTGGGACGGAGAGATACATTTTTATTGATTGATTTTAACAGTATGTCAACCAATCCGGGGTTATTTTATATCTAGAGGTTAAGGAATTGTATATTTTGTATGTTTATATTAACATTTTTTGTGCTTTGTTTTTTGGCACACGGCTATGATATCAAGTATTCCTATCTACGCAATAAAAATAATTTCCCAGCAGATCTATTTGACCCCTAAGTGGGACCCTAACAGGTACTACCACTCTTGGATTTTCCAACTCAAAAGTTTGGAGTGTGTATTAAGAGCAGGAACTGTATAATTAACTTTTTTTCTAGCCGTATGTCTCACCATATTCCAGGCAGGAAGACTAAACTCGTGTTTTATGCCATTGCAGAAAAATATCCTCTGGAATTCGTGTTGGTTTATAATTTTTTTTCTCCTAATGTGAGCTTATTTTTGTAGCGAGCTTGTTGCATTTGAGTGAAAATGTTGTATGTGTTTTCCTTAAATACTCTGTAAAATGTTGTTTTAAGACAATATGAACTATATAAATCTTTACGACAATATAAACTACATAAATCTTTATTTTTAGACAGTATGACCCCCCAAACAAGCTAAATTTAGCTGTGACTAATTCTCAAAAATCACTGCATATATTACATGAGAATTATTTTCTACAGAATTCTATAATCCAAAAATAAGTGTGCATGTTATAGATAAATAATTACAAAATTTGCTAATGTTTTTTAGGTATTGCCCAATTCCATTGGCATATGGCTACAGGTATCAGAGAATCCCCACTGACTACTATGTTACTGCAATGAGGAGATGCTGCCAAGGAGACATGCTCAGAAACCAAGCATCCCACCTAGAAAAGAGAGAAGTTTGTTTTAGAGGACAAAACGATGGACAGAAAATGTAATATACTGATTAGTTTGGTTCAATTGAGCAATACAAAACATAATACCATTCACTGGTCAAACACAGGTGATTCTAATTTATAAATGGAAATGTTTTCCCAATTGCTTCAAAGCAGCCTCTTTCACTTTTCTCACTCTCCAATAGAGCTTCTTATCAATTATTCAGATATCATCCCAGAGAGGATTATGTTCTTCTCTCTCCTTATGAATTTTATATCTGAAGAAGGCTGTAGAATGATTCATCCCAACTAGTTTTAACAAATCTGATAATGTGAAGAAATTACCAATGTTTTGAACAGTAAAATTCATAAGTATATTTACCTGCTCTGAATTATCTAGTGAAGATCCTGGCCTGGTTATACACTTTTTAAAACATTTTTCAGACATCCTCTGCAAATAAGAACAGATTTAAGAAATTAAGTATAAGTACAACATTCTAATATTTGATAAAACATTATTTTAATAGACATTAACAAAATACATTTGACATAAAAATTCAAAGTGGAAAGACATTGATTTTTGAGATTCTTAAGACATTTGTGGTATGACAGTATTTATACATATTTACCAACCCCTTCACTCAGGCAGGATATGACACAAGGTTAAGTTTTAAGCAGAGTTTAACAGGTTTGAATTCAGAGTTTTCCTTCTCCTACACTGGCTGAAGAACCCAGTCTGCCCTACTATTTACCCATAGCTGGAGGGAGAATAATTGGATTCATACCTTTCCCAAGGGTATTAGTGCTATGTATAACAGTGCTTATCGCAAGAAATGAACTTGGCTACCAGAGTTCAAACCCTTCAAATGTTCACATTTTGTAAAATAATTAGGATGATTAATTAATCATATTAATTATTTCATTTATTTTGTAATATTCCAAGTTAACTTAAGTCTTTGAATGTAAGTATCATCATCTTGTCGTGCCATCAGAACAGATATCCCTGACCCTTTCTCACCACCTCTCCCTATTGTTCATCACTTTCAGCAGGTCCTCAGGGCTACACCTCATATCCTCACAGAGCTGCTGTATGTAGGTTTGAGCTGGTCGCCCTGCTTTTGCTTGGCCATGTGAAAGGGTTTACAGGAGTACATCACTTATGAGCTCGTCCATACTTCCCCAGCAGTGCCCTGCATGTCTGGTTCGTCTTATGTGGATAGTTTTCGTGATGGGTGGTAGGTGGCTGTACATCTGCTACCTGGTGGGGTGCTGCCTCCTGGACCTGTTTAATATTGCTCACAGCATTCTTGTGTAGTTGCCGTCAAGTATTTTCTCCAGCCGCTTAGTTAGCATCCATGTAGTGCATCCATATAGCAGCATCGACACAATCGCTACTTGGAAGAAACTATGTTTCATTTTATCGGTCAGGTCTGACTTCCATATGACCGATAGCCATTTGATAGCTGTCCAAGCCTTTGTTAGTCAAGTGTTGATGTCTGTCTCGGTCGATGAGACACTGCTTCCTAGGTAGGTGAAGTATAGTTCCTCGCAAAGGTCACATGTATGTACAGGTGGCGACCAGATTTAACACTTCACATGAATGATAAACAAATGAAGGTTTGTTAACCAGCGTGGGGAAATAAAGGTTCATGATGTGCTGATTCTAGATAATTTTAAAATTAAGGAATTGAGTTTGGAACCTCAGAGGAGAAGGTAATATTTGGACGGCAGTCTGATGTGTGGGGGCAGGGTAGCTGAAAGCAAGATTCACTCATCAATCTTTACAAGGTCTTCCTCTCTCCCTTGTGTTTGCATTGGACTGCTATGAAATTGTACCAGTCTGAATAAAGCAATCGTATCTGAACAATATGAGACGCCTGATTTTTTTTTAAATTTTGATATTGTAAGATGATATAGTAATGTTACATCTTTCGATTTAGTGCTGTGACAGTAAAGTTAAAATTTCACACAGTGCTAATATGCTGGAGAAAAGTATGAATCCAATTATTCTCCTTTCAGTTATGGGTAAATAGTAGGGCAGATTGGGCTCTTTAATTTTTGTATGGCAACCAGTCTACAAGAAAAATTTAATTTTCATTTACACTGTCTACAAATAAATAAAATAGAGCCAACATTTTTTCTTAATCTCACTGGATGCCATGCTTTTTTTAAAAATGTTTTTTGGTTTCAAGATTAAATTTTTTTTTACAAAATACAGAAAAGTTATTATAGGTTTCAATTTGCCAATGGTCCTGGAGACTGGGGTTCAATCCCAGGTCAAGTCATACCAAAGACTAAAAAAAAAAAAAAAAAAAAAAAAAAAGAAGAGGTACTTGATGACGCCTTCCTTAACAATCAGCATTATAAGGTAAGAATCAAGGGTAAAGCGAAGCAATCCAGGGAATGGAGTAGTGCCCTCCCCTACACCTCAGTGTGGTAGCTATTGAAAAGGGAGCCTTCGGGTCACCCAATAACTAATGTCGCCAACTTTACTTATTTATAATAACACCTATACCAACAAATACCTGGCAATATTGAAAATGGTTTAATAAATGAAGATCCAGATCTCTTTGGCCAGAGCAAGATTTTTCATTAATAATATTTTAATTGATTTAAGACATCTATGAATTTTCCAAACTGTCATCTCTCTCATTTAGTCAGGTTTTATTCCAAACTTTACTTATTTGACTATTTGGGTACATGTAGTATACTTGTTCAAGTTAACTTACTTGAGGTTGCTTTTAAAATGTCTTCATTTATTTAAAGTATAACAGACAATTATTGGATGGACATTTTTAATTCATGTCTATCAAAAATAAGCTGCTAAAAATGTTAATAAGGAGTTACTTTAAACAGAGTAAAAACTCAGGGTGGGGGAATTTTAAGTTACCTCCCCTTAACAAAAGTGCAGAACTTTGCCCTATTAGTTGTACAATACAGAAATAATTATGTGGAGGAGTATCTTATCTTAATTCTACTTTAAATACATCATTTTGTGGGGTTGATCCATTCTTCAATCTTCCTTAGACGAATGTGACATTTGGTAAATAGTTTTGAAATTCTGTTTTTAATAAGGAAAAACTTCAACTAGGCTTGAACTTGCATCCCCTATCCAAAGAGCTTATCTTATGTGGATGATGCCTTAATCGATTGGACAGAGATTCTATGGTCATACTGGTACTCCTATTCCCCAATTATTCATATTCTATAGTTTGTTCAGATTTTGCATCATCTTATTATAATGGAAATTATGTAATGTCTATCACCAAAACTATGTCACTACCGATATCCTAATTCACTTTTATTAGTTATTTATATTTGTGGGGATTTAGGAATTAACAATAAAACTCCCAACCGGATGTTGACTCGTCGGCTGCCACATACAAAATGTATAAACGTGTCGCCAAGGTTAAAAATTAGAAAAAAAGAAAAATAATAAAAATTAAAGTAGCCAATGGGAAGTGGTTGCGCCAATTTGAGAAGGATTTTGGAGTGATCAATTTGGAGCCGGTGGGGAGAGAGAAAAACTCAGGATTTCTATGAACCGAGCCAGTGAGGACAAAAGAGACCCAAGGAAGCACATAGATACGGTGATCAGTCGAGAAGTAACATCCGCCCTCGAGTTAAGAGCTGAAACTACTTTTCTGCTAGTTCCACTACCTGACCTTAAAAGAAAGAGAAGAAAAGAAAAGAAAACGGAATAAGTATACTTTAAAAACATTTTCCTTTCCCTTTTTTTCCTAATATCTGACTTTCCACCACTTCGAAAATTTACTACTTGTAAAAGGGAACTTCTGAACATTCAAATCCAAGTTGACGCTTTATTGTTTTATAAAAATTGTTTAAATTCTAGATGTTCCTTGTTTGTCTTGTTTTAAATGAAGTTTTTCTCATTGTATGTTGTAACACTCCAAACCCAAACAACTAGGCCATATATTACATTCTCCATGATTCTTGTTAATTAATAATGGCCTTATCTACATTTTAATAACAAGCAAGTGAATTTATATATACGATCAAATAGCAGTTTACAGTGTGAATGGGAAGGTTAATTTGTATATTGATCTTAAAAATTTGGTTTTAATTAATATTTGCTTGGTATTATTGGTTTCTAATTGTTTCGTTTTTATTTCAATAAATATAAACTAAAGGGCTGTCAATAATTCATTAAAAAAATAATTTTTAATAGATTAGGAAAATTTAGCAATGAAAAGTGGGAGTATGTGGAATAGTGAGCATCCAAGGAAACTCCTACCTGTTTCAAATAACAAATTTTAAATATTACTATTCTTTTATTTTAATAATTTTTTTTTTTTGCTTTACTCAATATATTTTTTTTCAACATTCACACACACACACACACACACACACACACACACACACACACACACACTCAAAAAAGAATAAGAAAATAAACTGACATGTAAAAAAATAAATTAAGTCAATCAATGAAAAAAATGTAAACATTAGGTTTTTAATAAGTTTAAATTATTTATAGGCACACAAATACTTAAGACATTAAAAAATAAATAAATA
The DNA here is from genome assembly GCA_963585895.1 of Sepioteuthis lessoniana. Classification (NCBI taxonomy): domain Eukaryota; kingdom Metazoa; phylum Mollusca; class Cephalopoda; order Myopsida; family Loliginidae; genus Sepioteuthis; species Sepioteuthis lessoniana. The sequence goes on along the minus strand of OY757919.1, from coordinate 95,049,758 downwards.
AATAAAAGAGAGAAATAGGTAATTTTTCTGCTTTCTCATTTAATTAAATTGTTAAATTAGGTTTAGGGATCAGTCTGAAACCAGAACATCTTTTGACAGTTAAATTTGTAGTAAAATAAATTGGAATCAAAATGAATAAATCAATTACATCTATTAATTTAAGTGTTTAATGAATTGGTTAAAAAAATATATAAATCTACCAATAGGGGGAAAAAAAAGAAAGAAAAGAAAACAACCTATATACAGAAGTCTTTTCTTTGGGAATCAGTATTTTGCTTTGATTATTAACTTTACTAACTAAATTTATCCAATTGATAAATAATTACAATAACCAATAACAACTGAACATTGCATCTATTCAGTTAGTCTATTTTTTTTTCATTTTTTAAATTTAAATCTTCAATTTTTAGAATGTAATTTGAAAAATAATCTTTCATCATACAGTTGTTTTTAAATATAATTAATGAATACTTAGTAAAATTTTATTTATTAGATCATTTATATAGATTTCTCAGTGTAAACATCATTTTACAGAATCAAATTGATTAATTAAAACATATCTATTGTTTAGGTGTTTTTTCAGTATTTCATTTTTAGAAATTTTTGCAGAGAAAGTTCCCTTTTTATAAAATAAAATTTGAATAAAAGCAGAGGATAACTTGGGAAAAGACACTCTAAGAATTAAGTAGCAAATAAGTATTTCCAAATGTGAATAGTAAAGAAAGTTTACCTGAAACGGGTAAAAAAAAAAAAAAAAAAAGAAAAAAAAAAGGCATTTCTAGTAGGGACACTTTTTCTGAAGAAAATTCTAAGTTTAAATTTTTTCCCAAAATTTTGATTTAATTAATTCAAAAGGAGTTCTCATTTAAGTCCACCTTTTAGTATTTTATTATTGACTTAGTGCAAATCCTTTTTTTTCTTCTTTTTTTTTATATAGTACAAAAGGTATGTACAAAAAGTATGCACCTGCAAAAATATTTTTAATTATTCCCCTAAAATCAACTTATTAGATTTTTATAAAAATTTTTGCTATCTGAAGATAAGGCTTCTTTTAAAAGATTTTTCCTCAAAATTCTAAAGACATGTTTTTGTTTTATTTAAATCCTTTGTTATGTTTCAACCCCCACCCCCAATCATTTTGCTAACTTGACTCCCTTAATGAAGGTGCAGGTATATGATTTTCTTTATATGTTTTAAAGATAATCCAATGTAAAATGAGATTTTATTTACATTTCTTATAATACTTTGCTTATTTCATTTGTATAGATACCTTATTTTTGAAGTTCAAAAATCAGTAAAAATAAAGTAAAATATTGCTCTTCTAGACATCTTTTTATCATTTTATTCATTTTCATAGCTTATTCATCACAAGATGTGCTTAAGAAAAAAATAAGCTTAAACTTTTTTTTTTTTTTTAGAGATTTAAAACAGACATCCATAAACTCTTCCATTTATTGCAGGTTACTGGGATTTTATTAATTATGTAAAAAAAAAAAAAAATAAAAAAGATATTAGTCATTTTTTTTTTTAGTGTGGTTTCTCATTGGACAATATTTTATTATGAAGGCCTGCAAGAGAATCAAAATAAAAAAAAGCATCACATGGGAGAAAAACCTTTTTTGATAATTTAACAAAAAAAACTAAACAAAAACCCCAGAGATTATTACACTTTTGGCCATCTATACTTTAAAAGAAAAGGCATATAATAAATCGTAAAAATGCTGATAAAAGGGCATGTCTTTTTGGACATGTCTATAAGTACACATACTCTGCTCAATTTCTTTCTTTTTTTTTTTTTTTTTCAAACATGAAATTTAAGATTTTCCTTTTACTTTCAACACAAGTAAACAGTAAACAATAATGATTATACTGTTTGGAAAGGTGGGATAGTTTTCAGGATCTGACTTTTTCTGGGCTTTTTTTATTTGTTTTAAAATTAAAAATCTGCTTTTAATGCAGATTCATTAACAAAGATTTGGTGACTTATTTAGTTTTGTCAGTCTTTCTAAGTTAATATTTTAAATTTTAACTTACATATTTGTGCCTAGAGGGCGCATATTTTAACTAGTTTACATTAATGGTCAGAGATATTTGATTTAGAACAAATGTGAAAATAAAACAACAAAATATACTTAAGAAAATAGCACTACTACCAAAGTGTACTGATGGTAATTTTTGTCTAAATTTTCAAAACAAAGTGTTATTATCATACACTGATTCATTCAGACTGGGCATGGGTCTTATGTTCTCCAAATGAGTCGTAACATTTCATTTTGATCTGCTGAATTTGACATTTGGATGGGAATGGCGTTACCTTATAAAAGGGCACATAGAATTGACAATTTAAGGAGTTGACATACTAAGTAGTCTTGAAAAGTTCCTGGTTAGACCAAGAAGGGAATGATCTAGGGCAAGGATAACCAACCTTTTCAATGAAAAAGCTTAACTCAAGAGAAGGCAAAGCAACTATCTACCATTTAAAAAAAAAAAAAAAAAAAAAAAAACTAAATTCACAAGGCAACAATTATAATTTATTAAAGTGACTTCTGATGTTTGCAATCACAAAAAAATGTCTTATCAGGATTAGGTTAAGAGGTTGATAGAAGGCACACATTAGACAAGTAATCACTTGTCTAATGTGTGCCTTCTATCAACCTCTTAACCTAACTTGACAGTTGCAAATGCAGTGTATGCTTGGGGGGTGCTTCATTTTGGAGAACAACTGTTCATAGTGATCAAACATACACTCTCTATTTGCTGGATGTGAGTGATAAGCTTGGAGAATCATCCAGATGGATGATTGTTATAGAAATCAAAGATATTTTAGAACCATAAAATGTACAGGCTATTGCACATATTGATCTTACTGTTTAATACACCTGGAAAATCACTTCCCAAGTTACATTAACTATTTAAAAGATTATACACACACACACTTTCAAATGAATAGGTCCACAATAGAATTTGTTTTTAAATTATCTATTTTTGCCCCCTGTTTCTGAGGTTTTACAGCCTTCATTTATTTCCTAAAGATGACGTCTGAAACATGTTGGAGAAAAATAACTTAAAAAACAAATTCTCTTGTGGACCTATTCATTTGAAAGTATTTACTTTTTTCTCTCAAAATACCAACAAAAAAAATTATATATATTAGTTTTCATATACATTTAATAGCATGGATGTTTATCTACCACAAACCCACCAAGTGTGATAGTGATAACCATATACTACTTATATATATATATATATATATATATTTGAGCCAGAGACTTTTTAGCACTCACTTCTATAGTTATTAACCCATTTCAGTTTTGATTCAAAACAAATTTATATTGTATATCCTTCCATAGGCAAGTGGCATTAAATTTATTGTAATGGTTGACACCTCCCATCTTGAAATCACATCTTAGTAAGTAAAAGTAAAGTTAGCAACCGTTGTCGTGGGCAACCAGAAGGCTCCCTTTTCAATAGCTACTACACCAAGGTGTAGGGGAGGGCACTACTCCTTTCCCTGGATTGCTCCACTTTACCCTAGATACGTGCCTTATGTTGCTGAGTGTTAAGCAAGGAAGCATCAAGTACCATTTTTAAAGTCTTTGGTATGATGTGACTTGGGATTGAACCCAGATCTCCTGCACCATTAGTAAACACTTTACCCACTAGACCAAGAAGCTGAGTACAAAGCCAAAATATACAAGTCATTTTTTTTCCTCATACTAAACTTATTTTGGTGTCAGGAAAATCAATTTACATTCGGAATGCTCATTTTCATAAACAATAGTAGAGATATTTATAGTTTTGAAGGAACTTCAGATTTAACAAATTCTAGACAACAGATTTTATAATAAGAAAAGATGCTTAACTGTAAAATTAGATTCCATACTTGTTTGGGATGTATGTGAAACACAGCATTGGGTACAATATGAAACACTGTCCTAGTTTTAAGTTAACATCATCATCATGTCTTACCACTAGCACGGATATCCCCGACTCTCTCGCCACTTCTCCCTATCATTCATCACCTCTGGCAGGTCTTCAGGGCTATATCCCGTATCCTCACATAGCTGCTGTGTGTATGTTCGAGCTGGTCGTCTTGCTTTTGCTTGGCCATATGCGGGGATCCATAGGATTACGTCACTTATGAGCTCGTCCCTGCTTCTCCAGAAGTGTCCTGCATGTCTGGTTCGTCTAACTTGGATAGTTTTTGTGATGGGAGGCAGGTGGCCGTATAGTTGGTGCCTTGTGGGGTGTTGCCGCCAGGACTTGTTCAATATTGCTCGCAACATTCTTGTGTAATTGCCGTCGAGCTTCTTCAGCCGTTTAGTTAGCGTCCAAGTAGTGCATCCATATAGCAGTATTGATACAACCTCTGCCTGGAAGAAACTGTATTTCATTTTATCGGTCAGGTCTGATTTCCATATGATCGAGAGCTTATCGATAGCTGTCCATGCTGATGTCTTTTTCAGTTGATGAGACGCTGCTTCCAAGGTAGGTGAATTTGTCTACTAGTTTCAGAGAGGTGTGGAAATGTCACCTGTTTGGTTATAGCACATAAAATCCCAAAGAAATGAAATTAAAAAAAACAACAAAAAAAACTGAAAATATACTCTGTTATGAAATTGTCCTATACTTAAGAAATAGCTGTTTTTTTTTTTTTGTTTTATTATATTCTCATCTGTTCTTATAGCTTCCTTTAAGTGCAAAAATAGGTTTCTATATTGTACACAACATTGTATGATATACTTTTGAAAGAAACTGAGTTCATCCCCCCACCCCAACTTTGGTTTCAAGTATTGCTATGTAATTTTAACAGGAGTCATTTGTTTGCATACATTCAAATAGATATACATATGTAAGAGATTAGTTTGTTGATAATTTCATTTTTAAATGAGTTGCAACTAATTTGTTTGCATATGAGTATTGGTATTGTTTCTACACAGTTAAATGGTTTCAATTATTGCTAACTTATTATTTTACCCAATATTAATCATTTGTTTGCACACAGTTAAATGGTTTCAAGTATTGCTATGTATCACTAACAATTCAATTAAACATCAGTCATTTCTTTACACAGTCAAACAGTTCTATTTGATCCATAGATAGGACCCTACCAGGTGCTACCATTCCAGGTCAGAATGGTCTTGGAAGTGATGGCAAATGAAGGGGTACTCAGCATTACTGGAGCCTCATCATCAGATTGTTTAGTGTCATATCCAGGACACTTGTTGGGTGGGTGGTTAGAACCTCTGCAGAGATGCAGTCAGTGTACAGATTTTGTTTACATAGTAAAATGTCAAAGCAGTTCTATATATAACAATTCAGTTTAATGTAAGTACAGTTTCAATGTAAAATAACGGTTCAATTTCACACAATTCAGTTTAACATAAGCACACATGTAAGTACAGTTTAATTGTAAAAAACATTTCTATTTCAAGCTATTCAGTTTAGTCAAACAACAGTTCAGTTTAGCATAAGTATGACGTTAGTTCTATCTAATCCATAGATAGGGCCCTATGAAGTGCTACCACACCGGGCCAGAGTGGACTTGGGAGTAATGGCAATGAAGGGGTGCTCCGTATTCCCTAAAGCCCCAGCATTACTGGAACCTCACCATCAGATTGTTTAGTGTTATATCCAAGACACTAGGGTGGGGGTTTCTTACCCCTCTGCAGAGGTGCAGTCAGTGTGTTCTATAGCCCCAGCTGACTGGGCAATCTAAGTAGACTGTAATAATTATCAAAAATTCAACATGCAAAGAGTATGTCATCACAACATTGTTTACAACATGAAAACTAATTTTCAGAGACTTGATTTGTCAATTTAAAACAAGGGCAGGATTTTGTTGTCTGAAATTTAGAATTTAAATATTGTACACAACACTGAGTGATGCTATACTTTGTCGTGTACATTTATCCCAATTTCTGAACAGACAGTAATTCTAAATAAAGTAGCTAATTATCAGTTATAACCTCACAATAATTACTCAAGAAAGTCAAGCAAAGAAAATATTTTCCATGTTACAATTATGCCACACTGATAAAAAAGTAAAAAGTTTACTCAAACAGTAAAGATCACCCACTTGACTTAGAAAGTTGGTTGGTCGAGTTTTATGACATATCAACCATTGAAGGTTATTATCCTGTTTATACATGCATATTAATTATATGTATGATTTATAAACAGTTCGTAGATAATTTTATTGAACAAGTCAGAACTCATTTCTTTGTACAGATAAATGGTTTCAGGTATTTCTAATATGAATAATTCTATCAACTATTAATCATTTGATTGCACGGAGTTAGATGGTATTAAGTATTGCTATGTAACACTAACAATTTAATTAAACATCAGTCAGTTGTTTACACTCAGTTAAATTTCTCACAATTTGCTTGAACATAAGACATTTGGTTGCACACAGTTTAATTGTCAAACAGTTCTATTTGACACGTAGATGGGACCCTATTGGGTGCTACTACTCCAGGTCAGAGCGGACCTGGGAATAATGGCAATAAAGGGGAACTCCACATTCACCAAAGCTTCAGCATTACTGGAGCCTCACCATCGGCTGATTTAGTGTCATATTCAAGACACTCATTTTGTCTTACCCTTCTGCCGAGATGCAGTTGATGTATTCAACAAACCCAGCCAACTGGGTTAATACTAAGAAAGTTTAGCTTCGTCTGGCATAAGTCCTACAAGGGTACAGCAACCAGTAAGAATGTAAACCCACTTTAAATCAAAGTTATTTAATTAAAATCCAAGTTTAATCATTGAGTAAATAGAAACTATTTTGGATTAAACATACCTTATAAAATTCTAGATATTATAAATACAAGGCTCATTGGATAATTTTATTGAAAGTCTAATATTTTAATTGTTCATATGTGTAAGAGGCATAAAAAAATTAAAAAAAAAAATGTTTTATAAGCCATAATTTTTCTTTATAATTCAATGAACACATATGGCTTAAGAGGGTTTTAAAAGATTATGGAATTCAAATTAAACAAGAGATTAAAATAAAATACATTGTGCCAAATGTATAAAATGATTTAAAATCTAAAGAGGTCTCAAAGAATTTTAATGCGATGTTAAATATGGGGCGTATTTTAAATATACTAACCTTCCTCCTTGTTTTTCTAGACTCACACTATTATTAAAAAACAGAAGAAATATGATCAGATCTGACAAAATGCAAAATTTAGTAAATAAATAATAATAAAAAGATGTGAAACAAAAATACAAGCACAATTATGTGATTGAATGATTTTAATGGCACATCAACTCATCTAGCATTATTTTATGCCTCGAGGTTAGAGAATTGCATTCATTGTATATTTACAATTTTGTGTAGTTGTTCAAGATTTTTTTTTCTATTTATGTTATAAAATATTTCTAATACAAATAATTTGCACAGTGGTATGGTATTCCAAACTAATACTAATAATTATATGTTTTTAATTGATTATTTCAGTTTCATTATAGTCATTTGTTTGAATACAGTTATATGGTTTCAAGTAACTAATAATAATCCTTAAACAACTATAGCTTCAATTAACTATTCTTGATACAAATAATTTATAGTTATATAGCATCAAATATTCAGAAACTGATCTATTTGACCCATAGATAGGATCCTAGGTACTACCACTCGAGGTCAGAGTGGACTTGAGAGTAATGGCAATGAACGAGTATTCCATACTTAAAAGAACTTGAGCCTCAAAATCAGATACAGTTTAGTGTCATACTAGGGACACCCCTTTTTTGGAAGGAGGAGGTGTCTTACTCCTCTGCAGTGGATATAGTTAGTGTATTCTAAGTCCATCCTAAATAGCAACAATTACTTTTAAAGATATAATCATGTATAACAACCATAAGAAGTTTTAAAAATAGACAATTTTCTGGCTCCTCACCCCATTTTATTACATTTTTGGAATTGTGTTTTTTTCTTCTTTGTTTTTAATGTGAGTGCAACAAAAAGAGAACGCATCGTCTGCTATTTACAAATTAATGACCATATGAAAATCTGATTTTTTTTAATACTGGAATTCATCCAAACTGAAGCCGTGTCAGTACTATTGTATAGTTGCATCACTTGGACAAACGAAATGCTTGAGAAAAAAATAATTAGATGGGAACTACACAAGAATGCCGAGTGCTGTTTGGACAAATCCTAGAAGCAGCACCTCACAAAACATCAGCTATACGGTCACTTACCCCCCCCCCATCTCACAAACCATCCAAGTAAGACTAACAAGACATGCTGGGCACTGAAGTAAGGACGAACTCATAAGCGATATTCTCCTATGGACCCTACACATGGATACACCAGTGTTAGCCAAAAAGCAAAAATCAGCCCTGAGCAGATACTGAGTGCTGTCTGTAGGGTTAGCCAATAGCGATGACTGATGGAGAGAGATAGAGAAAGAAGAAAGAGTCAAAGGAATCCGTACTGTCCACACGCCATAAGGATGAAGAGAATGGTGATATAATCCACCTTGTCGGTGTTATATGCTGACCATCCATAGGATATGTGTTCCTGGTAGATTCTACAAGTGTGTCATTCATCTGCCACCAGAAAAGTCTTGGCTTATCTACACCTTGCAGCACAAATTTCTGATCGGCCGACAATTAGCCAAACATTCCCATATATAATAAAAAATAAATAAAATGGAGGGGTTAATCAAATGATCGTCCATCTATCTATAAGGAATAAATTCCTTTTTATCGAAGTACTAAGTTAGAAAAATAAGGGGAGGTAATTCAATATCCTTAAATTTGACCCCCGCGAAATTGATTGTTCCTCTGTTCTCCTCATTTACCAATGTAATACAAATAAACACGTGTTTATCAATAAAATCCATATTTAAAACCAAATACGAGAAAAAAACTGATTATTAGTACATTTTGTTAAGAAAAGGAAATACAAAATTAATCATCGTGAAATTATTACTCTTATGTAATACACACTACTGCACAGCCATTTTTTAGGAGGCATCTTAATAATAAAAAGGTTTTTACAGGAAACAATGAATGAATTGCAGACTTGCCTGAAATTAAAGGGAACAAGAAATCTTGAATTTAATGTCAATATTTTTCTAACCAACAGAACAGAGGGTAAGAGGTCACAATCTTGAGACTTTGACAGTCACAGAAAAGGCGGTGTTACTTATAACATAAATATGGATACAATTGTGGACTCCGATCGTTCTTAATCAAATTCACTTCGCAGATGGAAGCTTAAAAATGGGGGGGGGGCTAATTCAAAGATAAAGAAAGATGAAACTATTTTTTTGAGATGTAGTTGTATGGTAAGATTTACAACATTAACAAAAGTGAAAAGTAATTTTCATAAGAATCACAGTAAAATGCAATTTTCAAAATTTTATACATTCATTTTCGGAACAAACAGATTCTTTTTTTTTCCGAAGTAGAAAGAAAATTTCAAACAATCCAAAATGAAGCGGAAAAAAGTTAGGGTGATTCACGATTTAAGAAAAAATGAACAAACACAACAAAACTTAAAATAATAGACGACTTAGTTTTGGTGACAAAAATCAATATTAAAAAATAAAGCAGGAAAAATACATGTACTAATTCTTTTAATAGAAAAGCTAAGTTAAAGTAGCGGTCTATCAAGGACAGAAGGTCATAGAGACCTTAAAAAATAGTTTTACAGAAAGTTACCCCAACAAATAAGTAGCAATCATTTTAGAAGAAAATTTTTTTTTCAAGAACAACGATTGACCAGAGAGAAAAACAAACTTAATAGTAAAGTACTCAGTGGATAAAGGTAAGAAATATAAAATGATGAAGTTTTTTCTTTTTCATTTATATTAGAATTTACCTGTAGGATTTCTTGGGCATTCGCTAAAGCGACTTGCTGTTTAACTGATTCCATAAGTTGTTCCCGTTGTGCCGGGTCAATGCTTGATGAAGACGGTGATCCAAAATCCATGATGATTCAGAAAATGAATAAAACACAAAGCCGAAATGTGACGTTAGCTGAAACTCGTAATCGTCCCGGTAAATTGTTAAGCGAAAAGTTAGTAGTTAACTGCACGTGGGTAACAAACGTTTCTTCAGGAGTCAATGAAATACTCAATTCTGATTGGATAAAATTTAAGAGACACTCAACTAACAGGAAATGTCGAAAGCATACGTGTCCTGCAGCAAGAGATGACGAAAAAATATTTGCTTGGGTGATCACAGCAGCATATTGAACTTATTTACCTGGCTAGTAAAACAAAAAATAATGGATAGATTTAATTCACTTCAATAAATTATTTTTAGGGAAACAAAAAATTAAATCTTAAAATGTTTGATTCAACGCATGCGCAAAGAGTGTGTTCTAGCAGACGAAGTTATTCTGATTTCATCATTTTATTTTTTAATTTATTCGAAACACTTTCAAACGAAATAATTCCAAACTTAATGTTTGTGTCTGTATTTCTTCAAAAAAATTTTTTCAACGAATAAAAAATATTCTTTTATCAAAAAAATATTCAAATAAGACAAATACATCAATTATATTTTATCTTTTGAGAACATTTTACACTTTCTTCGCCTCCTAACTATTACAATACGTGGAAATTTTTTATTGAGAGGATGGGAGAAGTTTATTCGTCACCATACAATGATAGAAAATGCAATAAACAACCATTTATTATTAACTGATTAATTAATTTTTTAACAGTTGAGAATGGACTATCTACCCATCAGATAATACGTGCAACAGATTGACTGATTTTACAGAATGTCAACTTATCTTGGATTATTTTATGTCTAGAGGTTAGGGAATAACGTATATTGTACGTTTATATTTACATTTTTGCATAGTTTCTTAAGTTTCTGGAGATACGGTTAATGATATAAAGTATTTCAATCTAATATAAATCATTTTAAACATATCTATTTGACCCATTGGTAGGACCCTAACTTGTAATGATGGAGATTAATAAAAATAGAACATAAAAATAAAAGAAATTAAATTAAAAGTGTATCAGTCCCTAGAAAAAACCTGTTACAGAAAGCAAAATCTGCACATGCATGAAAGTCAGACTTACTGGCATCAAGGAGAAACCTGTTTTTGCTTGTGGGAATTAATATAGATAAATAAAACAAAAATTAAACAAAATCAAATTTAAAATAAATACAAAAAATGCAGAAACTCTCAGAAACCCCTGACAGGAAAAGGGGCGATGCAGGTGCAAAGAAGGAATCCTCTTGGCAAAAGAAAGAAGCCTGTCCTCTTTCAGCAGTGACCAGCGGAAGGACAAAACCTGAATCTTTTTTGCTACTGATAGAAGGCACCATATATCCGTTTTTAGATGACACGTTGGATAACCTTTCCATTAGTAACAGCCATCTTACGACTAAAAACCTCAAATAATTGGACTCGTCAGAATCACAATTAAGACACCATATAAAGGACTTAAAAACTACAACTGAAAACACCGGATTTTGACACATCTCCCAAAGGCGTCTAACACGTTGTTAACACCTTGCACACCAAATCTAGACATATATATAACCAAGCACAACCAACACATTTAACACCTTGACAAAGAGATGCAACCATTTTATTTGTATACAGGAAGAATTTCTCACCCACTGAATAGTTGTTGAACCCAGAAATAAAGGCAAAATATAAAAGATATCTTGGCCTCCTATTTTCTCTTCCTGTCTTCTTTCATATAATTCCTTTACAGGAAGCGCACGTGTTCACCCAGTCTTGGAATTGGGGGTAGGTTGCATCTCCAGTAGCAACAGCTTCTATTGAAAAACACCCACTGGACTTAACAACCGATCTTAAACTTACCACCACCGAAAATGACAAATAAATTTCAACGCTTCGTCTGGGAAACACGACATATTTCTACTGCTTCAGGAAAACTTTCTATGCTACCGAATAGTCATTAAAACCCTAAAATAAAGTTGAAATTGAAAACGTATCTTCGTCTCTTTCCTTCCTTCCTTAAATTCTCTTGCATCATTCCACAAACAAAGAAGCCAACAAGTTAAATGGGGTAAGAAGAAGAAGAAAAGGAGTCTGATATGTTAAACCCAACAATAATGATGACAATTACCAACAAAATGAAAATAAATAACCAACCAAGCCTTCTCTATAAAAAATATAAAACTAAAGTAAGTGGGTTGTCTCCCGTGGTCGACCCAACTCTTTGAAGAACATGTATGGCATATAATTGGTCAATACATTTTTTCAAACTAACCAATCACTGACTTTCAAAATAGTAGCGCCAGATATGAAAGACATGTCTTGCTCGCTTTTCTACCGAGCTTAGTAACGAATATACATTAAAATTGTTTCTGCTAAAATCCCAGCAGTGAACATAGAGAGCTTTACGTATTTTCCTGATAGTAACTTTCTTCTGTTTTTAACTTAACCATTTTGCGGCACAAATTTCACAATATTTTGCTAACAAATTACTATTATTTCACCATCAAATTTACAAATTTTCTTTATCTCAGCCTTGTATAATACAACTCAGGGTTATCGTCGTAAGAAATGGACACGGCGACACAAGTTCAAATCCTAGACAAGACTCATTGCATTTCACATAACACTAATACCCTTGGGAAAGGTATGAATCCAATTATTCTCCCTCCAGCTATGGGTAAATAGTAGGGCAGACTAGGTTCTTCAGCTCTTGGTGAGGCAACTAGACTAGGAGAAGGAAAACTCTGAATTCAAACCTGTTAAACTCTTCTTAAAAATTGACCTAGTGTCATATCCTGCCTGAGTGGAGGGGTTGGTAAATATATATATAAATATAAATATATAGCACTAATACTCTTGGGAAAGGTATGAATCCAATTATTCTCCCTCCAGCTATGGGTAAATAGTAGGGCAGACTAGGTTCTTCAGCTCTTGGTGAGGCAACTAGACTAGGAGAAGGAAAACTCTGAATTCAAACCTGTTAAACTCTGCTTAAAAATTGACCTTGTGTCATATCCTGCCTGAGTGGAGGGGTTGGTAAATATATATATAAATATAAATATATAACACACACACACATACATAAATACATATGTGCATATATATGTGTGTATACTTATATATATATATGACTGGTCCATAGGAATGATAGAGTGTTCACCAATGGTCTGGGAGATCAGGGTTCAATCCCAGGTTGTGTCATACCAAAGACTCAAAACATGGTACTTGATGCTTCTTTGCTTAACACTCAGCATTATAAGGTATTGATCAAGGGTAAAGTGGATCCATCCAGGGAAAGAAGTAACGTCCTTCCTTACACCTCACTGTAAAAGTTATTGAAAAGGGAGCTTTTGGGTCACCCTTGACTATGGTTGGCCGACTATATATATAAATATATATAATTTAAACTAGACAGACTCTATGGGTCAAGAAAAGGAGGAAGAGGATTCATCAGCATTGAGGATGCTGTTTTGTGAGGTGCTGCTCCCGGGTTTTATTCAAAACAGCCTGTAGCATTCTTAAGTAGTTCCCACATAGCTTTTTTTCCAAACATTTCAACGAAGCCAAGGTGGTGCATCCATGCAGTAGTACTAACACAGTTATAGCTTGGATGAAATCCTATTTTATTTATCAGACTCATCAGATTTTTATCTGATCAACAACCTGTTATGAGCAGTTCATGCCTTTCCTATGCATATATAGACATAGGTTTCAGTAGATGAGATTTTACTGCCAAGGTATGTGAACAGGTCAACTAATTTCAAAGGCTTGCCACTTAAGATTGCAATAGTTCTGTGGGGATTTTAAAAAAAGAGATAAAAAATCAAGAAATCCAAAAAGTAAATTTCACTGGAGGCCTCGGCCAGAAAGCAAAATCTGCACATGCCTGAAATATTGCCTTCCTGGCACCAAAAGAGAAATTCTGTCATTCAGCTGTTACCACTGCTATCAAAAAGATTCTTTTCTCTTGGCTACTAGCACGTGCTGATTGAGTCCTGGGGTCTGGTAGTCAGCCATGTTTCCTGCTAGCAAACCACCTCTGCTGAACGATAACCATTACACTACGGGCACCTCCGCATGTGTGTGTTATATGTTTTTGTATTATGTATTTGAAGAAATATGTGTACTCATTCACTTCTACAAAGAGCCATGAACAAAGATAATTGCACACAAACACGCACAAACATAGACAGACAAGAGAAGTCACTGTGGTGTAATGGCTAAAGTACTGGACTAGAACCTCAAAGTAAGGGAGTTCAAACCCCAGTCTAAATATGTTTACTTTCAGACTAATACCCTTGGGAAAGGCATAAACCCCCTTATATCCCCAAGCTATAGGTTCAATAGTATATGCGGCATTAGAATGTTTTTAGTTGGGTATATCTATTTATTTTGTTCGGTTGGTTATAGTAGTCGTCGGTTGTTAGCTTTGGGTTTATTGTATCTGACTCCATTGTTCTTTTTTTTACCCCATTTAACTTGTTGGCCTCTTTGTGGAAAGCTGTAAGAGAATTATGGAAGAAAGGAAGGAAGGAAGGATGGAAAGAAAGAAACAAAGATAACTTTCAAATCAAACTTTATTTTTGTGTTTAAATTCTGCAGTGTGGTAGTATTTTCCTGGACTAGTACAAAACAGTCACATCTCCTAAACAAGGCGTTGGAATGTATTTGTCATTTTCATTGGTGATGAGTTTAAGGTCAGTGGTTTTATCCAGTGGGTGTTTTTCAATTGAGGAGATGCAACCTGCTCCTAATTCCAAGACTGGGTGAACACATACGCTACCTGCTAGTAGCCAAGAGAAAAATGGTCCTTTCAGTACTACGGTGAAGGCTGAAGAGAGAATGTGTTTCTCTTTGATGCCAGTAAGTCTGTCTTTCAGACATGTGTGGCTGGTTGGTTGGTTAGTTGTTTTTTTAGCATATCAACCATTGAAAGTTATTTAATACCAAATTCTGTTTTTGCATATGCTAGGCCTTATATTTCTAAACAAATAATTTAGATTTGGTTTGGTTTGGTTTGATTTAGTCTGGTTTTATGATACATCTACCATTGTAGGTTATTTAATGCCAGATCCATTTCTATACATATAAACAGTTCTATTTAAGCAAATCAGTTTAGCATAAGTACACAGGTTCAATGTCAAAAACCGTTCTATTTCAAATAATTCAATTTAGCATAAGTACAGTTTCAATATCAAAAAACAGTTCCATTTCAAACAATTTAATTTAGCATAAGTACACAGTTTAGTTCTATTTAACCTGAAGATAGGACCCTATCAGGTGCTACCACTACAAGCCAGAGTGAACCAGGGAGCGATGGCATTAAAGGGGTAGTCCACATTCCCCAAAGCACCAGCATTACGGGAACCTCTCTATCAGATTGTTTAGTGTCTTATCAGGACACTAGTTGAGGGACGGTCTTACCCCTCTGCAGAGAAGCAGTAGGCAGGTGCATATTTTGCTTCCTGTCAGTGGTTTCTGGGAACTGCAACACTTTTTGAATTGCTTTTCTTTTTTTTCTTTTCTTTTTATTAATCTCAAAAAGTATCACTGCTGTCCTTCTATAAGGATGGCTTTAGCATTTGATAACCCACAAAGGTTTATATACTATTAAAACAAAGAAACCAAACCACACAGAGAAATTTAGAAGCAAAATAACACATTTCTTTTCTCTGGCCATATTCTTTTTTCACAGATAAACAAATTCATTGGGTCTGGCTGCTTTCTTAAAGCTTGAGTATTTATGAAAATGGCCAATAAATTTATTCAACTCATTCATAGATTTATTAATATATATTTGTTTAATTCATTGAATTATTTCCTTTGCTCTTTTATTTTTGATGTTGATAATTTAGTTTTTACTTTGAAGAAGTCAGTATATATATTTGTGCTGTTGAGTTGATGTGAATCATTACCAAAAATAATTTAGGAAATAAAGTGAATTCTTTAAGCTTCTCATTTCTCATTTGATGAAAAGAAATGTGTTATTTTGCTTCTAAATTTCTCTGTGTGATTGAAGTTGTTTTAAAATTAAAAAAAGGTATTTTAGAGAAATGAAAATTATCCTAAACAATCAGAACAGCCCTTTTTTCACACTGTCAAGTGAACTGACTGTTTGACTTCTTAAAAATCTATCTTAATGCCAAATTCTGTTTTTGCATATACTAAACCTTATATTTCTTAACAAATAATTTAAATCTGGTTTGGTTTTATGGTGCATCAACCATTATAGTCTATTAATGCTAGAGTTTATTAGCCAGGCAATGTTGATTTCTTGGCCATTCTTCTGAAATCACAAATATAATTTTTATAGAACTATTTTTATTCATTAAACCTTAAAATTAATTTTCCATTGTTGTGGATTCAATCTTTACAGATGTCCTACTATGTCTTGAATACATTAAGTACGAGATAACAAGGGTTATAATTATTCTTGTTTTGTAAAAATATCAGAGTTACCTCCCTTAGAATCCTATTTCCCAACTCGATTTCTTCTAATTGATATCTTACAATAAATTAAGTAAGTTAGCTGTCTGTAGTCAAGGGCGACCCGAAGGCTCTTTTTTCAATAGCTACAACATTGAGGTGTAAGGGGGTGCCACTACTTTCCTTGAATAGCTCCAAAGACCCTTGATCCGTACCTTATGCTGAGTGTTAAGCAAAGAAGGCATCAAATACCATTTTTTGAGTCTTTAGAATGAGTTGATCTAAAATACTGAATGTTTCTTTTTCCACATCTTTGTTTGAAAAATATTAAATTTGATTCTAGACTATGAAGAACAATTTAAAAAATACTGCAAGTGATTAAAATCAATGTTTTTTTTTATTATAGTCTTAGGAAAAACTAGCAAAGGTGTGTATTTATTCAACCCCTTCATTATAAGCAGGTTATAACACATGATCAATTTTTCAAAGTGGTTTACAACTGGTTTGAATTCAGAGTTTCCCTAATCCTAGATTTGTTACAACACCAAGATTAAAAAGCCAAGTTTGCCCTACTATTTAACTATAAATTGGAAAAGGGATTCATACCTTTCCCAAGAGTATTAGTGCTAGATATTTATCCGTGTCTTCCAACAGGGAGGATTTGATACAAGGTTTTTTTTATAGAAGGGATTTCGAGGTGGGAAAAGTCGTACATGAGCTGAGACTCTCCTGCTGCTGGTTATTGGTGGTCATAGGATCTCTAGGTGCAATGAGAACTATGCTAGCCTTTGCTGTCTCTAAGCATGAATGCCAGGTGACCTTGCTGGTCATGGATTCACTACACCTGAAGGTCGAGTGCAGTGTAAATTTATGCTTATCATTGTTTGACCTCCCAACACGTATTACAGGGGTCATGGTGCTAGACCTGAACAGCCAAAAGCTACCCCCAATGGTATTAGCGCTATGTGAAATTGTAATATTATTGCCGAGGGATTTTGTTTTATATATCTTGCATTTTGGTTTAGTTAGGCTGAGAACCTTTCACTTAGCGCATGGGTTAGTTAGGTGCAACATTAACACAGGTGTTCATGTGCGCACAGAGAGGATGTATCATTCAGAGATGTCAAAATAAAAATCCCAGATAGGAATTGGGACAAGGGTATTTGGGTGACGTCACACACCGGAAGCGTGGGCTGAGATTTGATAAAAAGCTAAGAGTTTGTTCTATTTGACCCATAGATCAGACCCTATCAGGTGCTATCACTCCAGCCTGGAATGGACCTGGGAGTAATGGCAATGAAGAGGTACTCTGCATTCCCCAAAGCTCCAGCATTACTGGAGCCTCACCATCAGATGATTTAATGTCATAACTAGGACACTCGTTGGGCAGGGGGGGTGTTTTACCACTCAGCAGAGGTGCAGTCTATGTATTTGACAGTCCCAGCTGATTGGACTGAGCATATGTTGTGCTTCTTAGTTTGGCCTCAGTAAACATCCATGTAGTCACCAGTAATGGTGAGTCAGACAAATCTTTAATCAGTAATAATACCAGTACATAAAATCGAAGAAAAATTCAAAGAGTTCTCATGGCATTATGGCTAAAGTGCTGGAATTTGGCTTTGAAGTAAGTGAGTTTGAACACTAGTTACACAATTACGCTCACTTTTGAACTAATACCCTTGGGAAAGATATGAACCCCTTATCTCCCAAACTATGGGTTAAATAGTATCAATGCTGTTCTTCTACAAGGATGGCTTTGGCATTAAATAACCCACAAAAGTTGATATGCCAGTAAATAAAGAAACTAAACCAAACCAAACCAAGGAAAATTCCTTGAGGAGGAAGTAAATTTTTTCTTATTTATTTAACAGCACATCAACTCTTTATGGGTTATCTAATGCTGAAATTTGATTCATTTGTAAATTTTTGATTGTAATTACAATTATATTTTCAGAATTCAGTTGTATTTGTTTTTAAAGTGCTCTTTTTTAATCAGTCTATAATCATTTATTCACAATTATAATATTAAGTATTTCTATCAAATACAAATAATTTACAAATAGATCTATTTGTTCGATAGCTGGGAACCTAACAATACTATCACTCCAAGTCAGAGTGGACCAGGGAATAATGGTAATAATGGTGTAATCCACACTCTCCTGTTCTCTGAAACTGGAATCTCACCACCACATGCAGTTTTATGTTATACTCAGGAGATCACTCTGGAGGGGGGGGGTCTTACTCCTCTGCAGGAGATGCTATAAGTGTATTCTAAGCCACACTCACGGGAAGTGGAAGTAAGCACACCAACATTGATATCGATAGAAAACCTAGTGAAGTAGACATGTGGGTCATACATCTTTGTGTATACATTGTTAGGAGGTGCCCATGGTGGAATGGTTATTGTTGTAGGAAATGGACACAGTGATATAAGTTCAAATCCTAGACAAGTTTGATTTCATTCACAAAGCACTAATACTCTTGGGAAACGTATGAATCCTCTTATTCTCCCTTCAGCTATGGGTAAAGAGCAGGGCAGACTGGGTTCTTCAGCCTTGGTTAGGCAACCAGTCTAGGAGACAGAAAATTCTGAATCTAAACCTGTTAAACTTTGTTTAAAAATTAACCATGTGTCACATCCTGCCCATGTGGAGGGATTGGTAAACACATATATTGTTATAAATGCCACAATAGCTATTAACCTCCGTTATGTTTCATGGCAGCCATAACTATTACTTTTCAAGGTTAGACAATATAAAGAAAATGGGTTTTCCTTTTTTGACAAAGCAAAGAACAATGTAAGCAAATAGTGAGCTGGAAACAAGAAGTTGATAGAGAAAAGATTGAAAACCTTTTGCCTTTATCAAATACAAGAATCAAGACAGGGAAAGATGAATGAACAAGTTAACAGTTCGCTCATAAAGTACTTTTATGGTCAATGCAAGTTGACCATAAAAGTTCTTCAACATAGACTATAAACAATGTCCCTAACAGGAATAAAAGAACTAAAGGAAATGTCTTATGGAATACAAGAACCAAAGACATTTCTTATCCTGGCCAGTTTTGAATGGTTCTCTCTAACTCTTAGACCTAACCTCAACTTTTTGTTCATGTAGTCCTGACTAAACTCTGACTCCTCTCTATTCTATCATCATTGCTCACTCTACACACCCTTAGTAATGCCAGGTTTCTGAGTAATAACCTTACTTACTCATGTCCACTTTTGGCAAGATTGCAATCTTAGCTGAAAAAGACGAAAGAGAGGGGCAGCATAAAAATATGTATTTTGGTAAGCCTGTCTCCACCATAGGCAAGAAATGACACAAGATGTGATATGAGATCAAATTTTAAGCAGTGTACAGTTAGTTTTAAATCAGTTTTCCTTCTCTGAGGTTGATTGCGTAACAAACCAGTCTGCCCTACTATTTACTCATTACTGGTGTGGTGAGAACAGATGACGGGCATTAGCTCAAAAGGAAACTGCCTTATCAAGGATTTAATTTCAGGTTCCTGATTCCATTTCCTCCAATGCTAATTGTTACTCTTTTCATGCCACCACAACAGGATGTTAAATTCTCTGTTGTCTTATAAAATGACAATTATTTATCTTTTATATTGCTTTCAGACTCAACACCCCTCCTCAATGAGTATACTAGGTATGGCACTAAATCATTTAATAGTGAGGCTCCAGTCTTGGAGTTTAAGGGAACGTAAAGAACCCCTTTATAGCCATTACTCCCAGATCTACGCTGACCCAGGGTGGTAGTACCTGTTAGTATCCCATCTATGGGTTAAATAGAACTATTCAATAACTTTCTATACTTAAAACCATTTAACTGTGTGCAAACAAGTAATTAATATTAAATAGAATGATTCGTTTTAGATAGCAATATTTGAAATCATTTAACTATGTGCAAATGAATGATTAATATTAAATAGAATTATTAGTGTTGGTTGGTTGGTTGGTTTTATGGTGTATCAAACCTTTTTGGATCATTTAATGCCAAATAAAATTTTAAACAATTCAGTATAGTTTTTGTTTACAAACAATTAAATGTCAAAACAGTTCAGTTAAATGTCAAAATAGTTCTATTTCAAACAATTCAGTTCAGCATAAGTACACAGTTTAATTCTATTTGAATTAGATCAGACCCTATCAGGTGCTACCACTCCAGGACAGAGTGGACCTGGGAGTGATGGCAATGAAAGGATATTCTGCATTCCCGAAAGCTCCAGCATTATTGGAACCCCACCATCAGATTGTTTAGTGTCATATCCAAGACTCTTGTTGGGCGGGGGTCTTACCCCTCTGCAGAGGTGCAATTGGTGTATTCTGTAGCCCTAGCTGACAGGGCAAATTAGTGTTGGATAATGACGCTTAAAACTATTTAACTATGTGCAAACAAATGAGCTCTGATTCGTTAAAAAATGTTACCTACAAACTATTCAGTTACAAATCATATATATATATATATATATATATATATATATATATATATATAAGATTTTGTATTAAATAACCTACAAGGGTTGATATGCAATAAAATACAACCAACCAAATTAATCTAACAAAAATGGTAAACATATTCATAACTGGCAACCCTTATATCATCATTAGTGGGATACTTAAAGGAGTTCCAAAGAACTGTGTAAAAAGATTTAAAAAATTTTTAATTCTTGGAATAAATGAAAATATCCAGACAACAGAATTATTAAAAGTAGTTCAAATATTGCCAAAAGTGATGGGATACTGAAGAGAATTGCAGTCACTTGCGTAAAATCATGATTAATTTATTATTAGTTATTATAAGTTATTTTATAAAAATAATCATTATCACTATTTTAGAAGTAAAAGGTATAATTATAAATGTTTTAAATGTAAAAAGTAAGTAAAGTTGGTGACCGTAGTTGAGGGAGATCCAAAAGCTTCCTTTTCATTAGCTACTATACCGAAGAGTAGGGAGGGTCCTACTTTTCCCATGGAATCCTCCATTTTACCCATGATCTGTACCTTATAATGCAGAATATTAAGCAAAGAGGTATCAAGTACCATTTTTGAGTCTTTGGTATGACTCGACCTGGGATTGAACCCTGGTCTCCCAGGCTATTAGTGAACACTAAAACATTAGGCCAAAAGAAATTTATATCATGAAGAAAATAAAAAATTGAAAATAAAATCACACAAAAAAGTGATAGTTGACGCTCTTCCTTTCCCTGTATTATCATTGACAACGCTTAATACAAAGCCAGAAGCATGGGGACCGACTGAGATTCGAACTTATTAACACTCCCTAACCAATACACAATGTGCTGTATGCCTCTCTTTCACTTTGTTTCTTCTCTTCTTTCCTCTCCTCCTTAATTTTTTAATCTCTTCCTTCTCCTCTTCCGCTTTTTTATTTGATTTTTCTCTTTATTTTATTGGGGAGGAGTCGGAGAAGCATGTAATATTTTTCCTTCAATTTAATCCCAACTTACCATTTTTGTTTGAATTTTATCTTATGCCCTTAACTTAACACTACACATACAAATAAAATAAAATAAAATAAATAAGTAAAAAGGGCATTAGCCTAACCTTCACTCATACTTAACCTCAAAGGCGAGGGGGGAAACAAACCGGAAGTTGCGTTATGTAGTCGCGCAGTGAAAGTGACAGCTGTGACATCACATGTAATAATATAGTCAAAGACACAAAACAAGAAGAGAGATAATGTGGCGACTATCGTCAGCTCCGCCAGGTTGGTTGCCTGTTGGCGGCTGATGACACCTTTGCATCATTTTAAGATGTTTATAAGGGGAGAATTTGCTGCTTATCTCTTGTGTTGTCGTCCGCTTATGCTCAAAATTGTCTAGCTCAATATTCAAGTTAAAAACAACAAAAACGAGAAGCTTTCTTTTTTTTAATGACCACCCTTTAAACAAAAAGAAAAAAGTTATTTCTTTTTGTATTTCAATTCGTAGTGATTTTTTAAATTTATATTCTAGCTTTAATCTGCCATTGGTATCGTCGTATAGATTACCAATACCAATTATTATATATTATATGTGCATATTTATGTTTACCGTTTAATAATCATATTGAGACTTCTGATTGTAGACTTAAAAAATCCACACAAACCAAACAAATAATAACAGATTTTTGTTTGTTTTGAAACTAAAAGAATCATCGTATCTCGCTTATTTTTTTACATTTTCTTACGGTTCTAAAATTGTTCTGAGATTCAATGGGACCGTCAATATCGTCCCCAAATATTTGTAAAATAATTCAAATTCTACCTGCCCATCTGTTTTGGTACTGATCTGATCAAGGTAAGTAGATTTGTTTGTTTTTCTTTGTCAGATTAATGCTTTAAATTTTATGTTTTCTTATTTTATGCCAAAATTCACCTGCACAAATTTAAAAAAAAAAAAAAAAAAAACCCTAAAAAACTTAGTGAATAATTTTAAAATTTCTGATTCAGCACAAATTTCCAACAACAAACTGCACACAGTTTAAATTTTAATTTATTTTCTTGATGAAATTTGTTGTAATAATGCCATTTAAGAATAAGGGAAATTTAAATTTTTATCTAAACGTTTATTTCTTTCTGAGTTCAGAAATTAAAATTTTTCTCATTTATTTATTTATTAAAAAATAATTGATTTTAAATTAAAATCAATAAAACTACAATTGTCACTATCAATTGTTTTTGTAAATATGATTATTTATTCCCCCAAAAGAAAAAAAATTCTTTCATGCTTTTTAAAATTAAAAAAAAAAATACTAGAATTTTAGATTTCATAAAGAATAGTATGAGATCTAAAGTAAATTCAGCTCATTCCATTTTTTTTCATTAGCTCACCACTAAAGAAAAGTGAATGAAATATTTAAGATTAGAATGTGTAATATCAATTAATTTTAAATTCAGTCAATAAAACGGCTAAGGGAAAATTTTCAAATCACTTAGTAAACAAGAAATAATACACAATTAGAAAGATAAGTTTTGCAATACGTATTTTTTGAAATTATTATTATTATTATTATTATTGTTGTTAAAATAATTGTAGTAGTAGTAATGATTATACTGTTATTGATGATGATGATAATGATAACGCTGAAGGATTGTTGAAATTTCCTGGGGAATTTCTTGCTACTGCTACAGACTTGACCAAAGATGTAGTAGCAGAATCCATCGTCTCCCCGTAAATTCTGTGAGATTTCAAAATAAGATTTTTTTTTGTTTTATCATATGAAATAATTGATATATAAGACAAATAATCTTTAACAGAATTAAGAAAATGTGACGATGACATGAATAAGTTTTAAGTTTAAATTTCGATTTTACAGTACACAAGTAAAGCTGAAAAAACAACTGATGTTGTCCAAATTCTTAATTAAGGCGTTTTAACGATATGCTATTTGGATTTTATTGTAATGTATGTATTTGTAAGAGTTAACCAACTGTAATGGGATGATTGAGTGGTTGGTATTTTTAAAGCTCTTTTTAGAGTTTTGTTTGTACTTTATAGAAAAAAAGTAAACATTAAAAAATCAATTTAAATTATTTTTTTGCAACAAGACCCCCACTCCATCTTATTTTTCGTTAAAAATATCAAAGGGAGAAATAATGAGTCAGACCTATAAGGTTTAACAGATTTAAATCGTATTAAAGAGGAAAGACACTGATAACAATATAATTTTAAAATTTAACTGGAAGTATTTAGTAAACATTTAAAAAAACTTTTTTAACTTTATTCATTTGCCAGAAAAATAGACAATTTAAATTCACTCTCTCAAATATTAAATTAACCAAACAATAAATAGACAATCTTACATGAAATTTTCCAGGAAGCAGAAAATAAACATTTTTAAAACTTAATTTTAATAAGTAAAACTTAAACGATGTTCTAACGTTACATCTTAACATTTTGATAACATTTACTTTTAAAGATAAGAAGTTATTGAAGAAAATTAGGTTTTTTTTTTTTTTTTTTTTTTTTTTTTACAAAACATTTATATTATTTGTATTTTAGTTTGATTTTTTTTTTCTACAGTTTTTTTCTCACAAAATGCAGCGTTTTTATTCATAAAAAAATCATATCCTTTTTTTATTCCCTGATTTTCCAGCAGCTGATTTGATGAGTTTTTTGAAATGTCATTTATGTCTCTTAAAAAAATCTAAGTAAAATTCACTAAAAATAATATTTTCTCGAGATTATGATGATTGATTATTGGCTTAAAAATGTTGATGAAAGGATGGTAATAATTAACTACCCACAAATTGTTTTTATCTTCAAATGAGTGATGTAAGTAGAAGGATGTTAATTAGATTCCTGTTACCCAAAAACTAAACAAAGAAAACTTTTAAACATAAATTGAAAAATAGTGAATGATCATATTGGTCTAGAGATGATAAAAACACACAATGAAATACATGGATGAAGGATTTTTTTTATTAGCATTTTTATCATTTGTAGCTTCTTCATCGAACATTTTGAATTGTTTCATTCTACTGCCCCGAGTGTTGTAGACATTAAGTGGCTGTCAAAACCTTAACCATTATTAACTCTGTCACAGACCCATTCTCTAAACAATCAAAACAAAAAGAATCCCTAAATCCTTTTCCGTTGAAATTCATCAAAAATTTAGGAGTACGAAGTTTAACATTGACAAACCAAAATGAAACCATTAACATTGGCTATGTAACAGTTTTAATTTTAACCAAAAATATTATTAAAAAAAAGATTTTTTTCCCTTTTTATTTGAATTTAATTCTTAGGATTCTTTTTAGTTCATAAAAAAGTACTCTAATTTACACTCTTATGGAAAAGGGAGGAAAAAAAAGAATAAAAATGCACAGAAAAAAAGAAATGCTGACAAAATTTCTTTGAGAACAATTTAAATTTTTTTTCAAACAAATTTTACACATGTATTTACTAAGCTTAGCTTAAATTTGGCACAAGGCCACAAGAACAGGGCACCCATACCTCGCTACTGTAATGGTCTGCTCAACTAACTTGGTGAACTTTATACTATAACCGAAAAACCAATTTTTACGAAAATTTTGATCATTGTAAAAATATTATGTGAAAGTTTAACTTCATGAACAACTATCAAAAAAACAAATTTGTTTCGTTTGAGCAGCCCCGATTTGTTATGCAAGTCATTTTGACTATTATTTACACAGAACAGGGATAATGATGAGAGTCAAGCCTATAAGGTTTAAAAAGGTGTGGTGACCATATGAACTCTTTATCACTAACATATAAACCAATAGTTGTTTGTTCGCAGCACAGTTGATTTGCATGGTAGAACTTAAATATTATCAAAAGATGGCCAAAAAAAAAAGTAAATATTGATTTATTGATTTGTCTCCAGTTTGCACAAAAGTAAAACAGTTCATGCAAAAAAATATACTTTCTTATATATATATATATATATATATATATATATATATATATATATATATATATATATATATATATATATATAATCATGAATTTTTATTGTAACACTTTGTGATGGGAAGGGCTATAAAAAAACAACAACAAATAAACACTTACATAGCAATATTTTTCAACAAAACTTGGAGGATTGAAAGGTTCATAGGAATAGACCATGATACAGATTTGTAAAATATGATCAATTCACATAAAAGCAGAAAAAAAAAACAGACAAAATCTCTTGTATAGCAAGTTATTCATTTCTATTTCTTGGTTTAACCATGTAGAATATTAATTTCATTCAAAGAAAAAGTCTCACATATTTGACATACTGCTTCTTAAATGTTGTAATTAAGTTTTATGCTTGTGAAATCCGTACTCTAATAAAAGCATCTCATTTATAGTTGGAAGTGATATTAATGTAATAAAGATCTATTTTTGCTATTTCCCTAACTTAGAATTTGATCTTTTTAGTGTCATTGATTTTTTTATTTTATTGTATTAATTTTTAGGATTTAACATTTCATCTACTGTCACAGCTGTACCTCACTCACAAGGCCTTTTAAAACGTGTCTGGTTGCTACAAATCTTAAGACAAACTTAAATTTGAAATATATTAGAGATAGCCGATATTGACCTCAAATTAGTCCTAAGCCTTAGGGTGATGTTTTATTTGTTAATTTTGTAGGTCCTTAAGTGTTTCAGGAATATAATAAATCCTTATAATATTCCTCATTTGATAAATATTTAAAGTTCGTTCTCATTAATTTAGTTCTTTTTTTATCTCATGATATAGATGATACTGTTTTAGTTTTCTCATGGGATTTTTATTTTACTTTTGAAAACATTTATGATCCATTATAATAATGAAATGGTTAGTCATATAAGTGAACTGGCACTAAAGGAATACAAGACTAAGGATGACTGGGCAGGAAAGGTAGTCCACTGGGAATTGTGCAAGAGATTCAAATTTGACCATACTACATGTGCAAACTGAAATCTGTTCTCAAAAATGAGACCCATAAAATTCTTTGGGATTTGGAGATAGAAACAGATCACCCAATATCAGGCAGAAGACCAGACTGAGTATCTATCAACAAGAAAAAGAACTACTTGTTAGCTGGTAGATTTTGCTGTTTCAGCAAATCACAGTGAAAATCAAAGAAAGGAAAGATAGACAAATACTTGAAGTTTGCCATAACTCCAATATTCTTGGGAAATAATTGTGCAGACTGAACTTTTAACCTTGGTATGGCAACTGGTCTAGAAGGAAAACTGAATTTAAACTCGTTAAACTTTACTTAAAAATTGACCTTGTTGCATCCTGCTCAAGCAGAGGAATTAGGTAAATACATATTTGAATATTACCAAAGCTGAAAAAGCTGTGGAATGTAGTGATACCAATTTTAGTTGGTGCCCTTGGGAAGGCCCTCCAGGGAAATTGGTGATCAGAGCAATAATTGTGACTATCCAGACCACAGTACTGTTAATACGTTTAAGAGTCTTGGAGACATGAGGAAATAGCTGTCATTCACACTTCAATGTAAGACCAGTTAAAACTGATGTGTAAAACTTGCCAGGAGAAATTTGATAATAAAAAAATAATGAAGAACTAAGGTTTATGTAAATACCTTTCAGCTTTAGTAAGGTTAGGTTAAAAATTACAACAGATATACGAGGGGGTGATTGATAAATTTGTGGTCTGGGAACTATGAAGTTAAAACTAAATTCAGATACAGTTTAACACTTTCAGTGATTACATAATTTTTTTTTTTTAACTCTTATCAAAAATTGAAACTTGCAAGTCAGCAGTTGAGAAAAAAATAAGTTATTAATTTAAGTTTTTCTGTGTAATCATTCAAAGAGTTTTTTTTGAGTCAGAACTGTGTAACACATGTCCTTGTACTTTGGGTCAGAGACTATCACCCCTCACCGGTGTGTATGTTATATACAGAATTGCCCATAAATTAGTATGTTTTAGTTGAAATGATGAAGTCCTTGTGTCTTTGGTGTAGAAGAAATTGGTAGGAGTTTACTTTTTTATAGGATGTGACACTAGGTCAATTTTTTTAAGTTGAGTTTAATGGGTTTGAATTCAGTTTTCCTTCTCTTAGATGGGTTACCATACCAAGGTTGAAATGCCCAGCCTGCCCTAGTATTTATCCATATCTGGAGAGAGAATAGTTGGGTTCCTACTTTTCCCAAGCATATTAATGCTATGTGAAATACAAACAGCTTAGTCAAGGATTTGAACTTGGCTTACTTTGTCCATTTCTTAGGACAATAACCATTACACCACTAGTGCCTCCTAAAATTCTTTCTCCCTCTCTCACACACACACACACACACTATATATATATATATATATATATATATATATATAATATTATATTTTTTATTTTTTTCTCTTAAAAAAAAAACAAAAACCATTGGTCACATTAAGATAATAAGTTTATTTCCATCCTGTTAAAAAGCATTGATATAAATCAATGCTTTAAAGAATTAACAGGACTTCATCAGATCAAACAAGAAATTGGATTAAAATAACTTTTTCACATTCGGAAACAGACTTAAAAAAAAACCAAAATCTTATTTGTCCTATATAAAAGTAACCCTTCCAATTCAAGTAACAATAAGTATCAAATTATTTTGGCATGTAAAAGAACATCTGATTTCATTATACTTCAAATTTAACAGAGTTAAATCATTTTCTCTGTGGATTTCATTTAGATTGAGCTCTTGACCAGGATTACTTAAATTTAATATTCTATTTTTGAATATTTCATTGGTCCTGCTTGGAATTGTTCCTAACTCTGAATTTACTGGATTAAATACTGTCTTATATATACATACATACACACTTTTAATATAAAAATGAGAAAATTCACTTCTTTGATGTCATAAATTTATTTCTGGTTATGATGATGATCATCAGATGTTGTACTAAAGAACTTTCGTACAACATCCGATGATAGTCATCACGACCAGAAATAAATTAAAGAAGAGAATTTTTTTATTTTTATATAAAAAGAATTTTTTGGCTCTGCACATTGAGTTTTGATGTATTTTTAATCCCAAATTAATTATATGTTGATAGCCATTGACATTGAGCACTCGAATTGGATACTCCTACCCCTTGGATTTTCTTCTCAGATTATATAAAATATATATATATATAAAGAAAATGAGTTACTCAAAAAGTTCTATGCCTCATCCAGAGAGAACGACCAAAGCTGAACATTTTTGTTGTGGCCACACAGTATCACTTCTTACAAAATTATTAAAAACAATAATTCAGATTTTGTCTTGATTTATATGCAAATGAGGTCCATACGTAAGAGGTATGACAAATTTAAAATCTGGGCGAGGCTTAGAACTTTTTGAATGACCATTTTTATATATATATATATATACACACACACAAACACATACTTTCTCTTAAAAGACCCAACAATCGGTCCCATTAAGATAATAAATTTATTTCCATCCTGTTAAAAAGCATTGATATAAATCAATGCTCTAAAAAATTATCAGAACTTCAGATCAAACAAGAAAATGGATTAAAATAACTTTCACATTTACAACTAGGCTAAAAAAGAAAAAAAAGTAAAAAAAAACCTTATTTGTCCTATATAAGAAACATTCGGTTTCATCATACTTCAAATTTAACAGGAAAAATTTACAGCTACAAAAATACAAAAAAATTTCGTAGCTATAAATTTTTCCTGTTAAATTTAAAGTATGATGAAACTGGATATTTCTTTACATGCCAAAATAAGTTGATACTTATTGTTACTTGAATTGGAAGGGTTACTTTTATATAGGATAAATAAGGTTTTGGCTTTTTTTTTTTTTTTTTTTTTTTTTAAAATTTTGGTCTGGTTGTAAATGTGAAAAAGCTATTTTAATTCATTTTCTTGTTTGATCTGATGAAGCCCTGTTAATTTTTAGAGCATTTATTTATATCTATGCTTTTTAACAGGACAGAAATAAATTTATTATCTTAATGGAACCGATTATTTAAAAAAATTTTTTTTGTTAAGAGAAAATAATTTGCTCTGTGGATTTTATTTACATTAAGTTCTTCTGAAATATAATATTCTATTTTTGAGTATTTTATTTGTCCTGCTTAGAATTGTTCCCAACTCTGGATTTACTGGATTAAATACTGTCTTTTATATATATCTCGTTTATATCTGGTTTATGTCCAGAGACTGAGTTTGGAACATTCATATGTAGAACAAATGAGAAACTTCGTATGATTCCGCAGGAGTGCTTGATATATGGCTATTCGTATATAGATCTATCTGTGTGTGTGTGTGTATATATATATATATATATATATATATATATATATATATATATATACTCATGTACAGAGTGAATATGTTTGTAATGTAAAGGAAGAAAACTCAGCAGTTACAGTAAATGTTAAGTTTTCTTCCTTTGCATTACAAACATATCTCGTCTGTGGCTGACATGATGCTTATCATTCGGAAAATTGAAGTGGACAGCTGAGTTTAAATTCCATATGACACATTATATTTTAATTTGCACTAATGCTCTTTGAAAAGGCATGAATCCATTCCTTCCTGTAAATAATATGATAGATAGGTTTCCTTAGGTTTGGTGGGGCAACTAATTTAGTAGATGGCAAAACTCTATATCAAAAACCTCTACTAATGTAGCATTATTCCCTCTTTCATTGGAGAAGGTATAAGTCCTGCAGTGGACTGGAGAAAAATGGCTGATGGGTATATATATATATATATATATATATATATATATATATATGAGGTGCATACGATAAGTTTCTGGACTTTTTTCGTATGGGTATTTAAAATTGTCGTAGACTCTTGAAAATTCACTATGTTATTGCTATACATCTTATGAGATGACTGACCCATTTTTATGATTTCGGGTTCAAATGAACAACTACAGCAGGAATTGGAATACACCCTACTAAAGCCTGATTGTCACATCAATCTGACACTTTAGAAGAATGATATGCAATAAAATTCTGTTTTAAACTTGGAAAAAAATGTCACAGAAACGTATGGAATGCTTCAGACTGCGTTTGGATAATCTTGCAAGAATCAAGCATCAGTTTTTGAGTGGCATAAGAGATTCAAGGAAGGCAGGGAGTCTGTAAGGGATGATGAGAGGTGTGGGAGGAGTAAGGAAGTCAATACACCAGAGTTGATTGGCCAAAGGGTTAGGGTTACTATGATGAGGTTTTAAGGGAGTTCAGGAAGAGATTCTGTTGAGAGAGGCTAGCACTCTTCAAATCGGGTCAGTGGCATTTCCTCCAGGACAATGCACCAGTTCACAACTCCATCCTTATCACAGACCAAGATGGCATCAAGACAGTTCGTCAGCCTCCCTATAGTCCAGACCTTGCGCCCTGTAACTTTTGGTTATTCCCTAAGCTCAGAGGCAGTCGTTATGAGACAATTGAGGAGATGAATGACGCTGTGACCACACAAGGACTTCCATGGGGCCTTCCAGAAGTTGTTGGAATGGTACAAGTACATTGCAGCCGGAGGAGGTTACTTCGAAGGGGACTAGAGTTTCATGTGTGTACCATCAATAAAAGTGCTCATACAAAAATGTCTGGAAACTTATCATATGCACCTTGTGTGTGTGTGTATATATATATATATATATATATAATATATATATATATATATATATAATATATATATATATATATATAATGGAGACTGTGTCTGTCTGTAACTGTGAAACTATCACAATTCCTTTAGTTATTTGTTCTTCTCAATGATTATTGAATAATCATTAATTAATCTTAATTACAGTCCCAGGTCGCATCATACCAGAGACTTAAAAAAAATGGTACTTGATACCTCCTTGCTTAACACTCAGCATTATAAGTTGCATATCAAGAGTAAAGTTGAGCAATCCAGGGGAAGGAGTAGCGCCCTCCCCTACACCTCAGTGTTGTAGCTATTGGAAAGGAAGCCTTCGTGTCGCCCTCGACTGCGGTCGCCAACTTTACTTACTTTAGCATCTTATTAATGATGTCTCTATTAAAGTCTTCCTGAATTAGACTTGCCTCAAAACAGCTGATGTTAATGTGTATTTCATTGACTTCCCACCAAGTCACAATTTGACACAAGGTCATTTTGTAGTGGGCAGCCATGCTTGAATTGAGATTCATGTGTGACTTTTACAAGACATGGTTAGTCCCATTGGCATTCCTCTTTTAGGTTGCCTCAGGTACTAAGTGATAAACTCGGCCCTGCCCAGTAGTTATTGCCTGAGGGGAAAGGCCCTGTGGGACCAGACGATCAAATTAATAACTCACCTTGTGCCAGGTGTTCCTAGAAAACCAGAGGAGGCGAGCCTATTTTATTGATATTTATCCAATCTTGCACCAGGTTGGATTTGATACAAGGTTATTTTATTGTGTATGTGTGTGTGAGGGCGCTTTGCATGAATTTAGCCTTATGCATGGCTGTTGCAAAAAATGCTTGATCCCATTGGCATTCTCCATTTTGGAGGCACCCCAAGTGCCATGCTATTAATTCATCCCTGCAAAGCAGGTACTGCCTGGAGGGGATGACCCCCTTGGACCAGGTGATTCAAATCAATAATGCCCACCTGATGCAAATGCCAGGCTGGCCTATGTTATTAATGGGATTTAACCAACTTCCCACTAAACCAATGTATGACCCAAAGTTGTTTTATCGTGAGGAGCCACACATAAATCAAGACTCATGCATGGCTATTTCAAAAAATGCTTGGCTCCTTCAGCATTTCCCATATTGGGGCATCTCAGGCACCAAACCATAACCTCAGCCTTACAAAGCAGGTACTGTCTGGAGTGATGGCCACCTGGGACCAAGCGATTCAAATTAATAACATCCGCCTGACAAGAATACTAGGCATGCCCATGTTATTAATGCATTTAAAATCCTGCAATGTGTATTATATATCACTAAGGAATATTTGTTTACATTGTATATGGTATGGCTAATTTGCATTCTGGTTTTAAGAAAATCAGGTTTAATAAATAATTACTTGGTGGTGTTGATTTCTAATATTAATCTTTTATTCTCAAACATATTAAAACAATTTTATGTATATGATTTTATGTAAAAAATCAATTAAAGTAAATTGGCGACCGTGGTCGAGGGCTACCCAAAGGCTACCATTTCAATAGCTACTACACTGAGGTGTAGGGGAGGGCACTACTCCTTTCCCTTGATTGCTCCACTTTACCCTTGAAATGTACCATATAATGCTGAGTGTTAAGTCAAGGAGGTATCAAGTACCATTTTTTGAATCTAGGCCAATGTGTTGGTGAAAGTTTCATTTTTTTTTTTTTTAATTTTTAAATTTTTATTTATTTTTTTCATATGCCTTCTCATTTAGTTTTGTTAGTCATTCTAATTTAATATTTTATCACATTAAATACTTGCGCCCAGTGAAGGGCAAATATTTGCGATTGGCCAAATGAGTAGAGTGTTCACCAATGGTCTGGGAGACCGGGGTTCAATCCCAGGTCGAGTCATACCAAAGACTCAAAAAATGGTACTTGATGCCGCCTTGCTTAGCACTCAGCACTTTAAGGTGAGGATCAAGAGTAAAGTGGAGCAATCCTGGGAATGGAGTAGCACCCTCCCCTACACCTCGGTGTAGTAGCTATTGAAAAGGAAGCCTTCGGGTCACCCTCGACTAAGATCACCAATTTTACTTTCTTGTGTGTGTTTTGGATCAATAAGTCTGTAATCTGATCGTTATTATCTGAATTTTGATATGAAATGGTTGCTGAATAATTGAATCAAGCAAATTTGACAAGGAAGGTGAATATATTGAAAAGTGAATCCTTTGTTCTTTTTTTTTCTGTAACATTATTAGATTTATTGATGTATCTATATATACACACACATCTTTTTTTTTTTCTTTCCATTTTATGCTATTATTATTTACACTAATTATATATCTTGGACTATGGTCCTAATTTTAGTAGTTCTATTCCCAATGTTAATAGACAGAGGAATGAGAACAGTCTATTTCTTCCCCAACCCCAAGTTCAGTTTGAAATTCTCTATAGATTATTGACGATGACAAAAGACCTGAAGAAGACAAGAGGATACATCGGCCAAAATATTGTGAATATAACAACCAAGTTGAGGATGATAGTGTAAGTAAATAATGTAAAACAAATAATGCCACATCTTTGAAATTTAGAAA
This sequence comes from Sepioteuthis lessoniana, assembly GCA_963585895.1. Classification (NCBI taxonomy): domain Eukaryota; kingdom Metazoa; phylum Mollusca; class Cephalopoda; order Myopsida; family Loliginidae; genus Sepioteuthis; species Sepioteuthis lessoniana. The sequence continues at coordinate 95,015,731 of OY757919.1, read as the reverse complement.
GATTTTCTTGTTCTTTGTTCTCCAACAGTCTTACTTCTGGGGTCAAGGCATTAAGAGTTATGGAGTTGGAGAAGAGATGACTAAAATTATTTCAGAGCAAGGCATTTAGTGTGCAATTATTTGAATCTGTTTTTTATTCTCTACATAAACATCTGATCATCAATTTTTATGCCATTATCTTTTACACTAATTGCATGTCTTAGACTATTTTGGTTGTTATATTCCCAATGTTCATAGAGGAATGAGAAAAGTCTTTCTCCCACCACCACATAGAGATTAAATAATGAGTTCAGTTTGAAATTCTCTGAAGATAAATTGACTATGATAAAAGACACCTGAAGAAGGTCAGAGGATTCATCTACTGAAATATTGTGAATATCACTATCAAAATGAAGACAATAGTCTAAGTAAATAGTGCAGAAAACAAGTCCACAAATTTAGACAGATTCTTGCTTGTTCATATTTAACTTGTCTCTTGACCTCGGTTATTTATTCAAGTGTCGGTTCACGTTAAGTCGACTTAATGATAATTTCAGTTCAGTAATCATTACCTTTTAAAATTCTTTTATTCTTCTCTATTGGTATTGGATGTTTGGCAAAATTCTTTTATTTTCTGGTTCTGAAAAGGAAAATAAGAGACCTATTTTAGATACAGACAATGGGGCATGATTCACATTTTCTATAAGGCTGTTAAATCTAATTCATTTTTACTTGTTGTATATAAGTTAACTATTTAAACCTGAAAATATCTCTACAAACTTGCGGCTATAAAATCCAGACCTTTATCACTGGTTAACCTCTCTTTGGTAAATATTTTGATTTTAGCTCTATTGTATAAGTCAACCCCTAGTTTTGTAGAGATTTTTTTTTAGGTTTAATAGCTCATCTCATACATGGTGCCTTCAATAAGTTATAGAAGAATGGTAGTGGTACTATTTAACCCATAGCTGAGAGGATATGGGTGTTCATACTTTTCCCAAGGGTATTTGTCTGAAAGTGAACGTAATAATGTGACTGGAGTTCGAACTTGCTTACTTCGACTCCGTAGTCCATCACTTTAACCATTACACTATGAGGACACCCCACCCCTCAAAATTTTCAGTCACTTAAATACTAAAGATCATTCTTATATACGTGATGTTAAACCGGAAGCTGAGCTATGTTAACATTAGCCATTTTTGTAAGAGTCTGAAAGCACTATAATAAAAAAAAAAAAAAAAAAAGGGAATAATTTTCTGACAACACAGAATTGATTAACATCCTGTTAGGTAATGGGAATAGAGTTATGGTTATTATCATAGGAAATGGAATAAGTAACCAGAGTTCAAATGCAGGATGAAGCAGTTTGCATTTCCCCTTGTGCTAATGCCCTTGGAAACGACACATGTGGTGCATTCAATAAGTTTTCAGACTTTTTTGTACAGGCATTTAAAATTGTTGTACCCTCTTGAAAATTCACTATGTTATTGCTATACATCTTATGAGATGACTGACCAATTTTTGTGATTTCAGGTTTAAATGAACAGCTACAGCAGCAATTGGAATACACCCTACTAAAGCCTGATTGTCACAGCTAGTGAATTTCAAAAGTGAAATCTGGACATGAGGACAATTTAGAAGAACGATATGCAATAAAATTCTGTTTTAAACTTGGAAAAAATGCCACAGAAACGTATGGAATGCTTCAGACTGCTTTTGGATCATCTTGCATGAATCAAGCATCAGTTTTTGAGTGGCATAAGAGATTCAAGGAAGGCAGGGAGTCTGTAAGGGATGATGAGAGGTATGGGAGGAGTAAGGAAGTCAATACACCAGAGTTGATTGACCAAAGGGTTAGGGTTAGGGTTACTATGATGAGGTTTTAAGGGAGTTCAGGAAGAGATTCCGTCGGAAGAGGCTAGCACTCATCAAATCGGGTCAATGGCATTTCCACCAGGACAATGCACCAGTCCACAACTCGATCCTTGTCATAGACTATTTGACCAAGATGGGCATCAAGACAATTCGTCAGCCTCCCTAGAGTCCAGACCTTGCTCCCTGTGACTTTTGGTTATTCCCTCAGCTCAGAGGCTGTTGATGAGATGAAAGAGGCTGTAATGAAGGTCATTGACACGCTCACACAAGAGGATTTCTATGGGACCTTCCAGAAGTTGTTGGAACGGTACAACAAGTGCATTACTGCTGGAGGAGATTACTTCAAAGGGGACTAGAGTTTCATGTGTTTACTATCAAGTCTGGAAACTTATTTAATGATCCTCGTATGCTGCAATTCATGGTAGTTATGTATGGATTTTTCTTAATGCATCCACTTAGTACTTTTTTAATTTTCATAAGATTTTTACTTACTTAATGTATATGTATTGTTTACTTGATTTGTCTCTCCAAGTCTTACTGTATTTGATAGCATAAGGCTCTTACTTATCTCCCCAAATTGTTCAGGAACATCTCCTGGTTTGTCTATGTGAAGTTGAGCTATCTGGTTGATTCCCTGTACTTGTACCGAGCCTAACTCTATCATAATATAAATATAAGAGAAAAGAAAGGTCTTATATACTATCAAATACAGTACTTGTCTTTACTTTTTTTACTTTCTTAAAGGTTGATTGTTTTTTGATTATTGGGTCAGAAGACGGTTTGTCAGACTTGTCTACTTGTGTTTTCTCTTATTTTAACTCTTTATTTTACATTATCTGCTCATCAAATGTTTGGTAACCTAGCAACCTTTTATGGTACATTCTTTTATCTTGATTTTACTAACACTAGTTTGCTTACTCATTATTTAGGCTTGTAACCAGACATTTTTTTCCTTAGATTTTTAATGCTTCAAGCTTTGAAGTTGTTTAATTATAGTGACCCACTGGATAAGAACTAATGTTTCTAGTGTTATGATAGAATAGAGTATTAGCTGAATCTGTGTAAATTTCCTGATTTTAATTCGTTCATACAAACATTATAAAATATTTATATAATATATTCATACACACATAAAAAGACAACAAAATAAATTCAATAGGTTAACTAAACTACTAAAAAGAATATTTTACTTATTTAAAACTTAATTTTTTGTAAAAGTAATTCCTCTTTTAGTCCCCTAACTCCCTTCAATGTATGTATTTATCCCCCCTCCCCTGCTATAAGTCGGGTATGAGACAAGTTGTTTTTTTTTCTCCAGATTAAAGATCTGGTTTGAATTCAGTTTTCCTTCTCTGAGAAAACCTAGTCTGCCCAACTAATTATCCATTTGCCCAGTTGGCCGGGGCTGTAGAATACACCAACTGTTTCTTTGCAGAGAGGTAAGACTCTCCCTATGAGAGTCCTGGATATGACACTAAACTATTTGATGGTGAGACTCCAGTAACACTGCAGCTTTGGGGAATGTGGAGTACCCTTTTATTGCCATTGCTACCAGTTCCATGCTGGCCTGGAGTGGTAGCACCTGATAGGGTCCTATCTATGGGTCAAATAGAACTGAACTGTGTACTTACGTTAAACTGAATTGTTTGAAATAGAACTTTGATATTTAACTGTGTGTAAACAAAAAACTGTTTATACTAAACTGAATTGTTTGAAATAGAAAGTCACAGGGAGCAATGTCTGGACTCTCGGGAGGCTGACAAACTGTCTTGGTGCCCATTTTGGTCAAATAGTCTGTGACAAGGAAGGAGTTGTGGACTGGTGCATTGTCCTGGTGGAAATGCCATTGACCCGATTTGAAGAGTGCTGGCCTCTTCTGACGGAATCTCTTCCTGATCTCCCTTAAAGCCTCAACATAGTAACCCTAACCCTTTGGCCAATCAACTCTGGTGTATTGACTTCCTTACTCCTCCCACACCTCTCATCATCCCTTACAGACTCCCTGCCTTCCTTGAATCTCTTATGCCACTCAAAAACTGATGCTTGATTCATGCAAGATGATCCAAAAGCAGTCTGAAGCATTCCATACGTTTCTGTGGCATTTTTTTCCAAGTTTAAAACAGAATTTTATTGCATATCGTTCCTCTAAATTGTCCTCATGTCCAGATTGCATTTTTGAAATTCACCAGCGGTGACAATCAGGCGTTAGTAGGTTGTATTCCAATTGCTGTTGTAGCTGTTCATTTAAACCTGAAATCACAAAAATTGGTCAGTCATCTCATAAGATGTATAGCAATAACATAGTGAATTTTCAAGAGGGTACAACAATTTTAAATGCCTGTACAAAAAAGTCTGAAAACTTGAATGCACCACACATGTCGTTTCCAAGGGCATTAGCACAAGGGGAAATGCAAACTGCTTCATCCTGCATTTGAACTCTGGTTACTTATTCCATTTCCTATGATAATAACCATTACTCTATTCCCATTGCCTAACAGGATGTTAATCAATTCTGTGTTGTCAGAAAATGACAACCATTTTTTTAAATTTTAAAAATTTTTTATAGTGCTTTTAGACTTAGAAAAAATGGCTAATGTTAACATAGCTCAACTTCTGGTTTAACATCACGTATATAAGAATGATTTTTAGTAATTAAGTGACTGAAAATTTTGAGGGGTGGGGTGTCCTCATAGTGTAATGGTTAAAGTGATGGACTATGGAGTCGGTGTAAGCAAGTTCGAACTCCAGTTGCGTTATTATGTTCACTTTCAGACAAATACCCTTGGGGAAAAGTATGAACACCCTTATCCTCTCAGCTATGGGTTAAATAGTACCACTACCATTCTTCTATAACTTATTAAAGGCACCATGTATGAGATGAAAGTTTTGTTGATTTATTGTAACATTTTTAAATGAAAAAATTAACGGCACTTTGTATTTTTTTTCAAGTCTGGAGCAAAAAGATTTAATTTCATAGAAAAATTGCAGTTTAAAAAAAAGATTTATTTTTATTTTATCTGATTCTTTTTTTTGTTTGTTACTGTATTAAAAATGAAATGATGAAAATACTAATTTTGAAAGCTTTTATAATGTTTATTTATATTGTAAGTAGTGGAAAGAGTTAATATATGCGAAAAGAATTCTTTGAATGAAAAAAAAAAACTATAATAATTATGCAGATCTATAATACTTGAGAATTATATAAAATTCAGATTTATTCAAGAATTAAATTTGCTATTGTGAAAGTGCTTTGGAGGGAAAAAAAGCTGATGTTTGTGCCTGGTATAATTTTTTAGGCCACTTTTGGCTTAGCTGTAAATTCATGATAAGAATAATACAGATTGAAAAGTGGTTTTTCATCCAAGATTAGAACTTTCTACATCTAGATGTTAAGGTGTCTATGAAGGCTTCAGATACAATCAATTTTATTAAGTGTGTGTGTGTGTGTGTGTGTATATATAATCTCATTTTCTCTTATTTTCAAGAATGTTTGTGGTATAGAATTGAATGTTGGTGAGTAAATTAGATCCAACATGCATTTTTTTTTTTGCTTGGCTCTACACAGTATAACTGCCGACACATATTATAGATGATTATGTCTGGTTATTTGATTACGAAGTATATAATTCAGAGTAAAGTTTTGTAGGGTTAATTAAAAAGAGAGGTCTAGTCTCTCAAAGAGTCAGAAACCAGCATTTCACTTGATCATATATAGATATTCAAATTGTACACAGGCAAAACTTTCAAGCCAGTGGAAATTACAGTTTGTTAGATTGTTTCTGCTTTGTGGTTTGAGAAATGTCTAAACCACAAAAATTAGTACAAAATTGTATCCTATTTAATTACCATTCTTGAATTAATGTCTAGTAACCTTTTTCGTGAGTTTTTTTTTTCTTTTTTGAAAATTATAAAGTACAGGGACATATGTTTACATAAAATAATACAGATTTAATGTCAATTAATTGATGGGCAATAAGCATATAATTTATTGTTATTATTATTTAAGTTTATAGATGCACAATTTTGATGCAAGTTTTTTGAGTGACAAGATCAGTTTAAGTTTGCATAAAAATTGTGCATCTACTTTTCATCTTTCTCTTGTCAAATGGAGATTTTGAGATTGTCATACCAGTGTCAGATTGATTGATTTTAATGTCATGTCAACCCTACTGGGGTTATTTTATGCCTAGAGGTTAGAAAATTTCTTGCATTGTTAATTCATATTTACATTTTTTTGTGTAGTTTAAGTTTTTTGCTCATGGTTATATGATATAAAGTATTCCTATTTAATACAAATAATCTGAAAACATCTATTTGACCCATAGGACGCTAATAGGTACTATCACTCCAGGTCAGTGTACCTGGGAGTAATGGCAATGAAATGATGCTCCATACTCGCCAGACCTGAAGTCTCTCTCACTATCTTGGTGTCATACCCAGGATTTTTTTTTTTTTTTTTTTTTTTTTTTTTTTTTGTGAGAGAAGGGATGATACAGTCATATTCTAAGCCCTACTGACAGCGTATCAATATCAGAAGTTGATACTGAATGGTAATAATTATAAAATTTATCTCTTGCGTTTATAGTTTCTTCTAAATTTTTAAGTCTTTCATTGATTCTATTTATAAAGTGTGAAATTAATGGATTTATATTATTATGCTTAGCATGATAGTTATGGGAAATGGAATTGATGGCCTGAGTTCAAATCTTGATTAAGGCTGTTTGTATTCCCATTCCTGCTTAATGCCTCTGGGAAAGGCATGAATCCATCTATTTTCTCACTGGCTATGGGTGAATAGTAGGCCAGACTGGGTTCTTTAACCTTGGTTAGACAACCTGTCTGAGAGGCAAAAGTCTATTGTCAAACTAGTTTTATTCTGCTTAAAAAAAAAATTGGTCTTGGGTCTCCTCTTGCTTGTGTGGAAGGATTGGGTAAATATATACATTATTAATACCGGACATTAGTCTAGTGGTTAGAGTGTTCGCCAATGGCCTGGGAGACCTGGGTTCAATCTCAGGTTGAGTTATACCAAAGACTCAAAAAATGGTACTTGATGCTTCCTTGCTTAACACTCAGCAGTATAAGGTACGGATCAAGGGTAAAGTGGAGCAATCCAGGGAAAGGAGTAGTGCCCTCCTCTACACCTTGGTGTAGTAGCTATTGAAAAGGGAGCCTTCGGGTCACCCTCGACTATGGTCGCCAACTTTACTTTTACTATACATTATTATTTTGATGTAAATAAGCTGTTGGTTTTATATCTACTTCAAGATACTGACAAATTGTCTTTATTATAATTCCTTCAAACATGTTTAAGTTGCAGGTTATCTTATATTTTGGTTGATTTAAAATTTGTTTAGAGATTACTTTTAATCTTTTTTTATTAGATAATTTTTGATACTATTAATCAAACTTGTCATATCAGCTCATCATCATAGAAAGAATAAAAAATGCATTAGAAAATATGATAGCGATTATAGAAATACAAAGATAAATGGATAAAGCCTCTTCAAATACTTACCTCAAATGGCTTTCATATCAAATTAAGTGATCTCCAAAACACTGCTTTGAAATTGATACATAAACACTGAAATAAACAAATGCTTAACTAAGGTAATTTGAAAACACACCCTTCTTAACATATGTCTCTTTAATGGAGAGCTCAGTGCCAGGTGTCCAAGATAGCAAAAAAACATATTTAGGTCATTCAAAGAATCTTTGATACCAGAAAATAATTTTCATTCAATGAGTGGATATGTTATGTCACCAGTTCATTTTTGTCACTTCTTGTATACCATAAAAAGTTTCAAGACCCCCCCCACTTTTCTTCAGACAATGACTAGTTGAGAATAATCAAAAAATAAATAGCACAAGAAATATTCTTATCTATAATTTTGTTCATCTCTCTCTCACACAAATATATGGAATTATGGTCACTAAGTCAATAAAAGACTTAAGAAACAATAATGCAAGAGATAAACAATTATTATAAGTCGTGTGCTTTACACAATCTTCAGATGGATTTTTCTTTTTCGTGTGTGTGTGTGTGTGTGTGTGTGTGTGTGTGTGTGTAAATGTCATGTGTACTAACATTGTGACTATTCCTCCCACTCTACAGAAACTCGATTAGCCACTTTTTTTCATGTTTCTGTCTGTAGGTTGTCTAAAACACATGAAACTTAGTTTCAGACTTATTGTGTCTATAATTCTACTTTTATAAGTTTAATATCTACTCTACCATAATAGCATTAAGCTTTCTTTTTATGCAAAAACTTTCCTTGTTTGCAGTTCTTCTATTTTATATTTTATATATATATATATATATATACACACACATGCACACACAAACTTTAAACTTAGATAAAAACAAAGATTGTGAATGCAACTTATGAAGTGTCATGTATCAATTATTTTCCTTTTAATTAAAATTTTCTATTGTTTATAAATAACCCACAAGGGTTGATATGCCTTAAAAACCCAACCGTCCAACCAACCTATTAGTTAGGCAATTAAAATATATGAATTGTTTGTATTGAGTGTTTACTTAAATGTCTATGACCTACAAAAAATGGTTTGAATGGCACCAAACTTAAGTTCTTTAACTATTCTTCCTTGATGGCTAAATGTGTTATTTATTTTTAAACATTAGATTTGATCTAAATAGAAAATGCTACTCCTGCTGTTATGACTCTCTCTCTCTCTCATGCACACACACAAATTATTCTAATGCCATTTGTCTGTTTTGTTTGCACAACATTTTGAGTTTGAGTAGGAGGGAACTTTTTTGGAAGGTAATAGTTGAAAACTGATCAAATTGGCTCAAAAAAAAAAAAGAAAAAAATAATTTTTGTTAGTCTTTGCCAAAAAGACACTAAAATGCTAATTATATATTGTTTTTCATTTTGTATAAAGTTGTTGGCGATCTTAGTCAAGGGTGACCAAAAGGTTCCCTTTTCAATAGCTACTATACTGAGGTGTAGGGGAGGATGCTAATCCTTTCCCTGGATTGCTCCACTTTACTCTTGATATATACCTTATATTGCTGAGTGTTAAGCAAAGACGTATCAAGTACCATTGTAAAAGTCTTTGGTATGACGTGATCTGGGATTGAACCCAGGTCTCCCAGACTATTTGCAAACACTCTACCCACTTGGCCAATGAGCTGACACTTAAAATCAAATTTAGCTGTTAAAAAAGACAAAAAAAACCCGGAACTTCATATAATATGCAAAGGGTAAGTTTTGGATGCCACTCAATGCAAGCATTTTTGGTGTTGGTAACAAATGACCACCTAAAATATTCCAGAGATTTTGGGGACCTATTGAACATTCATGTCTGTGTCAATAGGTTAAGATATTATAGAATATAATTGAAGAAAAGATGATCCACTCTTTAAAGAAAATTAAGATAGTACTCGAAATTATATTGAAGTTGAAAGGTTTAATTTTCTGAAATTAAAGACAATAGCCATGAATTTTCAGAGATTTTGATAATTGTAAATAAACTTTATCTGATGAATTTTCTTACCTACATCTTTTTTTTTCTTTGTGTTTTTGAATTTTATATTATTTTGTTTCTTCTATTCAACTTGAAGTATCTAACTTCAATTTTTTTCAGGAATTTTTGCTTAAAGATTAAGAGACATGTTGTCTTCTGAAATATGGTAAATGCCCATTATATCTTTAAAATAATTGTGTTGAATTTATTGAAAACATATTTATGGGTTACTTCACAATATGTTTTGGTAAACAGATTATTCTTTGGCCCATTCACCAAAACTTTTTTCATTTACCCAATGATAATTGTATCGGAGTAAATGAGGTTTTAAAAGGTTCTCTTACTGTACTTTTAACCTGAACTATGTATGCTTTTAATTATACTCTCCTTTCAAATAGGCTAAAGGGCTTCCTCTGAAGTATTCCAGTTAGGTTATTCACTTTCAGACTAATACCCTTAAGGAAAAGTATGAACCCTCTTATCCCCATAGTTATGGGTTGAATAATATCACTGCTATTCTACAAGGATGGCTTTGGCATTAAATAACCCATGAATGTTGATGTGCCATTGAACAAAGACACCAAACTTTCACCTGGTTATCAACTTTTATATATTCTGTATTGTAACACAAATCATTTTATATTTGAAAAATATAAGAATATGTATTAGTGGTTGAGGTCATTTAAAGTAAATTTGATTTTTCTAAGCTCATACTTATTTGTTTTAGTTATGTATAAGTCAGCCATGGTTGAAAGATTATGGATAATAAGTGACACATGAGATTCTGCTCAAAAGTTTAGAGACTTTAAACATCTGTCAAGATACTTTCATTGGCTATACATTTCTTGAAACCACTCAACCAGAAAGTAAGAAAATCTCATTTTTAAACTCTTAACTGTTTTCTTAAGTTCCCTGAAAGTTTGAGTATCACTTCATTGTTTATACTTATAAATATTTTTGTAATATAGATATCAGCTTCTTGAAGTGTGAAATATTTTAAGTTATGGAATGTAACTGAAATATAGTCTTTAAAGGTATATATTTTATAGAAGTGTTTTCTTTAATGATATATATAATTATGATTTGAAAAAGAGTATTTTGAAGCAGATTCTTAAACTGTTCTTCTCATATCTGATGTCTTTCTTCTTGGCTGACAGCTTTTGTTTTTTATCTTGAGGTGCTTTTTTTTACTGCTAACTTTATTTACTGTCTACCATGTTAATTGAGATTGCTTATCTTATACAGAATTTTTGAATTTATTGATGTAGCCTTGGCTGATTCTAGTTGTTCTTTTTGGTAAGTTTTAGTTAGTTGAAAGTGTTCTTGTTTGGCCTCTGCTGTTAATTTTTCAAATGGTGAGGCCAGAGCTCCTACTTCAGCAAAATGTGCCCCTTGACCTGCATGAAGGGCATTGCAGTTGGGAGGTTTTTGTTTGAATTTGAGTCATGGTGATCTTTTGGTGAGTATTCTTCTCATCAATAGATACTGCTTTTTATAAATGAGTAGTACTTATTTCCTGACAGAACTAGTTGATCCTGGCTGTTGACCTATAAGGTTTCTCTGCCTAGCATCTGGTGAAGAACATCATTGACACAGTTTTGGATTTATCCATCTTGTTTCACATCCACCATGCTGCATCCTATAGTTTCCATGGCTACATGTTTATATGACTTGTATTGTTGACTACTTAAGAAATTAAGAAACAAAGTGAACCCACAATATCTGATTAAAATGAGATAGTTGGACTTACTGTATTTTATTTTTTGTTATTTTTAAAATTGAAAAAAATTTTTTTTTTCATTGAGATGAAAAACTCATATTATTAAAACCTGAGAAATGTTGTACTGTAAATATACAAGACTGTGACCATAAGACTATGTTCAAAGGGGAGAAGTTAAACTCTACAACAATCAAACATGTGGCCTCCATAATTATTGTCCTCTTGTCCTGGCTTGTCACTAGATATCATATGTATTATAAGTTGCTACTAAAATGGTTGAAATCAGTAAGATATAGTGCTCTATGCTCAAAAATGCAGAGCAATATTATATTTTAATTATCAGGTAAAACTTATGTATATAAACTCACCTGAACATCGTGTGTCTAAAACTCAGTTGTGAATGTTAGTTTATCTTGTTTTATCTTATAATTGAAATAGTGTGTGTATGTATATATATATATATATATATATATATATATATATAACTGGCCCATTGACATAATGGTTAGAGTGTTCGCTAATTGCCTAGGAGATTGGGGTTCCCATCTCATGTCAAAGCAAAGGCTCAAAAAATGGTACTTGATGCCTCCTTGCTTGACACTCAGCATTATAAGTATGGATCAGAGCTAAGTGAAGAAATTCAGGGAAAGCAGTAATGCCCTCCCTTAAGGGAGCCTTCAGGTCACCTTCAACTATGGTTGGCCAACTTAACTTGTGTGTGTCTATATATATATATATATATATATATATAAGACTGATTTAAGTAATTTTTAGAATGTCTGAATTGACCTTTAACCTTTATACTCTTGAAAGCTAAGATAATAAATTATACATCCTTTGCTTCATTTAACAATAAATCTTTTAAAAGATAATTTCTTAATCATTTTTACTTTTCTCAAAGAAAGATGTTAAGTTTTCTGCTTTGAAATCTTGTTGCTTCAAGTTTTAGCAAACATAAGACTGTTTCAAGTTGGATCCTGTATGTTTGAATAATCCTTTAGTTGGTGGTGAGATCATACTGTCCAATTAACCAACTGAATGTAAACCATGCTGTTAACTTGAAAGTAGTATAAAAGTTTATTTGCAGAGAACATATTTGCTCAGATTTTTTATATGTACTTTTTGCCTGATTTTTATTTCTTATTCAGTGTATTATTCATTATGTAGTTTGGTTTTGGTCTCAAAATCTTTTCATTTTCTTTAAAGAATTTGTTGGGAAAATTAAATGTAAATTAGAAATGAAAGGTCAATTGTTCAGACTTGATAAAAATAAAGAAGAGCCTCTGCTGTCATTAGGGGGAGTCAAGTTTTGTAATATTTTAGTAATGTGAGGTACAATTTGACAGTTCCTGAAGCTTTTGATAAATTTGTTAAGGTGACTGACCACGCTAGACTGTGAGATGCTGAACTCGCCTGATATTCTCTGAGTACTATTTGCTTCTATAGATTGGAGCACGGTCTTAGAATCCATGGTTTTTAGGTTTACCTGACCTTGCCTGATCCTTGATATTCTTGCAACCCAAGCAAAATTTCTTGAACCATCTTGTTACTCTATTGTGATCAACTGCATTTACCTTTTTATACAACAAATGTTTTTGGTTGCTTCTGTAGAGTTATGGCCCAGTTTGAACTTGTAAAGCATAAGCTCTTAAATTAGATTATGTTGTACATTCATCTGTGTGGCTTTCAGGCCATACACTGAGTGAAGCAATGTACAATGTGTCAGTGCACCAACTCCCATAATACTACAAACCACTGTGGGTACCTTCTATGGCTTGAACTGCTTTGTTCATGTGATATATATGCTGCAAATTAGCACATACCAAAATATTGCAAAACTTGACTCACCCTTGTAGAATAAGTGAAAAGTAAATTTTTTAGACTAGACAAAAATAAAAAAAACCTGCTATTAATAGCTATCAAAAGATTCTTTTATCCTAAATAGTTATTTTTATCATTTGGTTTAATTACTTCTTTGTATTAAGTTTCATGTGTCCAATTTTTGGTTGGTGAATCAAATAGTTGATTGATTATAGTCACTGTGTCTCTTGAGGAATTAACATTTTGCACAAACTCAAATTAATTTTCCGTGGAAGATTTAGAAAAAAAACAAACTTTGATGGCCAGTCAAAGCCAACTATTGTACCTTGAAATTTATCAATTAACAATCCATAAGAAACAGATCATTATCGTCAAAGAGACAAAGTTTATCTATTAAATGTTGACTGTAAAAATTATCAACTTAATTAAAAATCAATTTTATCTTTTTCAAAACAATTCCTTTATGAAGCCACACCCACCTAAAGACATGGTTTTCACTCTGAAAAAAGTGTTGGAAGTATTCAAGTGATGCAGCTTTTGACTAGTTTTTCATGATCTGTTGAATGTTTTCAGTAGTCCCCAAATAGCAACCACAGATTTGGGCTTTGATTTTGGGGAACAAGAAATAATCATAAAGATCAGTGGAGTAAGGGAGATGTGGTCTCACATAGATTATTCTTTTTGTCCAAAAAAGTCATTTGTAGAGAATATATTCAGAAAGTAATGACTGATTTTTAAAAAAAAAATTATTTTTATTTTAGTAACCTTACTTGAAAATCAGGTGATCAATGTTAATTCTTCACCAATTGTTCTCACCATCAAATGTTAACCAGATTTTATAAGAATATTCACTTGTGTTGCATTTTCCTCGGTTTATTAAGTAAATGATCATCTAGAATAGTTTTAAACAGGTTTATGAAGATCAAGTTTTATTCTAGACATTTATTAAATGTTTGAGTCACATTATTTTGAAGTTTAACAAAAAATTTGATTTTGTATTCATTTTCATGACGCACTTATAATAATTCAAGATTTTTCAATTGAACATGAATTTTGAGAGGCAAACGTGATCTAAATGTTTGCATGCATCTTCAAGATCAATTGATTTTTAATCAGGATTCCCAGCCAGAAATAAGTATTTACTTTTTAAACCAACTGTATATAAGGAAGAATGTTGTGAGCTGTATTGAACAAGTTCTGGCGGCAAAACCCCACAAAACAGCAGCTGTACGGCCTCCTATAACCCGTCAAAAAAACTATCAAAGTTACACGAACCAAACATGTGGGACACTGCTGGAGAAGTACAGACGAACTCATAAGCGACATACTCCTGTGGACCCTTTCACATGGACGAGCAAAGGCAGGATGACCAGGTAGAACCTATATCCATCAGCTCTGTGCTGATATAGGATGTAGCCTGGAAGACTTCCCAGGAATGATGGACGATAGAGATGGGTGGCAAGAGAAGGTCAGGGAGGTCCGTGCTAGCAGCGTAACATGATTTATATAATAAAAGTGGATAATTTTTCCTCTATTTTACAAAGTTATAAATGTACTGATTAAAGTATTTATTAAAGTCAATGCACAAGTTCCATTCCCTTGACAGTAATTTTGAATTAGTATTAAAATGTGACCTATGACTTGATTGTATGAAAGTGAAAACTTTAGGTCACAAGGTCTCAGATTGTATTTCAGTTGCCTAACTGATAATTTGAATTTCATAGATCCAAAAAGCACTTTCCTGATCAACTAGACTTGGATGTATAACATTCATAATATTTATGAATCTTCAAAAATGTTTATACTGTAAATCATCTAGACTATGATATTTATCTTTGTTTCAGTTACTATGTGTCAGTCAATTTCCTTTCCAAACTTCCTGCCTTGTTGGTGGAGTTTAGAATATGCTGACCATATCTCCTGCAGAAGAATTAAACCTCCCCAAAAGGGGGTGTTCTGGTTATCACACTAAACTGCATCTGATGATGAGATTTAATTTTGGAGATCTGGGGAGTGTGAAGTACCCTTTCATTACCATTACTGCCAGATTCACTCTAGCGCAGAGTGGTAGGGTTGCTGCTAGGATTTCATCTCTTAGGCAGATAGACCTATTTTAAAATTATTCATGATACCATATAACAGTTACTTGAAGTTATAATTGTTTACTAAAAATTGTTATTAGTTACTTGAAACCATATAGCTGTGTGCAAACAACTAATTATTATCAATTAGAAATCATTACTTAAAACCAGATAATTATTAGTATTAGTTAAGAATACTTGAAACCATTCAACTATGAAGAAACAATTATACTAAAATGTCAATATAAACACATGATGAATGCAATTCCCTAACCTTTAGACATAAAATAACCTTAGGTGGATTGACATGCCATTAAAATCAATCAATTGCCAACCTTCCTCAAGTGTCTACTGATCTTCAGGGAGCTTTGAATAGAATATTGTATCATTTTTAATATAAAAAATGAAAAAACTTTTACTATCACTTCAAATTGTGCAATTTACAGATAAATCACGATGAATCTTTGTGACTCGATTCTGTATTTTTTTTCTTCTGAAGTTGCAGTGCTTGTTAGCGAAAAAGAAAAAAAAAACATAATGAACTTGACTCATTTTTGTACTCCTTTAAAATTATGAGCCTTGATGCAACCATTGAAGAAAGCCAAAGATTTCACCGACTGAAACAGTGTTCAAAATAATAAAGCTGAGAATACTAATTTAGATAATCATAACTCTTTCTCAAAATTTTAGATAACACTTTAAAATCCTTACTAGCTGGGTTATGACTCTTGCTTCTCATTGTTCTGTCATATGTGAACATGTTGAAACTTGCATAAAGATTAATGTTGTTATATTTTAAATGACTATTAAAAAAAGATTCACTAAATGTGCAGATGCAATTTAGATTTATAAATAAGTGTTTACTTCAAGATTTTCTGTTAGCAACACAAACACTCAAGTCGTCTCACTGTAGTGTGTTGTCAGTTGTTAAGTTACATCATGTAACCAACATTGAAACATTGCTAAGTAGAAAAACAATTGTCTGCATGATTTCTTTAGTCACAGATAGGTGTTGTAATGAAGATTATGTAATTGCAGTGAAAAGTTGTGCTACTAACCAAAGCTTAAGTTTCATTATTTCTCATCTGTGTAGAACAGCCCATAACATACACACACACATTTCCAATTAAGAACTGACTCCTAAGACAGTGATTTTGTTATGTGGGTGTCATGTGTTAGTCGACTTCTTTTAACCTGATATTTCTGTTTCTCTGTCTGTCTTTTTTATTTTTTCATTTTCATTGCTTTGCTATCATTTCTCTGTTAATGAACTTAATTCTTTGTACATTTGTTTGTAAGATACTCAGCTACTGTTCACTTAGACTAAAGAATTAGTTTATATTGAAAGGTGACCAACTCTTTGAGAATGGTTTTTATTTATTTACTTTTTTTCTTCTGATGTGTCTCAGGATGTTTAATACAATATTTCAGTTTAATTTGGATTATTTATTTATTTATTTAAAAAATTTTTCAAAAAAGTTTTCTTTGTGTATGTGTGTATTTATTATAGGAAGTGAATGTAATCAGAGTTCAAATCCTGAACAAGGTTGTTTGTATTTCATAAAGCACTAATCATCATCATCATCATCATATCGTGCTGGCAGCACGGATATCCCTGACCCTCTCTCGCCACTCCTCCCTATCGTTCATCGCCCTAGGTAGGTCCTCAGGACAACAACCTGTATTCTCACATAGCTGCTGAATGTACGTTTGTGCTGGTCGTCCTGCTTTTGCGCGGCCATGTGTGGGGATCCATAAGAGAACATCTCTTATGAGTTCATCTCTGCTTCTCCAGCAATGTCCTGCATGTCTGGTTCGAATCCAGTTATTCTCCTTCCAACTCAGGCAAACTGGGCTCTTTAACCACAGCATGGCAATCAGTCTGGGAGAAGGAAAACTCTGAATTCAAACCAGTTGTAGAGCTGCCAACCTATTCCTTTCTGAGACATCCTATATGAGTAATGCCTCCTATAACCAAACCATTTTATAGAAGAAGACCATATATAGGTAAAAATGATTTTTTTTAAATTAAGAAGGGGCTCAAATATTAGCCAATGTAGCAGGATAAAACCTAAAATGACTTCATCACTAAAAGTTTTGTTTATTTGAAAAATACAACCATCAGATTGTTGGGTTGGCTGTGGTCAGCAGTGTTGTTTGTGGTTGTAGTCGAGCATTGGTAGTAAGTATAGCATGGTATCTACTTGATAAACAGTCAAGTTTGTACTGCTGTTGACTGCCACCGATTTCCTCTCTGTGTGTTATATGGTCATATTTGCATAGCATGTGTATGTGCAAATATGCATATCTATAAGCCAGTGTTGTCACTTCATTAAAATGTCCCTGAATAAGATTCTTCCAGCCACCAAACATGCCCCCTCCTCACATAGGTCTGCAAGATATTTGGGTTTTGGTTGTGTACAGGGGCATTTTGATACTGTCTCTGATGTACCCTGCATCTGTAGGCTGCTTATGGTAGTGTTATTCTATTTATTCAGTTATCATATTTCTTTCTTTCTTTTTGTTTTTTCCTTCCTGGTTTCAGAAGTTAAGATTCTACTTCTTTATGTTTTACTGATACACTTTCAAGCTCTGCTATTAGATCTATTTTTGATTTCTTTCTTCATATTTTACTTTCATTTGAGACAATTCTTCTTGTAATTGGTCAAATTGTTTGGTTAATTCATTAGTTTCATTCTATTGCATTTGGAGGCTTTTCTGAGATTCTAACTGCAAACTCACTAATGAAAGTTTCTCTTCAAGTTTCATGATGTTTGAATCCATATTATCCCTGGCAACAGATTTTGGCAATGTTTCAACCAGTGAGTCTACATGATTTTCAAACTTCCCATAATGGTTCTCAACAGAACCGCTGTCACCATAAGCTGCCGTACCAAGTTTTTGTTCTGCATCAGGCTTGATCCCTTCCAGATTGTTTACTGCATTTCCAGCAAGATCAGATAGAATGTCCTCTTTCTTGTCTGCTTCAGCCTGAATTCTGACATAAGTGTCAAGGTTTTCCTTCGAAAACCTCAACTGGCCATCAAGTTTGCCAATCTTCTGGTATAGTGTTTCCATCTCATTGTGCATCTCTTGCTTTCACGTTTGTGCTCTGTGGCTTCCTTGACACACATCCGTTTCATTATGCTTGTTATATACTTTGCTCCATTTTCCCTGCCAGTTGGCTGTACAGTCTGACCACTAATGCATTGTCTTCTCCATCTGTACAGTTCATGAGCGAGCCACCTCAAGTTCTCCTCCCTTTCAAGCTATTCGTAGTTGGTTATTTGGTTAAATAATATCTGAGTGCTGCTAATAGAACTCTGGCATTCTCTTCCAGATGTAAGAGACATTGGTAAGGAAAAGATGGCCTGGATGTTGGCTTTACTCCTTTGGTTCACTTTCCTCTATTGGCTAGTCTTTATTCTGGGACCCTCTGTGTACTTTCTGGTTGTGAGGATATGGGACCCCTCCCTCTTCATGCTTGCTGCTGACCTGTTGGCAGGTCCCTTTGTAGTGAGAGAAATCACGCACGTGGCAGCTCAAAGCATGCACAAATATGTCTGGTGTGTAAAATGAGATCGGGGGAAGAGAAATGGGTGATTGGGGAGATTGAACTCGCATCCTCCTGATCGTGAATCGTATTTGATGTCAGGACTACCTATGTGCTAGTGCAGATGTAAATTACCACATTGTGCGATTGACCTGGATAATACCGGCATTTCGGTATTATTATTTAAGTCCTGCCTGAATGCACCGGAATGTAAGTGTTTTGAGTCTTGGTGATGAATGACAAGAGACGAGATTGGATGTAGGACTGTTAAAGAAGATTGTTGCAGGCAAAAAGGAATTCATAGGAAGAAGCTCAGAGAACTGTTATTTTCAGTGTAGAAATTCGGCTGTCCATCTTTTATAAAGAAGACGACGACACAGCAACATCACTTGAAATTGATTCCATGTGTTCAGTTACAAGAGACTCTTTTCTTTCTTTTACTGATGAGGCATACTATCCACCCCTTTCTTTTGCTTCTTGACACACTCTTTCCATTTGCCTGATTATCCCACAGCTAATACATGTCATCTTGGCTGCCAGACAGTCCTTATGGTTCCTCAATACATTGGAATGTGAATACTTTCCACATCCTCTGCAGGGCTTGGGGTATTCAAGGGTCTGTGCGGTCCTAACTTCCTGGGTCTGCTTCTTGTGGTCCGACCTGCACGTTGCCTATTGTGGGGCGGTGCATGATATTATTGAAATGGGAAGTTGACTGGTCAGTCATTTCCATGCTGGCTAGCCTGGCAAACTTCTGTTGGGGTGCTGTGAGAGTTGCAGCTTCTGCCAATATTTTGCTTTGGTGTTCCATGTTGGTGAGTCCTGCCACCATGTTGCTTGAGTAGTCTATCTGCTAACCACGATCTGATTTGTTTGGGCATGTGATGGTGAATTCACAAAATTTTGTTAGGGTCTATAGCCTGGCTAAGAAATGCATTATCAACTCCCCCTCTTTCTGTTTCATTGAGTGAAAATTCTGTCGATGGACCTCTTTGTGGAGTCCCCTGACTCTGACTAGCCTTATGTGTCATAAAAATTGCTCTTTTGTAGCAGAATTCAGGGTCTTGACTCCCAGTAGGTCAAACAGTGGCCTGTATAGTTCTGGAGTACGTGCTGTCCTAAGCTTGTTCTGGATTACAGTCAGGTTTGTTAGCTGGCACATCTTGTATCAGTCCCATGTGTCCATGAATAGGGCCCAATCTCTGTCAAGAAAAAACAAGTGCTATTGTAGGCTTTTCTAGTTTCCTTGTATAGTTGTTCCCACTTGGCTGGTTGTAAATCCCTTCTTTCCGTAGTTCAATGTTTTCCTTTTGTAGTTCTATTAATTGCTGTATCAATTGTAAGTACAGTAGAGCTCTAATAGTTGTTGGCAGTGGTGTCGGGTCTTCCATAGTTTATAATCCTATTGGTGATGCCATGTTGGATTGGCTGAGGCTGGCCGTGATGGTTGTAGTTGAGCGTTAGTAGTATGTATTGTGTGGTATCTACTAGATAAACAGTCAGCTCTGTACTGCTATTGATTGCTGCTTATATTTCTTCTAAATGTATTGCCCAGTTGGCTGGGGCATTAGAATACACCGACTGCGCCTCTGCAGAGGGGTACCCCCCCTCCAATGAGGCTACCTTTTGGCCGTGGGTGGCAACCCGTAATGCTTGAGGACGGGATCCTGGTGGCTGAGCAGTCTGTGACTTGGCAAGTAAAAAGCTTGTGACTTGCAACACTCCACTTTGGCCCTTACTGGGCTAGACAAGTGGTCAGAGTGGCCCAATCCAGTCAATCGGCTGGTCATGTCAGCCCTCTTTTGGATTTGTGTAAAAATCTAAATGAGGATGATGGCTGTAGGATCAGTCATGCTGTGGAAAGATTCGTACCTCTTTCTGTCCCTGGGCAAGTAGATATCTTGGGAACGAAAACTCAGTGACAAAATAAAATTGTCTAACACCAGCATAAGTATACTGAACATGTAGGCCTGATGTTGCTAGGCGAATAGGTTTACCCCAAGGCACATCCCTGCATGGGGCTCTGAGGTGGGTTGGGAGCATATTCAACAAAACCCAAGCTAATAAAAAAAAAAAGACTCTGGGAAAGTTCTGACAGTGAGACAAGAAAGATCAAATTACTTCCCATCTTTCATCATGATGGAATCAGCTGAAGAAATTCCTCTAAGCAAACTCTCTGTTGAAAATAGAAAAATTATTATCAAAAAATTTAAAACCAAAAACAGTTAAAAAAAAAAAAAAAAAAAAAAAAAAAATGGAACACTACTAATAGAAATCTGCAATAAAAACCAAGCTGATGAAATATTAAAATGGAAACACTTTGACAACATAAAAATAAAAACCTATCCTCACAATTCCCTGAATACATGTCATCATCATCATCATCATATCGTGCTGGCAGAACTTTCCTTATGTACATTAGATGAAATCAAAACCAACTTACAAGACCAAAATGTTGTGGAAATCCAAAGAATACGAATAAAAAAGAAAAACCCAGAGAAACAATAGATACAAATACATATATAATGACCTTTTAACACCCACAAAATTCCTAAAGAAATTAAAATTGGATACCAAAAAATAAATGCAATGCTCAGGGATCAACAAAACCTCTACGAAGAACCTATAGTATAGAAAGTAATACAGACCACGTAGTTGCCAGCCTTAATCTTGAAGAAGTATTAAATAACTATAATACTTGAAACTATTTAACTGTGGACCAACTTATAAGCTCGCTCACTTTTTTTTAATGTTAATCTCTTACATATCATACGTATCTAATTAAATGTGTACAAACAAATGACTGATGTTAAACTGTTACTGTTACGTGGCAACTCTGGAAATTATTTGGCCGTGTGCGAGCAAGTGAGGAGAAGTAAATAGAATGATTCGTATAACAAGAAATACCTGAAATCATTTAACTGTGAAGAAAAATGAGTTCAGGTTTGTTCAAAAATGTTATTAGAAAAATGTTCACACGCCATGTGTATCTAATATATAATAAGTCTAAACAGGATTTGGCATTGAACAATTTGCAAAGTTTGATATGACATAAAACCAAATCAACTTACAAAGAACTGTTTTTGACACTTGAACTGTGTACTTATGTTAAACTGAATTGTTTGAAATGGAACTGTTTTTACATTTTACTGAGTCTAAAGAAAACTGTACTTGTATATGTATAAAAATGGATTTGGCATTGAGTAACTTGAAATGGTTGACATGCTATAAAACCTAGCCAAATATAATAAAACATAACCAAAACTCATACCCTAAATTCTCAAACACGAACAATAAACAAAATCAATTTAACCCTTCTAGCATTAAATGACCCACAGCAGTTGATATGCCATTAAACAAAACTCAAACACAAACTCTCTATGTATGCTGTATGGTCATATTTGCATAGCATGTGCATTTGCAAATATGCATATCTGTTTGCCAGTGGTGTCACTTTATTAAAATGTCTCAGAATAATGTTCTTCCAGCTGCCACACACAGATGAAACAGTTTTTTTCTTGGGTTTGGAATAATTTTTAGAAAGTAATGAAAATACATCACATCTGTTTTAATGAGGTTAATATTTGGATTTAACAAAGATAACTCAAATAAATACAGGATAATTATTTGGAGCTTTTAATGGGTCAATGGACAAATTGTTATTAAAAAACATTTTTCTTTAATCAAGAAAGTGCTCAAATACTGGCCAGTAGAACAAGATAAAACCTAAAATAAATTATCTCACCTCTTCGTATAGGCTTCATTATTTAAAGTTTCATGTATCTGGAAAAAATACAGTTGTCAGATAAAACAAACACACACACACACACACACACACACACACACACACACACACACACACACACACCTCCAAGGTTGAGTGCAATGTAACTGATCTTATTTTCTTGTATGTTTTTTTTTTTTTTTTTTTTTTTTTTGTTGTTGTTTTGTTCAAGTAAAATTTTCTAACAAATCCTTGAACCCTCAGTATTATATGTAATATCAGTTTTCAATAGTTATAATATTTATTTCATATTTTGAAATTATTTTTCATGCCATAAAATATACAATCATTAACTTGTGAAACTTACTTTTGTGTTTTCTCTGTATTGAGCTATATATTTCTGATGTGTGAAACTGGAGGAAAACTAACTTTTCTTCCATTCAATTGGTGGCTTTTACTTACAACACCTGTAAAGTCATTGATTACATTGGAAACTGGTGATATTAATGTGTTACAGTCATAAGTCATCTGTAGATTGTGTTGGCTATTATTTTATTTTATTTTTTTTTCTTGTTTGAGTTTAGCCTGAATTTCAACCAACCCTAGTGAGAAGAGTTAAAAAACAAAAAACAAAACACTCGGTTAAAGAGAGACACATAGATGCACTGAATGACATAAAAATGGATACTCGAGAAAAGATAAAACTTAAAATGTATTAAAACATTTTGAATTAGAAATATTTTCTTTTTTCAGTTTTTTTTTTCTAAAACCAAGTAAATTTTTATGGTTTTATTCAGGTCAAAAGCCACAAATATTTTTAGACATTTATGGACTTTCCTCAAGATCAGAATATATCTTGATGTTAATTTGTTAGGTAATAAAAGGGTAGAATTATTTCCAAAATATTCTTTAATTATAGCTTGTTTGTTCATAAATATTTTCTTTTATTCATTAAGTTTTGGAAGATTATCTGATATAAAATTTTGAGTAACAAATAATTGCAAACACACACACACACACACACACACACACACTTATATATTTATATATATTAGTCATGTGAATAACTCTGCAGTATAAACAAGACTGCTCTTCCCATCATACCCTCACTCAACAGTATATAATGGGATACCTACCACATGTGAACATCTTGGTCTGATGATTGCATGTGCAAGAAACTATTAAAAATTGTTGTTGACTCTGTGTCTATGGTATTCTCTAACTTAGATCTATGAAATATATATATATATATATATATATATATATATATATTCTTTATTTTGCTTGGAGACTTTAACCTTTTACACGCATCCTTAATTCCACTATTAATCTCTAGTTAACTCATTCTGAAAAGTTGTATTATTCATAGTTTAACGTATCATATTATTTCTAATGTTCTGCAAAGGATGCAGAGTATGGTTTTCAACCTGTAAAGCTTGTTGGATGGGTATATTTAACACTTGTTCTACAAAGGGTTAAAAGGTGATAGAATATTATTCATGTTCTTTATCATAAAATAATAGCTTTGTCAGTGTGTTCTTGCAAAACCTCTTTGCATTATTAGATTTTAGAAGAACATTTGCATGTAGAATGGTTGTCATCTGTTCTACTAAAGTTGTTAAAAAGCAGAGCAGCTTTATTGATCAGTAAATTTAATTTCCTTGTCAATATATTTTTGAGTTTTTCTCCACTCTCTCTTTTTTTTTTTTTTTTTTTTTTTTATTAAAAATTTTTTGTTTTTTATACATTTAGTGTCTAGTTTAGGGTTAGGCCAGCTGACCATTCCTAGTGAGATTGATTCTCACTTGATGCCCCCATACTTCTGACCTTGTGCCATGCTAAGCTTAGCAAATAACTACCTTATTTACACATGGCTGGTTTTATGCTAACAATATTGAATCCTTGTTGCAGAGCTTTTAAGAAACCTGTAACAAATTCTGTGTAAAACTTTGCTTTTGTTAAAAAAAAAAAAAAAAAAAAATGTTAATTCTTGCTTTTAAATCTAGACTGCTTTTTTTCCCCTCCAAATAATTATCTTAGAGAGGCTGAAAATAGTGTCAAGAAGAACTGGACTGAGCAAGCATAGAAACAACAGTGGTGTCAGATATACAAGCGAGTGATATTTAAACAATAGTTATGTCACAAGCTGGATTACAATCAGCCGAACACTTGTGGGTGGATTGTTAAGCAGGATGCAGATTTTTGTTAGCAAATAATTAACAGAGATGACATTAGAGAGACTTTTCACTTGATGTGACTATGATTTCATCAAAAAAAAAAGACACAAAGAAAATATGGATGTGGCTGACACGATTAATGACAGTGTTTATTCTTAGGTCCAAATGTTGACGTGAAAAAAGATCTGAATTTGCTGCTTGCATTCACATTTAGATTATTTATGGAATTATTCAAAAGTTGTGCATATTAAATCAGTGTGGGGTTTTCTTTTTTTTTTCCTTTTTTTTAGCCTGTAGCTACTGTTTTAAAGGAATTATTTTTCCCCTTGTCCAATATCATGAAAAAGAATGATTTATAATCCCGATAGTATTCCTCTTTATTTTTATGGTTTGGATACATAAAAGCTCACTTTATAGTAGATAATCTGTTTAAATGCTTGGTCATGCTTTTTAGTCTACCTATTTTGTATGTAAAACTTTCGGTCATAATCTTCTGAAAATATCAAAGATATAGGTATTCATTATTATATTATTCTCTGTAACAAATTAATTCCTAATGTCATTAGTTACCTTACTACACATGGATCCATTAAAGATTCAACTTTGTTTATCAATACAATAAATTAGACCAGGCTTTGAATAATGATTTTTTTTTTCTTTTTTTAATATCATGACTAGAGTTTATGTATGACTACCTTTTTAATAATTGATTTATACAGTCAGGTTTTATATTAGAAGTTAAAGTAATGGTAAAATAGAAAAGTATGGAGGTGAGAACTTTAGGTCACCAGATCTGAGATTGCATTTCATTTGCCAAGTTGGTACTTTGAATTACATAGAGCAGAAAAGACATTTCCTAATTAATCTGGCTTGTATGTATAACATTCATTATATGTTAGCTTTTAGAATTTATTACTGCCCTTATAAAAAGATTATCCTTTGTGAATCTTAAAGACAACTTGATCTGAATGACAGCCTATCTATAAAATTATTATAATTAATTACCTATTGTTAAGTAGAATTACTTTGATTAGTATGTAATATTTATCTCCCTTTGTAAATTATATTGATTGGGTGAATGTAGACTCCACATTGTTAGGTTGTAACAATAGTCTATAAGGTTATTAATGCTTCTATTTAGGAAAGAGTGGAGGATTGTAATTTATATTATTTATTTCATGTTGAGAATTTAGATGATCAAAATATAACATTCAACAAGAATGTGAACTACTCATTCTTATTCATTTGCAAATTGGTTTATTTTCTAAGTTAGAGCAATTTTATGCTACCATCCTCATAAATATTATTGCAAGGCTCAAGTTTTCTTCTTTAAGAAACTATAATAACCAGGCTGAATTCAACACAAATTTCACACTACAAAAGTTTTAAATTGGACTGAGAACAGCTTTATTTCATAAGTTGGAGCATTTTAATGCTCTAATAGAAATCTTGCTACCATGTGCTATTTTGATGTATGAATGTAACATTCATACAAAATTGGATCATTTTGGTTTTTTTTTTTTTTTTTTTTTTTTTTTTTTTTTTTTTTAATTCAGTTAAGCTACTATTCAATAGTATTTTAAAAAATATTATTCAAATTATATGAGAAGGGAATCCCCATGGTATGATGGCTGAAGTGCTGAACTGCACTCTCAAAGTGAGCAAATTCAAACTCAAGTCAGGCTATTACATTTACTTTCAGACTTATACTCTTGGGAAAGCTATGAACTCCCTTATTCCTTTCGCTATGGGTTAAATAGTATGACTGCTGTTCTTCTACAAGGATGGCTTTTGCGTTAAATAACCCATGAAAGTTGATATGTTGTTAAACAGAGAAATGAACAGCCGAGTTGGCTGGGGCTGTAGAATACACCAACTGCATCTCTGCAGAGGGCTATGACCCTCCCAACAAGTGTCTTGGATATGACATGAAACTATCAGATGGTGGAATGCAGAATGCCCCTTCATTGTTATTGCTCACAGGTCCTACCTGATAGTTCTATCTATGAGTCTAATAGAACTGTTTGATATGTAAACGGCATGCCAACAAATGATATATGCTAAATTGAATTATTTTAAATAGAACTGTTTGATTATTTAACTGTGTGTAAACAAATATTTAATTGAATTGTTAGTGTTAAATAGCAATGCTTGTAACCACTTCACTGTGTGCAAACAAGTGATTAATACTGAATAAAATTATCAGTATTATACAGCAGTAACTGAAACCATTTAACAATATTGAAAGAATCGCAATATACATGTGCAAACAAATTAGTTTTAACTCATTTAAAATGAAGTTACCGTCAAACGAATCTCTTACATATCATGTATATCTTTGAATGTATACAAACAAATGACTGATGCTAAATTATTACTTTTATATAGCAATACTTGAAACCATTTAACTATGTGTAAGTAAAAAAAGTAAAGTTGGCGACCATAGTCGAGGGTGACCCGAAGGCTCCCTTTTCAATAGCTTACTACACCAAGGTGTAGGGGAGGGCGCTACTCCTTTCCCTGGATTGCTCCACTTTACCCTTGATCCGTACCTTATAATGCTGAGTGTTAAGCAAGGAGGCATCAAGTACCATTTTTTTGAGTCTTTGGTATGACTCGACCTGGGATTGAACCCAAGTCTCCCGGGCCATTGGCGAACACTCTAACCGCTAGGCCAATGTCCGGTATAACTATGTGTAAACAAAAGATTAATAGTAAATAGAATTATTTGTATTAGATAGAAATAGTTGAAACCATTTAACTGTGTGCATAGAAAAAATGATTTCAGGCTGGTTTAAAAATGTCATCAATAAAATATTTATAAATCATATATATTTATATGCCATCAAACATCAAATTATATGTATTTAAAAATTCATTACTTCATTACAAAAATGCTTTATAGAATTTCTATAGAGGTCTTATAAATTATTAATCAAATGGATATTATTGTTATTTTTGTTTCTTTCAATATTCTTTACAGCGGAGAGTGACCCCCCCACACTATACATCTTTAGTGTCGTAAAAAGAAAAAGTGTATGCATTGAAATAAAGGAATTAAGATTCTAATTAATAGATGAAACAATATTTATTTATTTTTAATTTTTTTATGATGTAGATCTGTGTGAGTTCAATCCCTGGGTAGAACTAGTATCAGGAGTGAAATTGACAAAAAGATGAAATAACAGAAGAATTAACTAAAATAAAATATTCCCCTCCCAGAACAGATAGTTTTTATGAGGAGAATAATCTGTCTCTGGGGATTGAATAAATGGTTTTGTTAAAAATTCTGTGAACATTACTGAATACGAGAGGTGCTTAAAAGTTGGAGGGAATGACTATAATAACCAAAATAAGGACAAAACTTGAAATAAATCAGAGTATAAAAAACAATTTATGTTGCTTGTGTAAATCTGATTCCCACATTCCTAGAATTTTTGGCGTATTTTTTCTGTTAAAAAAAAACAAACAAAACGAAAACATTTAGTTTCATTAGGTCTTTGCTAATTTGTTATAAATTAGTTGACAACAGGATATTTTTATTTTATTTATATTTCTTATAACAATAAAATGTGATGGAGAATTGAAGTAAATGTTTGAAGTCATGAGGCTTGCCCATTCAAACATTAGTCACTTATATAAATCATTCTAATAAAAATGACCCGCATGCATGTGGGTTTTCTGAATTATCATAATTAAATGGTATGAGATTGCTTCATCACTCTTTAGACTGTACTATTTCTAATTTGTTCAAATATTCCTTTTTTTTTTTTTTTTTTTTTTCTAAATCTGAATATTAATATTTTTATTGCTGCTACAAAGCAGGACATTACTCATTATTATATCAGTTTGGTGTCTTGAGTTCTTGTTGCTTTATTGATCAAAGATAGTCTTGCTTATAATCCAATGACAAAAACATTCCCTTGGGTCGCTGTCATTTAAAAAATCTTTCATTGTATTCAGTTTGTGGGTATAATTTTAAACTTATAATTGAGCCTTTAAAAAATATTGTATATGGGTTTTCTGTTTTTTATAAAAAGGGTGTTATTTTGAGCAGAGATTGTATTGAATGGAGAATTAAAACCTGATGTCTTAATTGTATAACTCTTGTGAGTTGTTAGTTTGTAAGCGTCATGATTTTTAGTGACCCACAAATGTTTATTGCCTTAAATGAGAGAGATATATTGTATATCAAATTTAAACCTAATGACTCATTTGAGTAACTTTTAAAAAATGACTTGCCATTTTTTTTGCCTTGATTGTTCATCTTAGAGGATATTTGTATATTTTAAGTGTTTAGTTTCATTTCAATTGAATGTTATTCTTCAAAAGTATATTTTAATCTTTTATGTATGAAGTTTTTTAAAAGTATCAAGACTGAGATTATATTTCCTAAGACAAAAATGAATGATGAATGAAATGTTAATTTTCTTCAAAATAGTCCCCTTGGCATTCAACACACTTGTTCAATGAGTTTTCCTTTGGTCGAAGCACCTCTGAAACTTCTCTTTTGAAATAGTGTGAAGCTGTGCCATTGTATTTCTTTTAATGTCCTCCATACCCTGGAATCTTATGAGATGGATTTTTAGTTAAGAAAACAAGAAAAAGTTGCAGTCAACTTGATGTAATGTGAATGGAGGGTGCTGCACTTGCACAAATTTGTCTTTCACCAAAAACATTTTATTCAAAAAGTATTGAAACTGGTATCATAATTTTTCTTTTTTTCTTGCCCAGATATTGTCACACTATTATATAAACTGCTCAGTTGTACACAAATCTTTATTTACAATTTAAAATGTTTAAAACTTGATTCTCTGTTCTTTTTGATCACTCTTCATATGTTCGGGCTGTGGATTTTTCTTGCCACCTGTTTAGTGTAAATTATTTGTAGCTTAAATTTCACTTGACCTAAGTCTAAAGAAAACTTCTATTTCTAAATTGAATTTAGACCTTGACTTTAATGTATTGTATTTGATAGCATATAACCCCCTCCCACACTTGTTCCTTCTATTTATGATAAATATTACAGTATATATAGAGTTAGATGAGGTATGTATACTGGTAGTCTATGGTGTTTGGGTAAATATTGACCTGTCAAGTACTTTAACTTTGCATAAGACTTGGGAGATATTTTTGAGCTTTTTCTATCCTTTTTTTCTTTAGGGGTTGGGAAAAGGTCTCCCCTTTTACCATACTAATTATGGTATCTACTTTAAGGATTGAACTGTTGTCTTTATAGGGGCTCAGCTATGAGGTTTATTTTCCGCTAACAAATTTACTTAAATGTTAGAGAGTGAAAGTTGGTAAATATAGTTGTTTTGTCTAGAAATTTCAATTAAAGCATTTTTCAATTGACTCTCTCAGATATAAAATAACATTAATAAAATGTGCATGATGTTGGAGAAGGAGATAATATGAAGTTTTTATCATTAAGGGTTTTCAAACTATTGTCTTCATCTTTATTGTTATTTCCACAATGTTTTGGCCGATATGTCCTTTGGCCTTCTTCAGGTATTTGTCGAACTCAGGAACCTACTCAGAACCATGAACTACATCCTTTATTGAATCTACGTGGGTTGTCTGTTCTGATTCCATTAACCATAACTAGGTACAAATGTAAAGAATTCTTGTATTTTTACTCCCCTGCAGTCAGGATTGAACCTGTAACCTCCAGATGATTGTCTCCTTAGAAGCTTAGGGAGCCAACAACGGTTATTGGCATTGGTTCCCTAAGCTTCTAAGGAGACAATCATCTGGAGGTTGTAGGTTCAATACTGACTGCAGGGGAGTAACAATACAGGAAATCTTAACACTTGTACCCAGTTATGGCTAATGGAATCAGAACAGGCGACCACCATGGATTCAATAAAGGATGTAGTTCAAAGATTTCGTGAAGGTTCCCGAGTTCGACAAACACCTGAAGAAGGCCGGAGGACATATCGACTGGAACATTGTGGAAATAACAATAAAGATGAAGACAATAGTCCGAAAACCCTTAATGATAAAAAACATTAAAGAAATATTTTGAGGGTCATAGGAACTTGATAAATTGGCTGTGATGTGAGGTTGAAACACAGATTATATGGATATCATTCTGTGTGTGTGTGTGTGTGTGTGTGTGTGTGTGTCAAATTCAAAGAGTAATCAGTTTCTTATCAGTAAAATTTAAATCAGAATGAATTTGTTTAAACGCAGAATATATATATATAATAAAAAAAAAAAAAAAATGGAAATCTCAGATTGGTAATTCAATCATGAGTTTTTGTAACTTTTTTTTTTTTTCAACATAGAAATTTGTAATTATTCTCTTGTCGTCAATCATTTGTGGTGTTAAAGTTGGATTTTATTTAACCTTCATTATGACACATTTGCTCAGAGCATTGGATTTTTCAACTTTTTAACCTTTTAACTACCAATCCTGAGTACAATGCATTGGTGAAAAGTCGGTGGTAAAAGTGTCTGCTGTACCTGTCTTCAATAAAACTTCAACTTCTTTTAGATTTGTCAATAATCATTAATTTCTAATTAAATTCCTATTCACAAGGATTGTTATCTTTAAGGCAGCAAGGAAACAGCACATATTAGGAATAATAATAGAGAATAATCTGGTGAGATTTAATGAAAAGGGGATGTGAATTTGAATCTTACCGGAAGCATATCTGTTATTTCTGGTTAGTGTTCTTCCCTCATTGCCATAGAGATGATGACCTGAGTGGATTGCTATTAAAAAAACAATTAAGATTAAGAAAAATACTAGATAAAAATTATAATTTTTTATTGCTTATAATTTGACATAGCATTTCTAATATTCTAGTGGGAAAAGGATGCCCAATTGCTTGTCATGGGGGAGGGGGATGCATTTGACTTGTGATACATTCAACTTCTTGGAAAATTAAATATTAATAATTCTTTTATTTCATGAAAGATAGTAAATATTTTCATCAAAGAATAAAATCTTTTATTATAGATTTAAGTTATTTTTAATTTTTGATTTTTCTTATTACTGTTTTTATTGTGAATGCATATCATTTTCTCTCGTTTAGTTTATAATAATGAAATGTTTTTTTTAAATGTTTTTTTTTTTAATTTTGTCGATTTTATTAAATGGAGATATTAGATAATTAAAGGAGTTTTATGATTGGACGATATCGCAAAATATCTTATTTAAAATCTTTTTATGACATTTTATTCTTTGAATAAAATTTTCTCTTAAGAAAATATTCAATGCAACCAAATATTCTTGATTTCTTGATGATCCATTTAATATACGAGTGGAGATCCATAATGATGTCCTGAAAAAAAAAATTAGTAGGTAAAGTGTTTTAATGAAATAATTTTGATATATGTTTGCAAGATTCTATGTGGACAGAAATATGAACATGTATGTGTTTGTGTGTGTGTGTATACATACATACATACACACACACACACACACACACAACAAAAAATTTGTTCATTTTTAGAGAGGCTTTATTGCACAATATTTCTTTTTCTATCTTTTTATAGATATATAGAATCCTTTTTTACTATTTAACAATGAATAACATACAGCTGGGCATGGATCTAAACTCATCCATCCCGCTATTTACAAGGTGAGCAAAAAAATGTACTTTATGTTGGAGTTGCTTTCTTGCTCAGTTTGGCCAGAAATAACATATTTTGTCATTTGATGACCTCAAGTCAACTTTGCATAATCTGCATTGGAGTCTGAAGAAGAGTCAATATCTATTTAAAAAAAAAGAATTAGGTGCTTTGTACTTTTCACTTAATCCTTAGATAAAAATACATATACACTGATTTCAACATAAGATTATTGAATTAACATGCTAAAAATCTTTGTGACTGATATTTATTAATTTCAATGTTTTCCTTATCAGTCATTTTTTTTTAAAATTCTTTTTTTTTACACCTGATAAATAATTAACTATACTAAAGTACTTGTCTCTAGTCTCTGCCCTGTCAATGGGGCATAGAATATGTTGAGAGTTAAACATCCACAAAAAGGGTGTCCCCGGTATGACTAAACATCATCCTATAATGAGGCTTCAAATCTGAAGCTCTTGGGAGTATGGATTCACCTGTCTGTTGCAATTGCTCCACTATTACCTGGAGTGGTAGTATCTGTTAGAGTCCCATCTATGGATCAAATAAATCTGCTTAAAAATTATTTTTATCGGATGGGAACACTTGAAACCATATAACTGTGCAAATTATTTATATCAAGAATAGTTACTGGAAGTTATAGTTGTCTACAAATAATTATCATTAGTTATTTAAAACCATATAGTTGTTGTCAAAAAAGAAAAATGTGTTAGTAAAGGGTTAACATGGTGTAAAACCAACCAAATTTTCTTTTGTTCTATCTTCCATAGTTTGCTTGTCCTTATAAATAAGCAAAATTACATATGACTGATAATTAACCAAATCAGATTCCTTTTTCTTTCTTTTTTTTATGTTTTGTTTTTTTATTTTATTTTAAATAAGTCTATTATCACTTAGATGCATTTTGTATTTTAACTTTCTGTACCTTCAATGAGTACCCAAACTTATCTTTGTGACTCTTCTCTATTTGCTACTTGAGATAATCATACTACAAACCCATTCATATCCATATCTTTGTTTGAATGTCTGATTATAACAAATCATTTTTTTCACTTTCTTGATAATCAAATGACTTTAAAAGTAATTCGTATTTAAACTTTGATCAATAACTTTACAACAAATAATTTCTTTGCACTATGCCTCATCTATATCTTAATTAACAAAAAAAACTTATACTTCTGTTTCTTTTTTTTTTTATTTACTAGCAGGACCAATAAAATTTCCTTGGGTATTGACAATTAAGATTATCCATTCTTTCATGGCTTTGCTATTCTCTCACTTTTTGCCTCTACCTTCTCACTCTCTTAACCTTTTCAATCTTTATTGCTTCACCATTTTTATTTATTTCAACTTATACGAATCTGAATTCATTTCATATGTAAGAAAGGAATAAGTTATACACAAATGTTTTCTACTGCATTCTGTCTTTCTTACCTTTCTTTTGCTTTACCTTTTTTAAAAGAATTTGAATATATCATAAGTTTTACACCTTTCCATTCTACTTGTCTCTCTCTCCGTTTTAAATAATTTTTTTTTCAGCCTTTTTCATTCTCTTTCCTCCTTTTACTTGCTTTTATTTTTTTATAACTTTCCTACCTCTGATGTTTTTCCTCTGTTTATACTCTTTCCTCTCTTCACTATTCCTTTGTTTTTTTCTAAGTTTTTATTAGATGTAGGTTTCTTGGTCAAGAAACGTAACTGATTTCAGTTCAGAAGGGCTAAGAATGATAAAGATACTATGTTCTGATTCTCATTTTTAAAAAATAATATGATGATCATATATACAAACATACATACATAAATACAAATCCATTTTTGCAATCAATGTTGGTGATACAAATATTTATATTGTTACATTTTTTTTTCATCATTCTAGGTCATGTTATAGTTTATCTAAAGGTAAAGAAAAGAGTGACTTTGAATATATATTAGATAACTATAATAAGAACTTTTATTCTAGAGATACTGACTGACACACCATTAGGTCATATATACTTTTTTCCTCTGAGGTCAGGAGATAATCTTGTCATAATCTTTTGTTGTCTATTCAATTTGATTCCAGGAATTTTTAGTTCTTTTCCATCTTAAATATTCCCTTTGTTTTAGACTCTATTAATGTTTGTTATTGAAATTGGACAGTGAAAAACCCGGAATTATTGATTTGATATTCTTCTGCTCCGTGGCCATCAAGAATGACATTCTGTTCTGAAATGAGATGCATGTATTGCCTTGGTTTTGATTTTATATTCTAAATAGCCATTACAAAAATAAGTAAAGTTTTTCTTATTTTGATATCTCAATTATCTTTAAAGTAATTTTCTGCTGCACTATTTAAATTTATTTTTGTATTAAGATTGTTTTACACTGTTTAGTGTAAATATAACTTTTTAGAGACTGAGGAAACTAAATATCATATTTTTAAAAAGAAAGATTGATAGAAAAAGTAAAAAAATATTTATACAGGTGAAGGTGAATTACTGCAATTGTTAAATTATAAATTCATTTGTCATTTGTTTTCAAACAACCCACATACAATACATATAAAACATTTAAATTTTTACAAAGTATGTATTATTTAGAGTCAAATTTAAATGATTTATGATAGTTTATTGTCATGAAATGTTATATATATATACAAAGTGTAATAAAAAAGTATTGAGATAAAAACTTGAAATTAAAAGAAATTTAAATGAACTTAGTAACTTATATAATAAACTAATGATGTTTGGATAAATCATTGCTAATTTGAAAATAAAATTAGGAAAACCTGTCGCAATACTTTTTTTTAACAGCAGCTTTTAGTAAAAACAAAGGATTTTACAAGTTTGTGACACTATAAGCTCTTCTGTTTCTCCATGTGCATATTTAGGTGCAAGCATATCTATATATTTATGTACATGGATGTCTATGTATATAATCATATTAAAGTGGTAGTTGAGAGATTAACAAATTTAGAAAATAGTAAAGTTGAAAGAAAACTGTCTCTAGATAATAAAATAAGGAAGGATTTTTTTAATGTCTATAATGAATTGAAGTCTTTGTTGTTAGTACGATCAGGTTAGTAGGCAAGAATCTTATCTTATTTATTTTATTTATTTGGGTAGGCAAAGTGGGAATAGTGTGGGTTTTTGCCCAGAAATCAAACCCTATATATTCAGTAGAAGTAGTGGGTCTCCTAAGTTAGTTTAAGCCTAGCAGTGCTAAGAGCAGTTGGCCATTGGACACAGAAAGAAGGCTGTTAATTTGAGCTGGACTCTTTCTCCTAAAGCTATAGTTAGGGTCTGCTTAAAAAAAGAACTAAGCCTCAAACATGCTGCTCCTGGATTGGTTCGAAGCTGTAAACAGTCATCTATAAAGACAGCCATATGATTTAGGCTTATCTTTGAGTTATCCAACTGAAGCTAATTTCTTTTCTTTTTTTTTTTTTTAATTCGGCAGGGTTTTTTTTGTTTTTTTTTAATCACTTTTTTTATATTTCAAGTCATGAGAACTTTATATCTGTATAAAGTTCTTTTCCTTTAGCTTTGAGAACTATTTCACACTGTCTCAACCAATCTCTTAGAACTGAGGTACATTCAATGTACTTTCTTATTTTAACATTGTTTTTCATTTTTTTTTCCTACTTTGAAAATATGTTGAGACATTTTTGTGACCACTTTTGAAATTATAAATGATTCTTTTGTGTGTTTGCCATGTTTAACTTTTACCTTATTTGGTTATAAAGTGATAGTTGAATTAGATATAAAAACCTAATATTTAAAAAGCTAACTTGTGATCTGTGTATCTCTTGGAATTTTTTTTTTATAATTCAGATTATCAAACATTTTTTTTTTTTTTTATTAGTCAACCATTTATAAAATTTGATTATATATATTGAGCGTTTTGTCTGTAATTTTGGGGCCAAAATATATTTCTATTTTTCAAGAAATTTTAATTGCAAATTTATTGAGGATTATTTAGTCAAATATTGAAGAGCTTGAAATTTAGGTTTAAAGGTTTTTTGTGTTATTCATTTAACTATTAAAATTTACTGTTTGGGCTTGACTGAAAGAAGACAATATCATTTTGTACAATTATGATAAAAGTTTTTTTTTTCTTTTTATTTAGGATATCTTTGAAAAATAACTGTTTTTAACAGTTCATCTGAAGGTGAAAATTTCAGCATTTTAATTCTAAGTAATTTTACTCTTTTGGGAACCCTTTGCTCTTGTGCATGCACACACATATTTGATAACCATTGAAAATTTATTCCCCCCGCCAATGATTAATAAGTTTTCTTTTAATCATATGTGAAATTAACCCAGCCATAAGGATGTGTTTTCACTGTAAAAATATTTTATTTCTTCCCATCTTATTTGCATGTTTTTTTTTCTCTAATACTTACCTGTTAATGCCTAACTCTTTTTTCTCAAGACTCCCAGTTAAAATTAGGAAGATGGGATTTTTATATTATAAAATACAGTCATACGTTCTTAAAATTTAAAAAATTATTTAATGTTTTACAAAAATAGATACTTTTAAAAGGAAATTTTTAATGCCTTTTTCACTATACATGATGAAATGTTTGAATCCATTATGTATTTATATAGTGGTATAATTAGAATTTTAACATAACTTTTTTAAAGATAAAGTAATACAGTATCCTTGAAAATTTAACTGTTTGTTTAGCAGAGGTTAATATTTGATTAAAAAAAATGTCATCAAATTAAAATCTCCAAATGAATTGTCATCTTAGCCATCTGAAATGAATTTTTACAATATATGTTATAAGTTATATGGTAAAGACATTAAAAGAATAATAGAATTTGATATGTTGCTGAGATATTCTGTTTCAAGAAATTTTGTTGATTAGATGAATGGATTCTTAATGATTAATTGGTAATATTTTTTTTGTTCTCAATGTAAATTCAAAGTGACTATCTTGTTTCCAATCTGCCTGCAAGGTCTGATCTTTTAATAACTCTTAAAGCAGTCATTTTGGATTTTTTTTTCTGCTAAAAATAAAGGAAAAATGTTATAATCTTCTACAGATGCCCAAACTCTTTTCTTTTCTTTTTCTTTTTAATTTCTGTCTTGAAACTTTTCATTGTTAATGTGTTACATGTGTGTCCCAACTCATTTGGAATTCTATAACAAGATGTTTTAGCTGTTTACTGAATTAAAAAAAAAAAAAAAATTGTCAGTCATTTGTATTTCAACATCTTTTCATGATCAGGAATTATCATCTATTGTTAATTGTATTTTCTTTTGTGTGCTCATCAAATATTTTATCTAGTGCTACCTTAGTATTATAGTGAGATACTTGAAACTATATAACTGTGTGCAAAGAAATGCTAGTTATTATTGAATAAGAACTGTTATTTGAAGCCATATACTTGCTTGGATTAGACTGGAATACTTAAAATCATGTGTGTAGACTGTGCAATTTAGAAAAAAATGTGATGAGACATTAAAAATATAGATAATTATTACAATTGAACATTACAAATGAATCAAATTTTGACATCAAATAACCCATAAGTAGTTGGTATGCCATTAAACAAATAAACCAAACCAAGCCAAAGTGATTATTCACACAACACCTTACCAGTTAGCAAATGTAATTATATATAAGAAATGATCTTTATATATCCTATCTGTCATCTCAGATTATTACTGATTTGCTATGAATCATCTTCATTGCAGTTGTCTATTAAGCCTTTTGTATTAAGTATTTTAAGGTCTTTTAGGTTGTCTTTTAAAGTGTCCTGAAATCTAAGTTTTGGGCCTATCAAAGCCTTTGTATCCATTAATTAGCTCTGAAAACAAGATCTGTTTTGGTAAGTGATGATTTTCTCATCTTGCAACATGGCTGATCCACCTTAGATTACTCACTATTAGCAGGTTGTCTAGACTTGGGTGGTCGGTTCATTTTAATACCTCCTCATTTGTCTTATGTTGCCTCACTTGATGTTCATTATTATGAACTGATATCTTTTGATGAAGATGTTTATCTCTTTCGTTTGAGTTTTGTAATGTGTCCAGCATTTAGAACTGTACATTAGCATTAACATCATGTACAGCTCTGTACATTTTGCAATTTTCTCTGACATGAGCATTGTGATTTTTTTTCCCCCATAGTTTTTGCTTCATCTGCCAAAAGTTGATGATACTTTGGCCTTACATCTTTAGAGTACTATATCTAACTTCCTTTGCCTCACTAATATATATATATATATAATCCTCATCTGATACTTATTGTTGTGTGCTAGTGATATTTTACCTTTTTAATATTGTTATATTTGCTTTAAACATTTTGTGTGTTAAGCATTTTTTATTTCTTACTGATCACTGGTGTTTTAGATTATACTAATGGTGGAGGTCTCACATATTTCAAATGTATGGTAAGATAGAAGTAATTGGAAGGTGAATATTGTTATTAGACTGTCCTATCAATTTTGCTTCATCCTCTTTTTCTATCTATCTATCTATCTATCTATGTTATTTTCTTTAAAACCCTGCTATACCTATATGATACATCATTTTTACTCATTTGCCTTGTGATGTTCAGTATTACCAAGTGTTGTATACTTGTACTTTTCATCTGCTTAGTTCTTAGTTTCAAGAAACATTCCCTTTTTGTTGGCTATTGATGTTTTGCCTTTGTTTCTTTTTTTTCTTTTCCATCGTGTGCATTGAAAAATTCCCAATGACTTAGATTTCTTTTATATATGTTATTCCATTTGAAGTCTTCAACATTAGCAACGTTCTCTTTGACAAAAAATATGACCTGATATTTTGGGTTGCTTATTTTGATTTAAAAAAAATTTTTTTTAAATTATTTATGCATTCCTGCAGAAGAGTAAATGCTCCAGAAAAAGAGGTGTTTTTGGTATGATACTAAACTGCATTTGATGGTGAGGTTCCAGATCTGAAGATCAGGGGAGTGTAGAGTGCCCCTTTTGTTGCTATTACTCCCAGGTTCACTCTGAGCTGGAGTGGTAGTACTTGTTACAGCTTCATCTGTGAGTTAAACATTTAAAAATTTGTATTTTCAATAAGAATACTTTTTGCTATATAACTGTAAATTATTTGTATTAAGAATACTTCATCATCATGTTGCGCCATCAGCACGGATATTCCTGACCCTTTTTCGCCACCCTGCTCTATTGTCCATTGCTTCTGGCAGGTTTTCAGGGCTACATCCTGTATCAGCACAGAGCTGCTGTATGTAGGTTCTAGCTGGTCGTCCTGCCTTTGCTTGTCCATGTGAAGGGGTCCACAGGAGTACTTCCCTTATGAGTTTGTCAAGAATAGTTACTTGAAGCTGTAATTGTTTACTAGGATTATTATTTATTTGAAACCATTTAACTATGTGCCAACAAATGACTATTATTGAATAAAAATAATTACTGGAAACCATATAATTATCAGTATCAGATAAGAATACTTGAAACCATACAACTGTGTACAAATTATTTTTATTAGATAGGAATACTTGATATCATACAAATGCTAAAAGCTCTTAAATAACCATAAAAAAATATATACATCAATGTAAATAAATGCAATTCTCCAACCTTTTGACTTAAGAATAATCTTAGATGAGTTGATATGCCTTTTTAAAATCAATCAAAATCTTAGGAAAGTACTTGAAGATCTAAAGGTCCCTGTTTCAATTTCAGATTTCAGTAGGAATAAAAATTCTTGTTTTATGCACAGTATGTTGGTCTGCTGATTTATTTTATTTCTTTTTTCTTTTTCTTCAATGGTTCTGATGTGTTTGAATATTCATAAACTAAATTCATTTGCCTATTTGTCCAAAATATCTTAAGAGTAAAAGACTAAAGATGTCCAGTCTTTAAGTTTTAGTTTTGACATTGAGTAGCTTTTCATGTAAATGATATTTTAATAGATTGTAGATTTTGGAACTTCTTTCTTTAGGAATTTACCTCAGACAGATAAGGAAAAAAGTAAAATGGACATTTTTATATAATAGACTAATTGTGTTGCAAAAATTGTAAGATGTGTGGAAGTGTAGAGATAAAGAAGCACACAAAGAGAAAATGCCATATTGTAATATTCAAAATAAGAGGAGACAAAAAGCATCTAGAAATGAATTTTTCTTATTAAAAATAGAATTGTAAAGTGTCTTTATTTTTATTTTTTTAAGTCCTGTATCTATAGCAACACTTCAACTGTTTCCTACTTCAGCTCTATAGCTTGTGTAGAAAATGGTGGCAATAAACAAATAAGTGTGTAAATTAAATATAAAAAAACATTTCATTTTGTTTGATTAAATGCATTTTCAAACTCTTCTATATTCTATTTTTAATCATTTAAATTTCCAAATATTATGGAGATAAGTCTTCTTCACTTGATTGGTCCTGTTAGCTGGTTTCGTCATGAAGATGCTACTCATGTTGCATGTCTTAGGCAGGAATAGCTTGGTGGAACCCATCCCTCTCCAGATCAACTTGTTTGAATTCAAAGTTTCCTTCCTTCTGGACTAGTTGTCCTACCAAATTAAAGAGCCCAGTCTGTTCTACTCATAGCCAAAGGGAAAATAGTTGGAGTCAGACCTTTCCCATGACTGCATTTCACATAACGCTAATAGGCTCTCATTTGTGATTTCTACTCTGGTTGTCTTGTTTACTTTTCACAAAAATAACCGTTATGCTACAAGCATCTCAAGAGATAAGTAGAAAATGCTATTTAGAATTCTTCATTTCATCCTAAAAAGTAGCATCACTATCATTATGAACCACTAATAGTATGGAAATGGGTTGTTTAGTAATATGTAAGATTCTCTTTATTATTCATTCTCTGGATAGTTTGAGCCATAGACTGTGAGCTGCAAGTTTTAAAATTCCTATAACTTACAAATGATTGCTGTAAATGACATTGGAATTGAAAAACTAACTTTTAGTTGTCAAAAAAATATTTCTTTTTCTATTTTCTTAAACACGTTTCACAAGCTTATTCAAATGATGCTGGAATAAATTTTAGTTCCACCTTTATCTTGTCAATTATTTCAACTTGCTTTGTTTTTTAATGTCTCCATTCCGTGTTTATTTTAACCATGTTACTCTAAGCCTCACTTGGGTGAACTTTTCTCGTGTTTTCAAATAACCATTGTTCATATATGAAAGAGAGGACAAATCAATATAGATTTTGAAATCTCTTGAAAAGAAACTGTCTCACAGAGATCAATAGAAAGGGCAATGCTATGGATAACAGATAAAGAGATCAACATATATCAGAGAGCAGACCAAAGTGAAAGATATCATAGAAATTATTGAACAAGAAAAATAGAAGCAAGTAGAACACATAGCTAGAAGGGAGGATAACAGGTGGTGGAAAAGGTTAATTGAATGATACCAAAGAAATAACAAGCATAGTAAGAGACATGCTTAGTGTAATGGTTATTTTTGGCAGAAATGAAATTGGTGACCTGAGCTCAGATCCTGTAAAATCCTTTTTGTGATTCACTTCATGCAAAGGCCTTTGAAAAGGCATGAATCCATGTGTTCTCTCACAATCTATCCATTAATAGTAGGGTAGACTGATTTCTTTAGCTGTTGTTAGGTAACCAGTATAAGCAAAAGAAAACTTTGAATTCAAACCAGCTTTACTTTGCTTAAAGTTGACCTTGTGTCACATCCTGCTCATGGTGGAGGGGTTGGGTAAAGACATAGTTGGAGAAGACCTGATTGATGGAGAGATGAAATAGTTTGCTGGTAAGTGATGGCAAAAGTTAGCACAATTAAGTTTATTATGGGAGGAATTGGAACAAAGTATTTGTCCAATGGTGAATGCAAAATGGCTGCTGCTGATAAAACTACAAAGCAGATAATTACATTTTCATGTCATCTATTATTGATCCATTTTTTGGCCAAACAAAACTATTTCCTTCCTTCTAGTCCGAAATAATGGGTGTATATTAAAACATTGTTTTCAATCCATTCAAATGAAATTTTTGATAAATATTTCTGTGATAAATGAGTCCAAATATTTATTATCATCTGGTGACAAAAATTGAACAGATCTGACACAATGAGAATTGGAATTTTGAGGACAACCAGACAGTCATTATCTTTTGATGTATTAACATTTTTCTATTATGTTGTACATTATAGGAATTGGAACAGATTAAATACTGAAAAAAAAATCTTACAAGCCTAATAAAGTTATTGTTATTTACATATATTAAGTTATCAGAATTTTAAAATAAGTGTTAAAACCAACACTTTTTTATCATTAAACTCAATTTACAAGATCAAAAATAACTGCAATTTGGACAGTAATAAAAAAGCAATATTCATTGTTTTTCCATTACAAAGTTTTTTTTTTGTTTTTTTTAAAAATTGTTTTCACAAGTTTCTATAAAGTCTTCAGTTATAATAACTTTATTGGAATTTAGTTGGCTTTGATAGTTGATTGTATTTTTTTGTTATTAGGAGACAAAGCTGAGAACTTTTCCCAGGTCCACTCTGTATGTTTGCAAATTATTTGTCTTAGATAGGAATACTTGATATCATATAACCATGTGCTAAAAAGACTCCTAAGAAACTACACAAAAAATATAAGATTCCCTAACCTCTGGGCATAAAGTAACCCTAGACTGGTTGACATGATGTTAAAATCGATCAATCAATTAGAGGATTATTCAGCTGAACAAAAATCACAGAATTAGGTTTGTAGAAATTGTTGTAATGATTGTCTAGTGTTTGTCAGCATTTAAAAAAAAAATAGTTCACTCTCACGAAAAACAGCGTTACCTTGTAGATGTTTAAAGTTAGATTCTTCTAACAGTTTAATATACTCTTACTACAATATTAATTTACTTTTTAAAGATTTTTCTTTGTTGATTTTGTCAATGTTTGTTTACTTGTCTTCTGTTCTTTTGTCAAGGTTGAGTAATTGAGCAGGCTTGTCAAGTCTGAAATAATTTTCTTTTTATTTTTTTTTTTGTTTATTTATTTATTTTTCAAAGAAAAATTTGTAATGGTTTTTAGTCAACCTTTACTTATTTATTTAATTCCTGAAGTGCTGCAGACACTACTTAGATAACAAACATGTTAAAGTTTTATAAAATATATTCTAAAGTTCGATCTAAAAAGGATTTTCACAAATGAGAAATATAAAATATAATGCCTTTCTTGTAATAACTCGTTTTATCTTTGTCAATTCTTGAATTTTAAAATATTTATTCTTATATATATGTTATAAAAATAGTTTTATAATTTATGTAAATGAAATTTATAAATAGCCTTTTCTTTGTTACCATGTTTTTTTTGTTTTTTTTTAAAAATCTAATTGCAAAACTCATCTTTTTATGTTTTCTTTCTCTGAACCTTGTTGTTTTTAACTAGGTCCACTTGGTTAGAAACAACTTTCATCTGCTGAGGAACTAAGCTATATAAAATTTAAAGCTCTTTAAACTTTTTTTATATTAATGATAAAGAAAAAAAAATTGTGTGTGTGTGTGTATATATATATATATATATATATATAAAGTGATAAAGAAGAAAAATTAATGATTGAATAAAAAATATATTTAAAAAATGAGGCCCTAAGCTAGGCCTAAACTGTAGCTTATAGTAAACAAAGTTTCTAACAACATTGTTAGATGAAACTGATCTTTCAACTTCTTGTGCGTTACTATGTTGAATATCCATTGAGCCACTATTTCTCCACTCTTTTTATTACTGTAAGTTTTCATGTTGGCTATTTCATGTTTTGGTATGCATGTAACAGGAAATCTAAATCTAACCTGGCAACCAAACAAAAATTTCTTTTTCAACTTGAATAAACAGCATTTTAAAAAAAATTCTTTTCTTGAACTTTAAATTATTTTTTGATTACTCTTGGTTTTGTAAACCTTTACCAAATTGAAATTAATTGTTGTAAAAAATAGTTTTTATTTCAATACATAAGAATCTTATTTAGTGTTTTTTCTTTTGTGTATTTTTCAGATATTGTTTGAGTATCTTTCTCTTTTAAGATACACCCACAAACTTTGGTATATCTCATATCACTGATATTTTTGTGAATTCATATAGAATCAGCACGTAGAATTTATCCCCAAAATACTGCCTTTTTGAAACAAACTGGTAGCCAAATAGATTGATTGATTAGTTGATTTTAATGTCATGTCAACCTGTCTCGGGTTATTTTATGCCTATAGGTTAAGGAATTGCATTCATTTTATATCTATATTTTTTTGTGTAGTTATTTCTTAAGAGTTTTTGCACACAGTCCTATTGCATACAAATAATTTTTAAATAGATCTATTTGATCTATAGATGGTACTTAAAAGTAGGAGTATTCCACACTTACCAGCACTGGAACCTCACCATCAAATGCAGCCTAGTGTCATTTTCAGGACCCCCTCCACTTTTAGGGTGTTCTTAACTCTCTGCATGGGATAGCATATCTTAACCCTTGCAAACAGTGTGGCCAAATTGTATCTCAGCATTGTCCCTTTATAATGGAGAATCAATAAGCTACTATCAAAACTAATGTTAATTTAGATATAATGTTGTTATAATTGGTAAGTTATTTTCAAATTGTTGGGCAATATAGAAATTAAAGAAATATTTTTTCTTCTTTAAATTGCAATTTAAAGGTTTTATTCATAATGAGAATAAGAACTTAGAAA
This sequence comes from Sepioteuthis lessoniana, assembly GCA_963585895.1. NCBI lineage: Eukaryota > Metazoa > Mollusca > Cephalopoda > Myopsida > Loliginidae > Sepioteuthis > Sepioteuthis lessoniana. The sequence goes on along the minus strand of OY757919.1, from coordinate 94,971,062 downwards.
ATGACAGACGAGATAACTGGTTTTGATCCTCACTCAACAGAGCTAAATTGAAGATAATATAGGATTAAAAAAACCCTGAAATATGTAGGATGAAGACAAAAAATTGTATTGAAGACTTTTTTTTTTCACCTTACATATTTCATTTTTTTTTTTTTTTCTTTTATCCTAAATTATTCTTGATTTATCTCTGTTGAGCAAGGATCAAAACCAGTTAGTTGGCCTGTCATTTTTTAAGTTCTCATTATGAATAAAACTGTGGATCTTTTTATTGCAATTATTAGATTTTGTTCTGCAAAAAAACATCTAAAAATATATATATTAAATTCTTGATTTATCAATGTTATTAATTCTAATCCTTTAAGCTGATACAAATTTGTGTGTGTGTGTGTGTGGGTCTTTTCTTTTTTTAAGAGAGAAGAATCTTTTGAGAACATTTTAGTTTACTTTTCGTGGTCAATTTTGTTCATTTAGGCACTGTTCTTATTCTCAATGAATGATTATAAAACTGATTTTCTTTTGGTTATTAATCAAGTTTTACAAGTTCCAGTTAAAATAACATACATGTAATATTTTAGCAGATGTTTCAGACCCTTTGATGGGAGACAAGACTGCCACTCACACAGTAAGTGAAAAAAAGGGAAAACTGTTAAAAACAAAGTGGTTTTTAATTGTTGTTTCTATCCTAATGGAAAATATTGATGTTTGAATTTGTAGCTAATTGCTACTAAAAAAGAAATATCTTAGATAGGATCTATGGAATTTAACCAGCTAATTAAGCCATTGAAATCAACTCTGTCTAGAGACTTGTATTACAACAGTCATTTGAAGCAAAATAGTTTATGAAAACAATTTACTATTATCTTTCTTAATTGAGCTTTTGCATTTAGCTATAAAATGCAACTTGTCAAATTACATTCTTTCTTATTCCAATTCCTCTCCTACATGATTTCATCAGAAATTTAGTCACCATATTAATTTCTTATGTATGAAATTTGAAAATACATCATATTGGAAAGAGAAGTTTCAAATCTGTATATAGTAGATATATTCAAAGTTTAACAAGAGCTGTCATTATTTACCAAGTATGTATATACCCACTTTCCTGATCAGGATGTGATACAAAGTTGATTTTTAAAAAATTTTTTTGATTTAAAACAATTTTTTTTAAAGCAGAGTAAAGCTAGTTTGAATTCAGAGTTGTTTTGTAGACTGGTTGCTTAACCAAGGCTAAAGAACCAAATTTGTCCTACTATTTACCTATAGGAGGACTGATGAATTCATGACTTTCTCAAAGCCATTAATGTGATGTGAAATGTAAACAGCCTCACCCAGGTTTTGAACTCTAGTTGCTGATTCCATTCCCTATGATGATAGCCATTAAGCTAAGCAAACCTCTATGATTTATGTATGCAATGTGTGTATGTATGTATGTATATATATATATATATATATATGTGTGTATGTAGATATAAACTATTGGTGCATGCAAGTTTAAAAGGACACATACTTAGGCATATACGAAAATAGGAGATTTACAATCTGAAGAAATTCTATTGAAATTGCCTGGGCCCTTTCATCTGAGATTTGTCAAGCAATAACCCTCATAATATATATATATAAAATAAAGCCAGTGGTTTTATACCAAGTAAACTCTTATTATTCACTGAGGATGGAAGTTTGTTTACCATAAACTCTTTTGTTAGTTAAATGACCTCTTGTTGGTTGAAAAGAGGAGACCTTACAAAAGATTTCCAACCTGAAACCATTTAACTGTGTGCAAACAATTATCTATTAAAAGGAATTGTTAATATTAGGTAGTAATACTTAAAACCACATAATAAAATAGAATTGTGTTAAATAGCAATGCTAATTAATGAATAATGTTGAATAGAATTATTAGTGTAAGATAGCAATACTTGAAACTATTTAGTATCCTGGGTAGGACATTAAACTGTATCTGATGGTAAAGCTCCAGTTTTGGAGTTTCCCATTACTCTCAGGTCCACTCTCTCAGTGTTAGTACCTCTTAGAGTCCCATCTAGGGATTATTATTGGTTATTTGAAACCATATAGCTGTGTGTAATTAGATGGGAACATTAGCTGTGTTCATGTTAGATAGCAATTTTTAATAAATAGCATTACTACTGTTAAATAACAATACTGGAAACCATTTTACTGTGTACAAAGAGAATTATTAGTGTTAGATAGCAATACTTGAAATCCTTTAGCTGTGTGCAAACAAATGAGTGGTATTAAATATCATTTTTAGTATTAGATATACTTAAAACCACTCAGAATTATTAGTGTTAGCAATACTTGAAACCATTTGTGTACAACCAAATCATTTATATTAAATAGAATTATCAGTATTGAATAACAATACTTTGTATGCAAACAAATGAACTCTAGCTTGTTTAAAAATATCACCTATAAGCTATTTACTTATATATATATATATATATATATATATATATAGAGACACACAGTATTTAATTCAGTAAATCTAGAGTTGGGAACAATTCCAAGCAGGACAATTAGAATATTAAAAAATAAAATATCAAATTTAAGTAATCCCAGTCAATAGCTCAATGCAAATTAAATCCACAGAGCAAATTATTTTTTCAAAAACAAAAAAGCAACTATTGGTTATATTAAGATAATAAATTAATTTCCATCCTGTGAAAAAGCATTGATATAAATAAATGCTCTAAAAAATTAACAGGGCTTCATCAGATCAAACAAGAAAATGGATTAAAATAACTCTTTCACATTTACAAATACTTAAAAAAAAAACAAACAGATAATTTATTTCTCCTATTTAAAAGTAACCCTTCCAATTCAAGTAACAATAAGTATCAACTTATTTTGGCATGTAAAGAAACATCTGGTTTAATAATACCTTTAAATTTATCAGAGGAAAAATTTACAGCTACAAAAATACATGTCTAAACATTCAAACATTTATATTTAAAAAAATTATTATTCAGACATATATTATTTTAGTACATCAAATTTTAATCATTAAATTGAAATAAAACAATCTAAAACTAATGTTATTCAAGGTCCCCCCCCAACCAAATTACAATCATCATCATCATGTCGCGCCGCCTGCGCGGATATCCCTGACCGTCTCTCGCCATTTCTCCCTATCACTCATCGCCTCCGGCAGGTCTTCCGGATTACAACCCGTGTCCTCACATAGCTGCTGTATGTAAGTTCGTACTGGTCGTCCCACACTTGCACATCCATGAGTGGGGGTCCACAGGAGTACATCGCTTATGAGCTCGTCCTTGCTTCTCCAGCAGTGTCCCGCGTGTCTGGTTCGTCGAACTTGTATAGTTTTTGTGATGGGGGGCAAGTGTCCGTATAGTTGGAGTCTCGTGGGGTGTTGTCGCCAGGACTTGTTTAATACTGCTCTCAACATTCTTGTGTAATTTCCGTCCAGCCTCCTCTCCAGCCGCTTCGTAAGCGTCCATGTGGTGCATCCATATAGCAGTATCGACACAACCGCTGCCTGGAAGAAACTGCGTTTCATTTTATCTGTTAGGTCCGACTTCCATATGATCGAGAGCCTATCGATAGCTGTCCATGCCTTCGTCAGTCGTGTGTCGATGTCCTTCTCGGTTGATGAGACGCTGCTTCCTAGGTAGGTGAATTTGTCGACTAGTTTCAGAGAGGCTCCGTCTAGTGTGGCAATGTTGCCTGTTTGGTTGTAACACATATATTCGGTTTTGTTTGCATTGACATGTAGGCCAATGCCAGCTGCAGCTCGTTCCAGACTATGTAGTAGTGTCTCTGCTTGATTAGGCGTATTCGCTAGTAACGCCAAGTCATCAGCGTAGTCGGCGTCCGTGATTGTTTTTGCGGGGTACCTTTTGCTTCTTCTCTTAGTCAGCTCAAAGCCATTTTCTCTGATTTTGTCGATCGAAGTCCTAAGCACATAGTCTAGACAGATGATAAAGAGGTACGGGGCTAGTGTGTCTCCTTGTAGTACTCCTGCAACAATGTCGAAGTATTCCGTGTCTCCATCTGGTGAACGTACTTTTACTTTGGTGTTTCTGTAGAGAATCATTATCGCTGCTACGGTTTCTTTTGGTAGGCCGTAAGCTAGTAGGATTTGCTCCATCTTCCCTCTGTGTATGGAATCGAAGGCCTTGGTAAAGTCGACAAATAGTAATGTCGCCTGTAAGTTTTTTGCCCGAACGCCTTCCAGGATTCTACGGATGGTCAGTATTTGTGAGGTTGTGGATCTATTTCTCCGGAAGCCATTTTGGTTTTTCCTAAGGATGTTTTCCATTTTGGGTTCTATGCGGTTTCGTAGTAGGGCATTGTAGATTTTGGCTGCTATGGATGTAAGTGTTATCCCTCGGTAGTTCTTGGCTAGTCCGAGGTCGCCTTTTTTAGGGAATGGAAGGATGCATCCCTTCGTCCATCGTTCTATCCTATTTTGACTATAGACTGCGTTGCATTGCCGGAGCAGTATATCGTCGAATTGTCTCGTCTTCCACACATCTGGGGGGATCTCGTCTAGCCCCGCCGCTTTCCTATTTTTAATTCTTCTGAGAACCGTGTCGAGTTCTTCTTTGGTGAAAGGACCTAGTTTTACGTCTAATTGCTTACTAATAATTCTGGTGATCGGTTCATCCGTTATTTCCGGTGGGTTTCCTAGTAGATTTTTGAAATGCTGTTCCCACAGTTTTATTCTTTCTTGTTGGCTTGCAGCTTTCAATTTTGCTTTGGCTGTGCTCTTTCTTCCACTTACTTCGTTTATTGTTTGCCAGGCTATCCTGGATTGCCTATCTTCCATCGAGTCTCTAATCTTATCTATCTGATTTTGTACGTATTCTGCCTGTTCTTTTAGGTATATTCCTGTTAATTGATGTTGCGCCTTTTCTAGTTCTCGTGCATTTGTATTTGTTGGGTTCTGTTGATAGTTTTTGGAGGCAGTCTTCACAAGTGCACGTTTTTCTCTAGCCGCTAGCGTTTCCCAAGGGACTCTATATTTAGTTCTAGGTTTTGTTGGAATACACTTTTCTGCCGCCTCCAGGTGCGCTTCTACAAAATTTTCATATTCGTCATTTGGGGTGCCTATTTCTACCTTCTCTTGTAGTGCTTCGAATCTGTTTCTTAATTCTAATGCATATTTGTCTCTAATATCTCTGTTGTTGAGTAGGGCCCAGTCATAGTGCTTGGTCGTGGCTTTACGTGTGGCGTTTTTTCTTAGGCTTAGTCGTACTTTGGCCGTAACTATTCGATGATCGGAGGACACACCCTCGAAGGAGGAGTATGCCTCGCAATTCATCGCACTGTTTTTCCATTTCCTGTTTATAAGGACGTAGTCTATCTGTGCTTTACTCTTATTTGCGTATGTGTAGGTCCATAATTTCCCCTCCCTTTTTTGAAAGTTTGTATTGAGGCAGGTTAATCTATTTTCTATCATGAAATCTATTAAATGCTGTCCATTCCTGTTAGACGCGTAGTGTAGGCTGTATTTGTTGTGTCTGTTTTTCCCGATTTGTGCATTCATATCTCCGCCAATGACTAGCATGTTGTGTTTCGGAATGCTACGTACTAGGGAGGAGAGATCTTCGTAGAAGGTGGCTATTTCGTTTTCTTCGCTAACATTGGTAGGGCTGTAGCAGGAGATAATTGTTGCTTTGGGGTTGCCATTAAACGTTGCGGCCATCATCCTAGGTTGTATTCTCTCAATGCTGTTCAGTGTTTTTAACGCTCTCGGTCCTAGAAGTATTCCCACCCCTCCTACCGATGCATTGACAGAGTTTTTCCATGCCGATACAGTCACCAGCATCCATCCATTTCCAGTTTCGTGATACTTGATATCTTCGGTGTGCGTGTATCGGTGCTCTTGTATGCAAATTATATCTATCTTATGTTCTACGGCTGATGCAGTTAGCTCTGATAGTTGACCTATTCTATTTAGGGTTCTCACGTTAAATGTCGCTATCTGTATTGTTTGTTTGCATTTTAGTAGTTTATGTTTGTGTTTGAGCTCTGTAGCTGATTTTTCGAACACCGAGGCCAGGGCTCCAACCTCAGCAGGACGCGCCCCTTTTTTACCCGCGCGAAGAGCGATGCGGTTTATGGATCTGGTTTGAGTACTAGTCATGGTTATCTTTCGATGGCTGTTTTTGTTCTCATCTATAGAAGCCACTCTTATAGATGAGCAGCAGTAGTTCCCCGATCGAACTGGCAATCTTGAGCGTTAAGCCGCAAGACTCACACGTACAGCATGCTGCTTCCCATGTGTACGCGGTAGTAAAAAAAAAAATAAAAAAATTTCTTTTTTTTTTTATCTTAAGTTTTAACTTAGTTAAAGTCCAGGACTGCTGGATGTTAAAATTCAAAGAAATTTTGTGGTATATTTCATGGTTATCTAGTGGTGGATAGACAGAGAGAGAGAGAGAGAGAGAGAGAGACACAGAGAGAGAGAGAGAAAGAAAGAGAGAGGAGGAGTCAACTCTTTTATGGCTTTCGTCTTTAGCACGTGTTAGACTACATTTGAGGTGTTTTGGATTTTTTTTTTTTTTTTTCCATGCCATTAATTGAAGAATATAAAACTTTTAAAGTAAGTATATTAACAAAGGAGTTTCAAATGTTGAAAAATATATACGAAAAGTAGGTTATATCCTTACAATTTCCCCACCTCCTCCCCACCCAGTTTCTCACCAATTGCCGGATTTTTTTTTATAAGGTCCGAGTTTGCAAAAAGAATATTTTTATTTAGGTCGACTTAGTCAAGCAAAGCAATTTTATGTCTTAAATAGCTACACATTCGCCTCATTCTAAGAATATCTTTCTTGCTATTCCATTTTCTATTTATAGTAGGGATCTTTTTTGGTGGGGGGTGTTAAATCAGAAACTAAAGATTATCGCAAACCGCTAGATTGATAATTTTTAACTTTTTTGTCTCCTATTAAAAAAATGTATGTATTGTCTCTTAGATTTGAGTTTCGTATTAACTACCTTTTCATTTTTTTTTTTTTTTTTTTTTTTCTCAATTAGCTTTATTGAAACAATTATAACAATTGTGACTTATTTAAAATACTTATGGAACGACTACCTGGCCCTATTTTAAGTTTAGGAAAGAAGAGTGACCTCCCCTATAGTATGTAACTCTTCATTTATTGAACCCTTAAGGGAGTACTTTCTGCGTTAATTTAATCTTTTTAAACCAAATAGGAAATATCGGAAGAAAATAGTTAAATTCAAGTTTTTAATTTCCGTATATAAGCGCTGCTTTCTTACATAACACTTATTTTGCCGACCCTGTCAGCTGGGCCTAAAATACGCAGACTGCAACTCCAATATTAGATTTTCTATAATCCCGATAAAAAAGTGGGTGTTCCAGATATGGGTATTCTTGAGGCGAAATATGCCACAAGGTCTGTTTAGTGTGGGAATGCCTCGTAAGAATCGGTACTCTTGCGGGGCGGGGATAAAAAAAATTTTTGTTCAATCGACATTTCCTTTCGGGGTCGCTTCAGTTGCTGAGCAATAAATTCGGACCTTATCCCTTTTAGATGATGGGGGGGGGGGGGGGGGGGGGGGGGCTCGTGGAAATAAACTCGCCTGTCAGCACAAACCTAAGTTCCGGGTATAACTCTCAACTGTGTCTGGTGAGGCATTGCAAAGTCACCCCCTTCATGGCTATTATTGCCAGGCCCGCTCGGACCCGGAGTAGTAGTATCTGTTAGGATCCCATCTATGCCTCAAATAGATCTTTCAAAATTGTTTGTATTAGATAAGAATATTTGAAATTATATAATTTGGTAAATTATCAAGAGTTGTTACTTAAAGCTGTACACGATATAACATAAATTATGTTCTTGGATAGTATGTTTTGTTTTTTATTTATTTATTTTTAATTGCTTATCTTTTGGATATGTAGAAAATGGCCATTATTCTCCTAAAACTTTGCTTTTGTGTCCTGGATAATGAAATTTGAAATTGAACTTTTTTTTTTGTATTTAAAAACCGGCAAATTTGCACTTTTTCATTTATGGTTTGAATTAAACGATATATGAATCATTATTTAGAAATGTCTACCTTTTGAGATTTGTAACCTAATGTAAATTATTTCACATATCTGCCCAGAACATGGACCTTACATTTTTTGTTATATGCTCTTTGATCACAATACAAAGTTTGAAAAGATAAATATTTATTCCATTTACTTTAGGCATAAGCAACTGAAACCATATAATTGTGTATAAATTATTAATAATTCGTTGGAATACTTAAAACCAACCATATAACTTTGTACAAACTATTCTTAAGAATAATTGCTTGAAGATATGATTGTTTTGAAATTATCGTTAGTTACTTGAAACTATGCAAGTGTGGTAGCAGGGAGAAATCAGCATTGAATAACCCCATTAATACCAAAAACCAACCGCCCAAAACTTACCAAGCTTAGTTTATTTTGTCATCAGACCAGACGTTTGGTGCACTCAGTAAGAATCAAACTCACCAGTAACTCTCTAACTTGCTAACCATTATGTTATACATGACACTTAATGTTATAAGTAATGGAGACAGCAACCAGTTCAAATCCTGAACAAGGCTGTTTGCATTTCACATATCACTAATACTCTGGGGAAAGGTATGCATCCAACTATTCTTCATCCAGCTATGGGTAAATAGTAGGGCAGACTGTGCTGTTTAACTTCTAGTATAGCAACTGGGACCAGCCCATTGACCTAGTGGTAGTGTTGGCCAATGGCCCAGGAGACTGGGGTTCAATCTCAGGTTGTGTCATACCAAATAGTACTTGATACTTCCTTGCTTAACACTCGGCATTATAAGGTGCGTTTCAAGGGTAAAAAGGAGCAATCCAGGGAAAGGAGTAGCACCCTCTCCTACACCTCAGTGTAGTAGGTATTGAAAAGGGAGCTTTCAGGTAGCCCTCTACTATGGTTGACAACTTCACTTACTTATAGCAACTGGTCTAGAAGAAAAACTCTGAATTCAAACCTATTAAACTTTGCTTAACAAATTGACTTTGTTACTTCCTGCTCATGTAGAGGGTTGATAAATACATATAGATGATTAAAAAAACTCATTATTCAGTAAGTTTCATAATTCAGTTCTTGTTATACCATGATAAAGTGCTTTTTAAAGTTTTGAGACATTTTTGTCTTATTTCCTGAAAAATTAACTTTTTTTTAATTACGTCTAAAGATTATGTGTATTGAAGGTCTTGTATATTTAATGATTATGGTAACATTAAAACAAAAAAATCAATAACAGGAGGAGTAACAATGGGTTGTTACCTAAAAATTTTAGGCTGCAAACCAACTCTGCTTTAAAATCATGGAGCACTTTTAGATTCACTTTTCTAAAAATAATTGGTTTGTTTGTGTGTATTATGAAAAATATATATATATATATATATATATATATATATAATGACGCCGTTTTCTCCTTTAGCATTAGTTGGGGTTAGGCTTCCTGATGATCCGATAAGATGAAACTTTAGTAGAAGATTTCCGACTCGCAATTTAAGTTAATTTTATAATTGGCTCCACTTGTGTTGAGCACTCTTGTAATTGTAGCATTACAGGATTCACGGAAGGTTTAATTTTTGACCAACTGACTGCGTATCCCTTGATTTTTTTTTTTTTTTTTTTTTTTTTTTTTTAAAGGGTTCGGACGAGGTTGGCCTTTTCTTTCTTTTTGACCTATAATTTTTTCTTTCCCCCCACCCCCCCCGGCAGTGATTCGAGATACTTTTATCTCTTGTTCCTGGCGGGGTTTTTTTCGTTTTTTTTCTGGTACCATGAATGCTGGTAGATATTAGATTAGTAAATATATATATATATATATATATATAATCCTGACCAGTCTGGACTGCAACCATCTTCAGAAAATGCTTTTCATGACTATTTGTCAAAACTGAAGGGTGTGGAGAATGCACTTGGCTTTACATGTGAATGAAACTTGAATTTTAAAACTTAAAAATTGAAACATTAATTTTGCATGTGTTTATAAGTAGTTTCTAGTGAGATTTTTTTTGTTTACCTTGATGATGTCATCAAACAGTAAAAGCAGTATAAAAAGTGATGAATTTTTTAAAAAGTTTTATGTATTTATGGTTTAGAATTAAATTTTTTTTTTTTTTGTTGTTTGTGATTTAGCTTGTTGAGTTCATTTTGTGTAAGGGTTTCAAAACAATATCCATCCACATGAGTACTTTTATTCAACTAGTTATTAAAAAAAAAATTCAGACTTAATAATTTGATCTTGTGTCATCTTCAGATAAATACTAAAACATTTTTCTTTTTAATTATGTAATTTACATCAAATTACTGAATTTCTCAATATGAAAAAACAATTTTAACTGTAAACTGGTATTTAAATCTTTAAAAAAAAATTTATTCATAGTAATTTTTTTCTTACTAAATCATGTAGATAAAAATTTTGGTTAAATCAGTTTTATAAATCTGACCCTTACTATAATGATGGAAAAAAAAAGGTTCTGTTTATTTTTTCTTGTCTAACATATTTCACCTTGTAAATAGAAAAATATGGTCTTCTAACTACATTCGTAAAAGACTTTCTTTTTTTTCCATAGTGCATTTTAATAGATTCTTCTTATTCAATATAGGAACTCTGGAATTTCTATGAAATACTTTTTTGCAATTTAAGAGGTGGAGAGTAAATTATATTTCTGCAAGGCTAAAGAAAATCATTATTTCTTAAAAAGGGGGGAAATAGAACTATACAATTTCTATATTTTTACATTATTAAAATAGACCTTTAGAATTTTATCTTTTTAAATTCAACTGAAAAACTTTTAACCCTTAAAACTCGAGCAGTCAGTATTCGTGTCATTTACTATATGTACATAAAGCCAAATAACCTCATTTCTACATTGCTAATGTTGTTATCAGTTATTGAATTGCCTTACAACATATTACAGTTATTTTTCAACAAGGGTGCCTTGTCAGCAGTACTTAAAACTGTTGACTGCAGCTTCTCTCCTCTACCCCCCCCCCGCCCCCACAGAGAGTAGGACACTAGACTGCTTCTGATAGGAATGTAGAATACTCTTGAATTGTCATTACTCCCTATGCCACCTTTACCAAAGTGGTAGCACCTGTTAAGGTCCCATCTATAGGTCAAATAGAGCTGTTCAAAAATTATTTGTATTCAATAGGAATACTTGCTACCATATAACGGAAAAAAAAACCTAAGAAACATCTATAGAAAAAATGTAAATATCAATGTACAATTGAACTCAGTTTTCATTATCTCTAGGTATAAAATAACTGAATGATTTGACATGCTAAAATTACAATAATAGAGCAAAATTACTAATATTAATTCTGATTTTAATTCATTTATCAATTTAATAAATCAGTTATTTATTCAATTATTTTTCAAAACTGTCTAAATTTATTTCTATGCCTACATCTAGCAATAATATCACATCTCTGATTTAATAGGTTTACAGGATCAGTGTACAACATAATTTGTATCTTTTCTTCCAGACACACATACACATGCAGAGAATCTGGCATTCAATAACCCATAAGGGTTATTATGCCATAAAGCACTAACAAACCATAATTTATGGAATCAACTACTACCAGTAGATAAGAGGCTATGAACAAGTTAACATAAGATTTTAGTACTTTTCTTTTCTGAAGCAAAGCATTGAAGAAAAGGGACATTGTTGTAAAACTGGTTATCCCTCAGAAAACCAAATATTCTCCTACAGCTGTTGTAGAAAAACTTGCTTGTCCATTGTCAATGGATCTGCAAGGATTGAAATAAACTCTTTGAAGCCGTGATAAATGAAACATTCTGAGATATTTCTATGTATCTAATTTTTAGTTAGAACTTGTAATACTTAAGTCATCATTTTCATTAGATATTCACATTTGTTTCAGATAAATTCTTTAGTAAGATTCATGAGATGCTTACAACATATAAACACTAAGTTTTCTTTGTCTCTTTTAGTAAATTCCTGATTATTTTGAATGCATTGTAGGAAAAGATATGAACGTTTGACTCTTGCTTAAACCAATTTTTTTTTTTTTTTTTTTTTTTTTTTTTTTTTTGATGTCTGCATTACTGATGGACATAGAATAATAATTGAAATAGTTGTGATGAAAAGCAACTGAAATTAAGATATAAGAAATACTAGTCAAATATTAATAATGCTCCAATGTACTTTCAGCCATGCCAGCAGGACTTAGAATATGTGGACTATATCTTCTGCAGTGGGGTAAGATACATCCTCACAAAAAAGGGCTGTCCTGTATCATCTGATGATAGACTTCAGTTGTAGGACATTGTAGAGAACCTCTTCATTATCATTATTCCCGGTTTCAATCTGACCTGGAGTAGTAATATCTGTTATAGTTCTGTCTAGGAGTCAAATAGATCTGGTTGTAAATTATTTTTATTTGATGGGAATACTTGATGCCATATAAGTGTAAATTATTTCTATTATGAATAGTTACTTGAAGCTATAATTTTCTACTAATTATTATTATTAGTTACTTGAAATATATAACTGTGTGTAAACAAATGACTATTATCAAGGGTGTCCTCGTGGTGTAATGGTTAAAGTGGTGGACTGCGGAATCGTAGTAAGCGAGTTCAAATTCCAGTCGCGCTATTACGTTCACTTTTGGGCAAATACCCTTGGGAAAGGTATGAACCCCCTTATCCTCCCAGCTATGGGTTAAATAGTACCACTACTGTTCTTCTAGAAGAATAGCTTTGGCATTAAATAACCTACAAAAGGTTGATATGCCATTAAACAAAGAAACCAACCAACCAAGTATGATCAAATACAAATAATTACTTGAAGCTAACATTGTAGTAAGCAAGTTTTAAAAGTTAAGAATATAAACGTATAATGAATTTGGGGTGAGAGAGAGTTCTTGTGGCACAGTGGTTATCATGCTCGATTGTGATGTTGTAGTAAGCAAGTTTAAACTCCAGTTGTGCTATTTTGTTTGGGACTGATACATTTAGGATTGGTATAAATCCCCTTATCTTCACAAATATCACTGCTACTCTTTTTTTTACAAGGATGGTTTTAGTATTATATAATCCATTAAGGTTGACATGATTAAACAAAGAAACCAATCATTTACAATGAATGTAATTCCCTAACCTTTTGGCATAAAATAACCCTAGACAAGTTGGTTAAACATGCTGGTTAAATCAACCAATTGATCTGATGTACTTGTAAATTGTTTACTTATTCCAATATGAGTGCTTATAGTAGGAATCTTCTTATTGAATAATGAAAATATGAGATTTGATCTTTTTTTTTTTTTTTTAAAATCAAAATCACATATACAACAACACTATACAAGCCTTAGTATTGTCTTTTTTCAACTGTTTTTCTTTTACTTGTACAGAACAGATAAATTTTGCTTATGTGTTCAATATTTAATAATAAATATTCTGTATTTAGTAATCAATGAAGTTGTGAACAAATTTCTATGACTTTCCTCTGATGAACTATTTTGTACAGCAACTGGTCTCCAATTTATCATACTTTGAAATAGAATAAAAAAGTATTTAGTATAGATATTAATAAGTAATAAAAATTGTCTCACTTATTCACCAATACATTTTTCATAATCTTCAGAGTAAACCTTTTTAAAGTTTTGGCAAAGAGCCACTGTAATATTTTTGAAGGATTTATCATTGATGAAGGCATAAAACTATAAAATCTTTGCCTGATTATTGTCAACATTTTTTCCCCAGTGGGTACGAGATTCTTCAGATAGTTTTTCCACAAAGCTGACATTTTGACGCTAAAAGTTATAAAGAAATTTATTTGCCTAATGAATGTTGGTGATTTTTTTTTATCACTCACAATTATTGCCATTATTATTTTGGAATGTTGTTGACCAGCAATAATGTTGTCAAGTTTATATTTTTACATGTTAATAGGTTGGTTAACATAGTTGTAGGAGATTAGCTATTTTATTTTATTTCTTCTTTTAGTGTGTGTATGTATGTAGTTATTGAATAAAGTTAAAAATCTAATTTAATATTAGATCTGCAGTTTAAGTCAAAATGTAATTGAAATTTAAAAATTAAAATAAAAAAAAAAATTATTTTAAAATAAATTTACTACATTTTTAACCGAAATTAAAAGAAAAATGGAAGTGGGCTTAATGAGGAGATAACTCTTTACTCCTCTTCTATCCCCTCCCACCTTTTTCTGTGTCTATTCTAGTTTTTTTTATCCAAAGGATCTGAAGAAGTCCTGTTAAATTTTTTTGGTGTTTTTGAAATTTTCAAAAACACGTAACAGGATGGAAATAAATTCATAATCCTAATGTGACCGGTTTGTTGTTTTTCTTAAAGAAGTGTGTGTGTATATATATATATATATATATATATATAAGCTTGCTTACTATTGTACAGATTATTTTCTTAGTACTTTGATATGATCAATGTGTAGTATAACAAATTTTAGTAGAGGTTGACTAATATGGCAGGGCTAAAATCCCATTTTTTTACCTCTGGTTTCTGTAGTAAAGATTTGGATTTTAGCCCTGCTGTATAAGTTACCCTTAATTTTGTAGAGATTTTTTCAAGCCTAAAAAGTCGACTAATATACCACAATTTATGTTATACTACACATTGATCTAAAAGTATTAAGAAAATATTCCATATACTTGCCACAATTTTTCAGTAATTTTTAAAAATTTTACCCCATTTTAAAATATCAATAAGAAAGCAGATACTAACTTATAATAAAATACCACCATGATTGTATATCTTAAGTTTTTAAAAAATACTCTTTATTATTTAGGATATTAAAATCTTGACTGATAATGAAACTTAATTGGACTATTAAATTTTTTTTACTGATACCTTGAACGCTATTAATAGTTGTGATAAATTTCTAGCGTCTTAATGCATTAGGCTGACCTCATATAATTTGTTAATGTATTTTAATCTACACATATGACACAGTTTTTATAGCTTATCTGAAATCTTTTTACTTAATATAGCAAAACAGAAATTAACATGAAACTAATACAACTGTAATTATCTGTTTACTATGTTTCTATTTTGATCTGAGACTTTCATAAATCTTCTAGTATAAATTCAACCCTGTAGATTATTAACCCTTTACCTATTGATCCTACACTTGATTTCATGTATCCTTAACTCCACCCCTGATCCAGAATTGACTTGCTTCAAAAACCCCATGGATTTTTATTCTGCTTCATGTTATGAAAAAGTGATCTTATCAACATGAAAACTTATGGGGCATTTCCTTTTGTAAATCCTTGTTTTCCCTCTATTTTCTGCCTTATCACGGTATAGACAAAAATATTGATATACTTTTGGGTAAAATTTTCATGTCATTTGGTGCAAAAGGTTAAAATTGAAAATCATTAGCAAAGTGATCGACTGTTGTCTTTAATGCCATACCATTTTATTATTTATAATTTAAAGTATCATATTTTATTTCCTAATGTTCTGGCATGCAAACGATGTAGAGTATAGATTTTTGCTTGCATGCTTGATTCTTGAGTTGCATTTGATATTTGCATAATTGAAAGTTAAAGAGTTAATGTATATTCAAGTGTTATCTTTTTACTGTTATTATTGTAAATTTTTCAGTTTTTCCCTTCTGAAACAAAAATGTTAAAAAAAAACTATTAAAATTGGCTTCATAATTTTCTTTCAAATTGTCAAGTTCATGGACAAGATGCAATGAGCCATGCTCAGGTCTTTGATTGGTATTGCCACTTCATAGATGGAAAATAGTGATGAGTGTCCAGGGAATGGGTCTTCCACTAATAGAAATAATGAAAATGTAAAGAACACAATCTGGTAAAAGTAGATAGAAGCTTGACTATCAGAGAGTTTTGTAATGAGGTGAGCATTTACATTGGATAACATCAAGATATTCTTCCTGTAGATTTGGGGATATGGTGAGTTGCAACCAAGTTTGTTGGCTTCTGATGCCAAGTGTTTTGGATGACCAAGGTTACTGATTTGGAAAACCAGATGATGATTGATGGATATAATCAGGCTACAATTGTGAGATTCTATTTGTGGGAGTCTCCATCAACAAGGTTAGAGAAGCCTCACTAAGTTTGAAGCAAGACTAAATTACTGCCCACAGTGTTCTTTTAATAAATAGGGTTTTAGTTCACTATGAATATGCTTGTGAAGGTCCAACTGTTACCAAATAGTATTACTTGGAAATCTTGTGCTGTCTCTATGACACTGTGCATTGTGAATGGCCTGACATTTGGGCTACAGATCAGTGGCATATTCACCATAACAATACATGCATGTAATTTGTTAACTTGTCCAGAAGTATTTGATGAAACACAGAATGCAGCAAGCTCTGTACTTGCTAGATCTAGCTCCATACAACTTTTTCTTGTTTCCTAAACTGAAAATTCATTTCACTGCTTAGAGATTTGAGGAGAGCATTAAAAGAAATACTGCTTCACATAACATCAAAAGAGTTTCAGAGGTGCTTTAAGCAATAGAATAGTCACTGGCATAAATGTATTGAATGTTCAGGAAACTATTTTGAAGAAAATTGACATTTCATTTATTGTGAATACAGCCTCATATATATATATATATATATATATATTCTTCAACCCAGTAAATCCGGAGTAGGAAACAATTCCATCAGGACAAATAAACTATTCAAATATTCCTGGTAAAGAGCTCAATGTAAATAAATTAACAGATCAAATAATTTTATTTCAAGAAAAAATATTTTTCATATTAGGATAATAAATTTATTTTCATACTGTTAAGAGCATCTATATTCATGCTCTTAACAGGATGGAAATAAATTTATTTTCCTAATGTGACCAAATATCATTATTATTTTTTTTTCTTGAAATATATATATATAAAATTGGAGTAGTTAACCTATTTCTGCCATTTTTTTTTTTTTGGAGTTTACTGTTACTTTAAGGAGTGTATTAGCAATTTAACCTAATAAGTAAAAGAAATTTTTTTTTTTCACAAAACAAAACAGGTTTGGTTTCTCATAATATTTATATTTCTCCTCTTAAGTCTTTTTGTTGACTGAACCATCCCAAGCAGACTGGTATGTCTTAAATGATTTTTTTTGTCAGAATTTTTGTCAACTGTAAAAACTATAGTATAAATTTTTTAAAAAGAGTTTTTTTTACAAACTCAGTAAAAATTAGATGTGAAATCTATTAATGATTTTCTTTTATTCTCATCATAGTTACTCTTTTAATGATAATTACATTAATTATTAATTATGCAGTCAATATTAAAATGTTAGTGATGCATATGACAATTAGGAAATTAACTTTTCAATGTGCTGCTTCACTAGTTATTATCAGAAGATTAATTAGTTAAAGTCAAATTTTGGTTTATAGTTTCTTTAGTTGATCATCAACTGAGTTTGTGTTGCTTTACAATTAACAATGATTTGTATGTAAGGAAACATTTACTGTTTGTAGTTGGCATGTATTCTAAATTATTCTTTTTCTTTCATTAGCGAGCTTTGCTTTGTGGTAAAGCAAAGCAGTAATATTAGGCTTTTATGCTTAAATGTTTGCAGGTAACAGTTGAGACCTTAATTTTGTTAAGTTCATTTTTGTTTATTTGCGATATTTGGTAATTTTGTGTTTTATTACTTATTGTACAGTTTTTTCCTCACCCCAAATCACTGGAAAGGTCTGAAAACTTTGAAGAGATACTGTGTTGTATATGGATTTAATTCTTTTATAAAAATTAATTCTCTTTTCAGATAATTTGGAGAGAACATTTTAAAAAGAAATTGTCAATTCATCTATCATGTTGATAATCAATGTTAACCAAAATATAAGGATATAGATAGGACACTTATAAATGAATTCCTTAGATTTTTTTTTTTTACTGTACCACTATGACTCATGTCAGGTTTTCAGCTATAAGACAGAGCTCTGTCAGCTATCTCCTGCAGAGGGGTAAGACCTCCCCCACCTCACCCAAAACAGGGTGTCCTGGGTATGACACTAAACTACATCTTAGGATGAGCCTCCAGTTCTGGAGATTTTGGAAGTACTCCTTCATTACTCTAAGATTCACTCTGACAAGGTGTGGTGTGGTTGTACTTGTTTGGGTTTTATGGGTCAAATAGATTAGTTTAAAAATTATATTCAATAAGATTGTGTGGGAAAAAAACCCTTTGGAAGCAACTAAACAAAATATATATGAATACAATTCCCTAACATGTAGGCATATATAATCCTAGACAGGTTGACTTTAAGAAACAGTCACTCAGAAAGTTATTTCTCACATTTATTTCCACAAGGAACACTATTACCATTGGCTAGCACTAAATTTTCAGCAGAAAATGCTATCTTTCTAAACAGACACTACCATTGACAACGTATTTCCAATAATATTGAACAAGTGCCTTGTTATGTTTGTAAAAGTTAACAACCATGGAGGTGACCTACTTTTCCCCAGCAATGGTGATGGTGTCATTGTCAAGAAAATCTTATCTCTGTCGTCCAACTTTCATTGGCCCAACCAGATGAAAGTTAGGAGGGGCTAGATCTGGACAATATGCTAGGTGTGATAGGATCTTCCAATAAAAATGTCATTCATGTTCTTTAAACTTAGTCTCTTGGTTCCACAAGCTTTGGTTAATATGCAGGTTTGTTTTTCTTTTTATCTGGAGGAATTCAGTGACACCCACTTTTTGTCTGCACTGTCATATGAGATACTATTTCACTAGATTGCTGCTCAGCTGTTATAAATAACAAAGGAAAATGTTTATGGCTTATTGTAAGGAAAGTTTAACCTCTGCTGCTCTACCACCTTTGATGTGATGGGCTCACATAATAGTAGGCATTACTTTTGGATATATATATATATATATATATATATATATATATATATATATACCATTCAATAAATATGAAGAATTTAAAAATACAAGAAAAAATTTTTTTTCCATAAATGTAAAGTCTGCATTGTTTGGAATTGGTCAAAAATTATTTAATCACCTAGAAATATTTGTTTTCAGGCTATTCAAAATGGCAGCAAATTAGTGTGCCCCAGGTTTGAACAGAGGTCAGTCATCAAGTTTTTGATGGCTGAGAAGTGCAAACCATGTGAAACTTACAAAAGAATATTTGATGTATATGAAGAAGCATGTTTTAGTCAAAACGTTTACCAATGGGCTAAACATATATTTACCACTGCAAGCCTGAATCAATAAGTCCATGGAGTGGAAACACGTTAATTCTCTAGTAAAGAAAAAGTTCAGGGCACGCCAGTCAGTAAAGAAGGTCATACTGGCCATCTTCTGGGTCATAAAAGGACTTATCATTATTGATTTCATTGAAAAAGGTGCAATTTGTAAACAACGCTTCTATTGCCAACTCCTTAAGCAAAATTCCCCTTATTTATTGAATAACTCTCTCTCGCATACACACACATATGTACATAGTGTAAACATAATCAACACTGTTTAGTGACCCAGTTTCTTGCTTATGTTATCATCAGACCAAGATAGTGATTAAAAAATACTAGAGTGGTCTTTTAGTTTTTTAGGGGTGGTATGTTAATGCAATTTGCTATTTCTACAAATAAAGAGTGCTCAATATCTCTGGTAGAGCATATGATAGGATGGTGTAGACATAGTCAACACTGACGACCCAGTTTCTCATCTATGTGATCATCAGACCAAGCTATATATATAATTTTACCTTGTAGGGTGTATGTTTATAATAAAGAATTTTTCTTAATAAATGTTACTCTGATGTTTAAGGGGTATGAATTTAATTATTATTGCTAATCATTATTCTTCTAATATATAATACAATAGTTTGCATTTATAATTGTCACATGGTATCTATAAATTTATAATTGTCACATGGCATCTATAAAAAGGCTATTGCCCTCTATTTTATTTCCCCGTGACATTTTCATTTGCTAAAAGCATTAATTAGATAATACAAAATTAAACTTAAGATTCTATATTTATATAATCACATGCAACAGTTCTCTTCTTTCAAATTGGCTCTTTTCATTATCAGTAGTTTTGTTATAATATATTTACAGTATTGTGCAAAATGACAAAAGAAATATTCCTCTTTGTCTTGTCATTTTCGTTCATCTTGCATATACAGTACTATGCAAAAGTCTTTGATCTTTTTAAACTATTGTAAATTTCTACTCATTGCCAACTTATAGATGGATGTTTCAAAATTGACTGTGTTGAAATCATTTCTATATCTAATCATATTTTGTTGTGATGGTTCTGAATGAGAGAGAAAGATGTGAGATCCTCCTGCTCCCCAAAAATGGCTATGCAAAAATTTTTAGCTACCTCACATAAAACCAATGAAGGGAGTATTTTAAAACAGAAAAATATCTATAATGGAAATTTATTACATAATAATCAAATTCAAGAAATTATGGTAACACCTTCATTGGTCAAACTCTGCTATGTTGCATGCAGTCTGTGGCATGGAGCTCCATCATGCTGAAAAATTTCACCTTCATCTAAGTCTGGTATCCTTTAGCAACTGGATGTGTTTGGCACTATTCAAGTTCCCATCAATTTTAACCAACTTTCTTGAACCATCACTTTTTATATATCCTAAAAGCATCAGACTCTTACCTGCCAGACTTCATTGTTTTTATCATGAAATCTGGGTCATTTCACTTTTTTGGAAGCCTTCTGACGAATTCTTGCTTATTAGAATGCAGCTCCATTCTAGTTTCATTGCTGAATATGATCTTATTCCCAGCATTTGCATCCCATAGTTCATGTTTGACCAACTTAATCTTGCTTTTGAATGTTTTTTAATTAATGCTGGGGTTTTTTTTTAGCTGTAATGTACTTCTTCAGTTCATGTTCTCGAAGTATCCACTTTGTGGTATCTACTGACACCAAATTGGACAAATTGCATTCATCCATCACTTGTCTTGCAGTATTCTTTAGCTGAGCTTTTGCTGTTCTAATCAGTCTCCTACCATCTTGTGCTGTAGCTTTTGAGGACTACCACATTTTGGTTGATCCAAAACACTTCTCGTACCTTGAAACCTTCCGAGGATTTCTGTGACGCTGCTTTTTGAAATCCCAAGTTCCTTAGCTATTGCTCACTTCTTATTCTTGGCCATCTCACTATCTTCATCCTCATTTCTTTGGAAATTTTTGCCATGATTTTAGATGTAAGTATTTTTACTATATTCAAGAAAAAATTGGTTCTGTTACAGAAAAATATTTGCATATTAGCTGTGTAACAATTTTATGTTTTATCTTGATTGGTTTATGTGAGGTGGCTGAAAACTTTTGCATGGTCATTTTTGGGAGTGGTCTTGCATCTCCCTCTCTAAGAACAACTCGAAATCATATCAAATGTTTAAATACCTTTTCTTTTCCAGCAAATGGGGAAAAAAAAACTTCTCCATGCTGTTAAGATTTGAGATCATTTGAATAAGAATTGGTCAAGATTACAAAATGACATCAATTTTTCTAAAAGACCATTTACATCTCAAATGGTATCAATTTTTTTGAAACACTGATAAATCAATTTGTAATAAAAAGTTAAACAAGCTATTTACCAGATGTTTACATTTTTTTCTTGCTCTTTGCAAGCATTGATCATTGTCAAAATTATATCTGATTCTTTGATTCAAATAACCAAACAAAATAAAAGCACTACTTTCCCAGATCTCTCAGTATTTTGGTAACAGCTGTTTGTTGAACATTTGGTTTGATTCTATCATCCTTCTAAATTGAGTGGCTGATTTAGTCTTCTCTTTGGAAGTGGTATATTTCCAGATTTTTATTCAAGGAAAAAAAATGCATTAAAGTTGTAATATTAGCTTCTTTTGTAAATGGGTTTATTTGATCTGTCCATCACTTTTAGTCTGTGTTTATACTAGTTAACATATAACTTGTCATGGGTTTGTCTATGATACTTTGATCCTTGAAGTATTTCATGTATTCACTTAACCAGGCAAGTATTCAGTTGAGACATCAGACTTTGTAAATGGAGAAGTTTGATTCCTAATATAGAAAACAACAGAAACTCATCCTTATCAAATTACTTGGAACAATCTTCTGTAGTGAGGCACCATTTTATTTAGAAGCAAATGTGAATTGATTTTTTCTTTTTTCTTCTAGGGACGATATATAAGACAATGAATGTCTTTATTATTACACTACATATAAAATTATATCATCTGATTTTTATTGTAAAGCAAAATATAAATATTTCAGTGCTTATTTTCAACTGACTGATAAGTTTTTTTTTATTTTTTTAAAAATCTATTTAGTTTGCTTTGATAAAAATGGTTTATTTATATTTCTTTTCTTTTAAAAGGAAAAAAAATTAGAATATAATTTTTATATATTTTTAGTTTTTGTTTTCAGAGGTTTATGATATAGTCTATTAAATTTATTTACCCATTTCTCTCATATACTGAACAATTTCCTCTTGGGAAATATTGATGGATTTTGAATTCCATAATATCATTTTGAAAGAAAAGCATTCTATTAGTTTCCATGGAAATTACTACAAATACAAGGAGCATATTATGGAGTTTTGCTGAAAGCATTTTGGATATTTATTTCATCTGAATATCGAAAGCCAAGGCAAAATGATAAATAAAAAAAAAAAATTGAAGATAGGATAAAAGTTGATTAAAAAAGGAAAAAAGTTTTGGATGCTGTTGGTTTGAGTGTCAAACAAAAGACAACAGGACTTTGGAATGAGAGGTTTTCTTTTATGTCATGTGTTGAGGGGTAGGAGGTTTGTTTTTTTGTTTTTTCAGACAACAAATTATTTTGGTGTACATGATGCTAAGGAAGATATTTAGTTGAGTCCCCACTCATTAAGACTAATACTAACATTGTTAGAAACAGAACTTTTTGACCATTAACTGTGTGTAAACAAATGACAGATGTCTAATTGTTATTGATACATAGCAATGCTTGGAACCATTTAACTGTATGCAAACAAATGATCAATAGTAGATAGAATCATTTGTGTTGGATAGAAATACTTGAAACCATTTAACTGTGTGCAAAAAAAGAGTTCATGCTGGTTTAAAAATGTAAGCAACAAAATGTTTACAAATCATTTATTAGCCTAGTCATCTGGGGTTGTAGAATACACCGACTGCATCTCTGTAGAGGGTTAAGGCTTTCTCCATGAGTGACCTGGATATGACACTAAACAATCTTATGGTGAGGCTCTAGTATTGCTATCGTTTCCTGGTCCACTCTGGCATGGAGTAGTAGTACCTGATAGTGTCCTATATAGGGGTCAAATATAACTAAACTGTTTACTTATGCTAAACTGAATTGTTTGAAATAGAACTGTTTATATGTATAAAAATGGATTTGCCATTAAATAAGCTTCAATGGTTGATATGTCATCAAACCAAACCAAACCATATATATTTAATATATGTGTATAAAGAAGATTTGGCATTAAATCACACAACAGAAAGGAAGACAAGATAAATACATTCGTATATACAAAAACATTTAACTTTTTATAGACATAATGCACATTAAAAAGAAAGAATAAATGTGTCCTAACAGCTTGAAATATAAACATTGTCTCATGAACAAGCAGTATGTTGGTGGTGTACAAAAATGAAAAAAAGCTCACTTGTTGACAGTAAAGTTAAATTACCATATTGGCTTTACCATTCCTTGGTAGGGTCTGAGACAAGTTCTTTTTTTTTCTGTTCAAAGAACAGACGTGAAAGAGGTTGAGAATGGGTTTCTCTGACTCTCATGCAACAACCCACAATGCACCCAATGGACATGCCCATTCTTTAAAGGACATAATCATTTGTTTATTTACATAAGGAACAAAATAGTCCTTTTCTTTGTGTGGAAAAAAATGCAAGATACATTATAAGGTTTTTTTTTTTTTTTTTTTTTTTTTTTCATGGGTGAAAAAATGCCAGTATTTTGTTCTTTTATCTTTTAAACCACAGTTAATTTACATTTTTAAAAAAATTCTTTTCTGTCACTGTGGGAGTAGCCTTCATTTGAGCTGCTTTTATTTTTCTTTAGCCAAGGATGAGGGGAGGGAAAAATCAACTCTCTATCTTGGTTACCTTGCCACTACTGATAAGAAAAAATGAAAAACCCTACTCTAAGAAAGATAACGTCTCCTTGTTTTCATTTTTCTTTCAATTTTTTCGCACTTAAAAATCTTGTGACTTCAGTCACATTCCTCCACTAATTGGTTATAGATCTGACCAATCAAATTTATATTACGTATGATTTTATATATACCAACTTCTATGCAAAGATTTGAACTCTGGTTCTCATGTCTATTTCTTATGATGGTTAAACCACAAATGCCCCCCTAAATTAAAATCTTATTTTTGATGGAAATAACTCTTCTTTATAAATCTTATTCATCTTACAATACATAAAAACACCATTGGATAGAGCAGGTTTTCAGCTACAAAACAATATTTTTTCACTTAATCAGCACTAAATTTTTAAAGAATTTCCTTCATCCTTTACTGTTTTTTGTATTAACCTCTGACCCATAAGGTATGTCGACTTAGAATGTATCTCTGCAATTAGGTCTGCAGGTTGAAAACCATCTAGTGCAATACTTACATGCTGGAACATTAGAAATGACATGACACTCAAAATGATGAATAACACAATTGTAGCTTAATTAAAAATGCTTATATCAAACTTCTTTGCCACAGATTTTTCACCACTACTTGAAATTGAATATATTCCAATTGGTATGTAAGAGTTTAATGACAATGTAATTCTGATCGATATCGTGCTTTCCTCTCTTCAGTTTTCTACCTATAAAGTAAGAGATTCATTTAATAAATAAATTTTAGCTTAAGGAGTTGGTAATAAGAAGCACTGTTTATAGTTGCACCCTTTTTTTTTTTTTTTTTTTTTTTTTAATGAAGTCAATAGAAGACTGTTAGTATGGCCTCCTTTACTGATGGTTATGCTCAGGACCTTTTTTTACTGGAGAGTCAGTGTGTTTCCACTCCATGGACTGTCTTTTTCAGGCTTTTTGTGACAAAGCCACGTTTAGCCCATTTGTAAACATTTTTTGATTAAAACATGCTTCTCTGAACAAATCACATATTCTTCTCAACCATCCAAAGATTTGACAGCCCTCTATTCATGCCTTGAATACTGTTTGATTTCCCACCATTTTGAATATCCTTAAAACAAGTATTATTGTGAGATTAAAATGTTTGCTATAAACCAATTTCAAACAATACTGAATTTACATTTATGGAAAAAAATACTTTTTTTTTTTTTTTTTTAACTCCCCATATTTATTGAATGACACTCCTTTTTTTTTCTTTTCATTTATAAACATTGCATCATTCTATAAACTAGAGCTTTTCAAACTTTTTACTTGAAGCTGCATCTCTTATAACTAAATCTAATTTCCATTCACCCCCCTCCCATACATTAAATATTGCCAACATTTTTTCTTAGTCTCACTGGGTGCTATGATAAGAGGTATTGATTTAAAAAAATGTTTTTGCTTCAAGATTAAAATTTTTACAAAATAAAGAAATGTTATAAATGGAATATTGAATTATATAAAATTTTTACAAGATAAAGAAATGTTAAAAATGGAATATTGAATTATATAAAATTTTTACAAGATAAAGAAATGTTATAAATGGAATATTGAATTATATAAAATTTTTACAAAATAAAGAAATGTTATAAATGGAATATTGAATTATATAAAATTTTTACAAAATAAAGAAATGTTATAAATGGAATATTGAATTATATAAAATTTTTACAAGATAAAGAAATGTTATAAATGGAATATTGAATTATATAAAATTTTTACAAGATAAAGAAATGTTATAAATGGAATATTGAATTATATAAAATTTTTACAAGATAAAGAAATGTTATAAATGGAATATTGAATTATATAAAATTTTTACAAGATAAAGAAATGTTATAAATGGAATATTGAATTATATAACACCAATATCAACAAATTGCTGGCAATTCTGAAACTGACTTAACAAGTGAAGATCTTTAGATCTTTGGTCAGAGCAGGCCTTTTTCATTAATAATGATTTAATTCATTAAAAATTTGTTGTCATTGATAAGAATTGAAATTTCAGGTACTGAATTTTAATTTTTTTCATTATTTTTCCTTCATTTTTTTTGTTTTTGATCTATATTTTTATTCTTCTTATTAAAGTCTTTTTTCTGAAGACATCTCATGTCAGATTATAAAAATGGATATTTTAGAATTCGGAATTTTTACGAAATAATTCATTCAAAATATAATTCTTAAAATATTTTCTTTCATAAAAAATACGATTATATGCATTGTTAATGACCTCCCAAAAAGATATGGATCTCTTTTCTGTCAAAGCCGGATTGTTTATTTAAATAACGTATTTGTTTTAAACAGGTTTTATGTGAAGTATTTCCTCACTAGTGGCCATCACACCAAATCAAGCATTCTGCTAGGTGTACAATATCTGCCAACTAGTCTTAAATGAACCAGCAATTTTTGTTCTGTTATAAAGGGATCTATAAATGCGAACTAGTAAATCTCTCCTACTGTGGACCCTTATGCTTTTATTCATCCTGCCAAAATTCACCCCCCCCCCCCGTGAACTATATTATTGTTTATAGCAGGGTTTCTTTAATATAACTTGACATTGTTACCTCACCTATTTTAGATGGGAGGTGAACTTAAATCACAGGGAGTGACTATAATCATTGTATGCTAATGAAACTAATATAAGATACTTAGTTATCTAGTGTTTATTTTATATTATTCTAATCATAGTAATCAATAGTAAGAAAAATAGAAAATAAACATTGTGGGGATTTTAGGATTTACAGATATACAAATATAGAAAACTATTGTATCGATAGTAGTTTTCTATATTTGTATATCTGTAAATCCTAAAAATCCCCACAATGTTTTTCTATTTTTCATATTTTTTTCTATGCCTTGAATGATATAAATACTAGGTACCTATCATAGTTAGTCTTGAAATTGATGGACAATTTTAAAAGATTTAAAAAAAAAAAAATCTGAATAAATTCTCAGTGGACAGATGATCATAGAAAATCATTGTGTAATTTTATATGTAGATTTGTTAGTTTCTTAATTTAGACCACTGCTACTTATTTTTTATCTTAAAAAAAAATTTTTTTTAACTAATGTAGCAATGATACATATACCTTGATCTTGGTTGAAAGTAGAACTTTTGCTATCTACTGCTAAAACTGACTGAGAATAAAAATAGCCAGCAAATCAGTAGCTATTGGTGACTACTAGTTATTACTAGTGATCTTTCAACATGATTGATGTTGCAGAAAGCAATCATTGCCTAAAAGCATTACTAACCTAGCAGTCATTATAGTAAGATATAGTTTTTAGATTTTCTGCCTGTAGAAAGTACAAGTAACAGACTGTTATTTCTGATATTCGTGACAGATATTACACACTTGAGTAACAACTTTAAGTTGGTTTTATTGGTACATTACACCCATGGCTGAAATTAGGACCAGTGTAGCTTTTGGTTGTATGGAGGTCAACTCATTAAGCGACAACATGGCTGTACTTAATCTAACTCTAACTATTTATTTCCATGGCAGAACTACATGTCCTTATGTAATAAAGATGCTGTTGGTCTGAAGGAAGGAAGGAAGGAAGGAAGGAAGGAATGGGTGGATGAGTTACTCATGTATCAGATTCAAGCTTAGATAGAAAATATATGCTAAGAATACTTTCCTTTGTGATATTTATATCTTATAAAGGAATTAAAATACTGTAAGTAATTATTCCTTTTGATAAAAATTATAATCTCTAAATCCTTCTATCCCACAGATTACTCTGAATTATCATTTTGTCTGCTGCTTTGCTGAGATTTTTAGTTTCATTTAAAAGTTTTGATTTGTTAACAAGTTTTTCACCCACACATCATAAAAATTCATTGAAGGGTGTATATTTATCCATCCCCTCAGCCACAGGAAAGATGTGACACCGGACCAATTTTTAAGAGGAGTAAAGCTGGTTTGAATTCAATTTTCTTTCTCATAGACTGGTTATCTTATCAAGATGAGGAACCCAGTTTTCCCTATTTACCTATAGTTGGAGAAGTGGGTGAACAGAGGGATGCCTTTCCCCAAGGGTATTAACGTAGAATGAAATACAAACAATCTCTACTAGGATTTAAACTTGGCAAGCTGATTCCATTTCTTACAACAATAACCACTACACTTAGCAAATCTTTGACCTTCACCCCCGCTAACATCTAGTGAGATTTGTTATTGTATAATATCAGTAGAAATGCAGTATGAGAACTATTTATAAAGCATTTAAAGTCTCTCTATCCATTGGTTGTTCTGTTGGCAGAGTTTAGAATATACTGACTGTATCCCTGCAGAATTCCCCAAAAAGAGGCATCCTGAATATGAAATTAAACTGAATCTGATGATGTGGCTCCAATTATGTAATCTGGAAAGTGTTTTCACCCTTTCATTGCCATTACTCCCCGGTCCACTATAGCCTAGAGTGGTATTAACTGCTAGTATCCTATCTTTGGGTTAAATAGATCTGTTTTAAAGAATATTCATATTAGATAGGAATATCTGATATTATATGACTAAATTTTTTATTAAGAATATTTACTTGAAACCATAATTGTTTAAGGATTATTATGAGTTACTTAAAACCATGTAATTGTGTAAAAAAAAAAAAAAAAAAAAAAAAAAAAAAAAAAATAAATAAATAAATAAATTAGTAGTATCAGATGGGAATGCTTGAAGCCATACAACTGTGTGCAAATTATTTATATTTCATTGGAATACTTGATTTCATATAACTGTGTGCAAAAAAAACTCTTAAGAAACATCAACACAGATGTAAATATAAATGTACTATGAATGTAACTCCAACCGCTAGGCATAAAATAACTAGTTCAATATACTGTTAAAATCAATCTTTTTATTGGAAGGAGCAGCGGGTGTTTTCAAATAGTCTCTCCCCTCAAGTCATACCTTTTGAACAGATTATAGAAATAAATAGAATATTGTAAACATTTATCATACTGTTTGGTCAAATAGTTAAAACAAAAAAAATCTTTTTGATATTGATTTAACATCTTTTTTGATATGTTAAAGTTATGTTTTACCGCAAAATACTTAGGGGAGTCGAAGGTTTTGTAATATTTTGGTAGCATAAGGCACAATTTAACAGCTTCAGATGCTTTTACTGAGATTTGTGAAAGTGATGCCCCTCACTGGACTGGGAAATGCTGAGCTTTCAAATCAAATTTTAGACCTATCTGACCTTACCTGGTCATTGAGGTTCTTGCAAGCCAAGCAAAATTTCTTTAACCATTTGGTTACTTTGCTGTGATCAGCTGTATGTTCATCTTTAAGTTCTTTCATTGGACTACTTTACACATTCATCTCTGCAGCTTTCAAATCACATACTAAGTGAAGCAATGCACAACATGTCAATGCACCAACTAGCACAATACTATCAACCACAGCTTGAATTACTTTGGTCACATGATATATGCACTGCAAACTAACATGTACAAAAATTGAGTGCATCATTAACTAAAACTATTCAGTGTTTATTTCACTTTCTAGTTTACTTTTTAATATTATTCTATAAGACATGAAGTGAAGCAGATGGTCAATCTATCATCACAGAATATCAGGTTAGAAAGAAAATAAATATGTAATGTCATTTTTTGTTTCTTTTTCAGTTATTTGCAATAATTTTAATAAAAATAAATCTTTTCTTTTTTTTTATCATTGTTTACTTAAATGTTATAATTTGATTTCTATTTGGCTTAAAATAGAATTATTTGCTTAAATGGCATACAATAATCTTTATCAAATGGTAATAAAACAAGTGAGTTTCACTTCCTTGATCTGCTAATCATAATTTCTAGCTTGTCTAAGCAGCAACACCTGTTGCCATTAATGTTTGGAATCCGGCTCACTTGAATTTGTTAGTTTGATACTTCTCACTCAAAGAATATTCATTTAAAAGAAAATCACTTTTCTGATGCATTTTTTATCATTTATAAACTTTTAAAATATTATTCTCCCTTTTCTCTTTTTTTTTCACTTCATTAGAAGCTCATTTTTAATTTCTAATCCACATTGCTTATGAGAATGAGTATGTGTTCAGTATATTTATTGCAGGGTTAATTATTTGTGGCTAAATTCAGAATTTAGTAAAGAGACAAAGGGTTAGGGTTAGTGAAGCCATATATTTTATGAACAATTAATCTGATATGAATTCACCATGAATTGAAAGAGGGTCTGAGAGTTTCAATAAAAAGCAACTGAAATTAAGATGAAATAAGGGTACAAAACTTAAATATGAATATGAATGCTTTATTTGATAAATTAAAAAAAAAAAAAGACTATGTCCTATACTAGTTGGAGTACTTAGTATAGCAATTCATGTTGTAGGAAATGGAATCAAATTTTAAATGAGGCTGTTTGTATTTCTCTTTGCGCTAATGCCCTTAAGTAAAAAGTTGGCGACTGTAGTCGAGGGTAACCCGAAGGCTCCCTTTTCGATAGCTACTACACCAAGGTGTAGGGGAGGGCGCTACTCCTTTCCCTGGATTGCTCCACTTTACCCTTGATATGTACCTTTATAATACTGAGTGTTAAGCAAGATAGCATCAAGTACCATTTTTTGAGTCTTTGGTATGACTCGACTTGGGATTGAACCCAGATCTTCCGGGCCATTGGCGAACACTCTAACCATTATGACAATGTCCAGTAAAATGCCCTTAGGAAAGGCATAAATTCATTTCCCCACCTCTGCTATGGATAAATAGTAGGGCTGATTGGGTTCTTTAGCCCTGGTAAGGCAACTAGTCTAAGAAAAGGAAAAACTCTAAATTTAAATTAGCTGTACTCTGTTTAAAAAGTGATCTTGTGTCACATCCTACCTGTGGTTGATGGTTTGGGTAAATACTTGCTTATACTACTTGAGTATGTAAATAATAGATGATGACATATCAGATGATTGGAAAGATTTAAAAAAAAGATAGCTCTATGATTAGATTTGAATCACTGCTGCTGGAAGGCTCTGTGACTTAACTGGTAAGGCAGCTGTCACATTAAGACAGGATTTCATAAATCAGGATTTGGGTGTACTAGATCAGGAAATTTAATCAGTACTTTTTAAATACTTTTTAACCTGTATGATTAACTTGTAGACAATTATACTAAGTGGATTAAAAAAAGAAAGATTTGAACTATTATCAAAATTATGTTCCCTTTTTACACTGGCTATGTAATAGTGAAATTAAGTAATTATTTCTTCATTACATTGCTTTGATCAGTTCAGTTTCACTTGGTCATGGGGTGCTATTCATGTAGCATATCTTGGTGGAAAAGTATAACCTGATGGAGCACATCCCTCTCTAGGTCTATAACTGCTTTGAATTAAGAATTTTCTTTCTCCTAGACTGGTTGCTATAACAAAGTTAAAGAACCCACTTTATACTACTCTTTACTCATAGCTGGAGTGAGAATAGTCAGATTTATACCTTTCCCAAGGGTAATAGTGCTATGTGAAATGCAAACAGCCTCACTCTGGATTTGAACTCTGATTGTTGAGTCCACTTTTTATGATGATAACCATTATATCACAAGCATCAATTTTATATAATTAAGATCTTTAAATAATACACATCTTTTTCATAAAATTCATTATGGATACCAATTTCAAATTGTATTCTATGTCTGGGTTAATATCATCATCATGTACTGTGAGCATAGATTTCCCTGACTCTCCCTTGACATTTGTCTCTATTGTTCATTGCATTCGGCAGGTCTTCTTCACTACATCTTGTGTCTGTAAAGAACTGTTGTAGATAAGTTCTAGCCTGACACCCAACACCCGCTTGTTCGGGTGAATGGGGTCTACAGGAGAACATTGCTTATGAGCTCGCCCTTACTTCTCCAGCAGTGTCCCACATGTCTTGTTTGTCTGATTTGAATGATTTTAGAGATGGAAGGTAGGTGGCTGTGCAGCTGCTGTTTTGTGGGATGTTGCTTCCAGGATTCGTTCTGTATAGCTTGTAGCATTCTTGTGCAATTGTCATGAAGCCTTTTCTCTATGTGCCTCATCAGCATTGCAGTGGTCATGTTCATGTTCATACTACTATATGGATGGGTTAATATAGAAAACAAAAACAAAGTTTATTTGTCCTTTTTAAGTTTTACTTACTGCAATAGACTCAAGACAAGTCATAAACAAAGCTTTAGAGCCTTTTCATAGTTAAAAAAAAAAAAAAAAAAAGAAAATTGAATATGCACAAGAAAGAAAGAAATCAAAACATACTCGTCATGACTTTTATTAATGATGATGGAGTGAGAGAAATCAATATGTAAGGTGGTACAATGATTATGTAGTTGAGAGAAAATAACTATTTACACTTGAATTCATTGTCTCATGCCTTAGTTGATGCAATATAGAGCCAATTGGTTATTTTGCTAGTACCTGCTGTTGCATATAATTGCAGAAATTTGAATTTCCCTTTCACTGCTATATCAATCAAATGATAGATATTAATTTAACGAATGTGCATTTGTTCATAAGATTCAGAATTGATCATCTTAATTATTTCATGACAACTTTATCATTCTGGACCTGTTAAAGTATTTAATGTATTAAATAGTTACATAACTACATTTCTATAGTGGATATCTACTTTTTGTCTATGATTTTCATTTTGACATTTTATGAGATGAAGCATTGTGAACCATTATTCATTTTTGACTTGTATTTTATTTTTCATTTTTTAGTTACTTGTAATTACTCAGACTATCTTTTATCAACTGGCTACCCCCCTGTCAGCTGGGCTTAGAACATGTTTATTGTATTCCCCTGCAGAATAGTAAGACCCACCTTCTCCCTCTAAAAATGGAGGGGTTTTCTGTGTACAAGACTGAACCTTATCTGATGGTGAGGTTCTAGTTCTAGAAATCTGGGGTGTGTGGAGTACTCCTTCTTTGACATTACTCCCAGGTCCACTCTTATCTAGAGGGGTAGTACCTGTTAAGATCCCATCTATGGGTTAAATAGATCTGTGTAAAAATTATTTGTATTCAATAGGACTGTATGCAAAAAAAAAAGCCTCTTTTTAAACAATTACATAAAAAAATGTAAATATCAACATACAATTGACATGATTCCCTAACCTCTAGACCCCTTGGCATAAAATAACCCTAGACTGGTTGCCATGTCATTGAAATCAATCTTTGAAAGCATTTTGTGTTTTTTTAAAATTAGATATGTTAATTTAAACTAAAAAAAACAATAAAATACCAGATTGATTATAGAATTTTAGTTTTATATTTATTGGTTACAGATTTTATAATTTTTAAAATATTTATTCATTTTGTGTCTTCTCGCTTTCTAACAGTAGCTATTTAATTTTTGTACTTGTAAAATCTGTCATACTCTCGAGAGCATAAGTGAAATCAAGTAAAGTTTTGTTGGAAATACTTTGAAGAATATATTGTTTGCCAACAAAACCCTGTAAGCTAAATTTGCACAATGGACTAAGTTATTAGATAAATCTTTTTTGTTAATGTTCCAAAATAGAAGAGTTAAAATGCACAAGGATAACATTAAGATGTATGAAATAAAGTTCTGAAATAAACCTGATCACTTCCCCTTTCATTTTTTCCAAATGTAGAAGACCTATTAATGATACTGATCACTGGCCAACTAAATTGAGAAATATAGCCAACTTATAATTCCACTGAGACAATATTCTGACTTGTTTGAAACTCTAAGCTTGATAAAAAAAAAAAAAGTATTCATTTGTGTCAACCACACACATACACACATATGTATATAGTTTTGTTTGTTATAAAACCATTGTTTACTGACTTTTTATCCAGTTCAAGAGGTTTCTTTTATCACATGAAAATCAGATTGAGTGTTATGTTTTGTATACAATTGGAAAACATCTTTTTAATTTCCAGCCCAGTTGGGTGTAGAATATGCGACCGCATCTCATCAGGGGAGTAAAACCCTCTAATGAGTGTCCTGATATGACACTAAACCAACTGATGGTGAGGCTCCAGTCATGAAACTTTGGGAAATATGGAGTACTCCTTCATTGCCTTTACTCCCAAGTCCCCTCTTATCTGGAGTGATCGTATGTGTTAAGACCCCATCTATGGGTCAAATAGAACTGTTTAAATATTTAATTGGAAGCAAACAAATAACTGGTGTTAGGTTAAATTGATAGTGTTACTTAGTAGTACTTGAAACCATTTAACTGTGCAAATAAATGAGATATGGTTTGTTTAAAATGTTACCTCCAAACTATCTATTTACAAATCATATATATTTAACTAATATATATATATATATGATTTGGCATTAAATAGCTTACAAGAGTTGAAATGGCAAAAAAAACCAACCATTCAACCCTTTCGAGCTTCATGAGAGTTCCTTCATTGTTGGAGGATGATTTCATCTTTTTTAGTATCTCCCTCAATGACAAAGTTTTCTAATCAAAGGTTTATTTAGTGTCAATTTTAAAACATTGTTATTAGATATTTATAATAAAGTTTTAATCTGAAAATAATTAAATGTATTATGTAGCTTGTAGAGCCAACATTTTTTTTGATGAAAACATCATCCTGCATTCTATCAATATAAAGTTGGTTTGATAAAAGTTGCTGAATGTATATTAATCTATTTCTTAAATTGAATAATAAATTTCTTTTTTTATAGTTCTTTAATATATACTGAAATATCATCAGATAGTATTAATAAGTCTCATAAAAAAATGCTCTTGTCCTATGCTTTAGAAATGAAATGACTTCAGTTCTAGTCTGTTAAATTCACATATTATCAACATGGATAGTTAGTAAAGTTTTGAAACTGATTAAGTACTTGACCAGAGAGTTGAAGGTTCAATTCTACTTGGTGGGTTTAAATCTGTTTGTAACTCATTTATATATTAGAATTGAAAATCAGAGCCTGTATAAACTGATTAATGTTGGTTAAAAGAAAATAAACTGAATTCTTTTAGGATTATTAAAAATTGGTTATTTCAAAATGCTACATTATGAAACTCTGTTTATCAAATAATGATGAGTGTGTATGTGTGTGTGTGTATATATATATATATATATATATATATATATATATATATATATATATATACACACATACATACATACATTAAACAATATCACTGATGATAAAAACACACTAAGATAAATGGATAAAACATTCTAAATACTTACATCAAATGGCTTTCATATTAAACATTGATCCTTAAAACACTCTTTTGAAATAGGATAGACAGATAAAACACCTAAATAAACAAATGTCTGACCAAGTAGGCAAATTTGAACCTCACCCTGCCCATATTTAGAATATATCTCCTGAATGGAGAGCCCAATGCCAGGTTTCTATGATAGCAGTTATCATATAAGGGCATCTCTGGTGGTGTAACGGTTTGCAAGCTAGACTAGCAAACCGACATGAGTGAGTTCAAGTCTCATTGGGCACCCCATTCATTTGGCCTTGTGCCACATTGAAGCAAAAAGTTATGTAAATTACTATAAGGTCTGTTGAAAACACTTGGATACCAGAAAAATAATTTTCATTCCACAAATGGATATGCTACCACTCATTCATTTTTTGTCATTTATAACATATCAACTCTTAAGAACTATTTTAGAATAAAAAAAAACAAAAACTTTTGTCCTGATGATGACAAAAGGTCAAAATTAGTTGAGAACAACTAAAAAAAAAAAACAAACACAAAAGAAATATTTCTTTTTGTCTTAACACTTTTGTTTATATACATATAAAAAAAAAGTGCTTCTTTGTTCTGTCATCAAAATAGATTCCATTGAATTTTTTAAATTGATTAAATGACCTCAAACCAAGGGTTGAAATTTTTAACTCGTAAAACCTCTTTTAACCTGGAAGAAAAAAATAAAATATTACAACTTAAGTTTTATTTTTATGTTAATTACTAATTAAAAAGAAATTGCTTATCGCATTGATTTTAGAATTATATTATTTAATACTATTTTGTTTAGATGTTAATTATAGAGTTTATGCCATGATATATTGGTTTCCTATGGATTTGAATATACTTTAATTCATTACAATTACTCCAAAAGGAAAAGAGACTTAAGATTTTTTTAAAAAGATTTACATTTATATAATGTACATTTTGTTAATTCTCACTTTTGAATTTAGGTGGAATTATTAAGAGTCTTTCATCTATATTCACTTATTGTTCAGTTAAATTCTTATAAATTCTCTCATTTTGATCTGTTTTAATTAATAAAATATCAAATACATTTCTGTTTGATTTAACCAAATGTCCAATCAATAATTTGGAGCTTTTGCAATCACTTGTATTTTCATCTTATCAACTTTTTAGATACATAGTTGATGTGATTCAGATAATGTAGTGTTGAAATTTGCCATGATGAAATTTCTCGAGAAGGTTTTATTAAAGTAAACAAAGGCAAAGATATAATCACTGCTTGGATCTTTTCTTTTTCTTCCGACATCAAAGAAAACTGTCTTTACAATATGGATAATTTCTGCAGGTCTTTTTTCAATTTTTATTTGTTTACTTTACATTTTATTTATTCAGTTGCATTTTAATGCTTTCTAATATTGTGGAATCCATCTCTTTTCAGCTGGACTAGCTCTCTATACTAATGTCATTTACTATATGTGAATTGTGTTACTACACCAACACATGTAGATACATTCAATGTTTTAGCGTAGTGATCATCATTGTAGGAAATGGAATTGGTAACCAGAGTTCAAACCCCAGATGAGGTTGTTTGCATTTTATTTTGTACTAATACCCTCTCAGCTATGTGTAAATCATAGGATAGACTGTGTTCATAACCTTGGTGAAGTAACAACTTTAGGAGAAGGAAAATTTTGAATTCAAACCAACTGTAATCTGCTTAAAAAATTGACTTCGTGCTGGATCCTGCAGAGAGGGGTTGGGTAAATACCAATATCAATAAGTTTTTATTCTTTAAAAAAGTGTCTTATACAACAAATATTTGAATTTCAGCATAATCTCCTTTTTTGTCTTGGCTCTTAATTCAGTGGGAAAATTTAATCATACAGTGAACATTATACACTGAAAATTTCTGATCCAAATTCAGCTCATGTTAGGTTCGTGGACTTCATTCTTTCATAATAATCTTCTTTTGGTATTCTGTGTCTGATACGTTGCATGAATTTAATTAGAGATCAGAGACCTTTTGTTACAATGTAAGACTAAAACATTTCATATATTAGATAATTGTTTATTGATTATTTTGTCGCATAATGTTTACTCCATTTAAAGATATCACATATCATGTATTAAATTACCAACAAATTTGAATAATTGTATGTTAAACTAAGAAATGCTAATTCAAGTGATAAAGAAAATCTTTGCTAAAAGGAAGATTATTTACCTAGAAATAGTAATCAATGTATTTCAGAAGATAACCAACTATTTGTATAACATTTTTTTAAAGTAATTCATGTAATAGAAAAGACCTAATGAGAATATGGTTACTGCAAGACACTGCAGTTCTTTTAAAATGCACTAAAGTTATTATAGTTAGTCATTGCTGGTGTCTCAATTCAACTTTGAAGGTTGGATTTCTACAAACATGTTTTTCATTAGGCAAACCTTAGTTTATGAATTTGTGATTTAAATATTTTGTATGCTGGCCAGATGCCTAAAGTGTCAAATCATTACTTTGATTGCCCTGCTCTAAAACTCTAGTTCCCTGATTATTTTGGGTCAGTGCCAAATTATAGCTGAATATTAATGCTGTCATTGAAAAAATATTTTGGTTGGAATTTCTGTGTGTGTGTGTGTGTGTGTGTGTGTGTGTGTGTGTATAGAATGAATGATTAAGTAGTGGCAGTAGATTTTAAATAAATAATACTTATCTGAGTTTTGTTCTTCACTTACATCAATTATATGCATTATTAGAAAGGAACTGGGCTTACATGAGAACTTTGTGGATAGCAGTGTGGATAATCTCTTTTTCTCTCTCTCTCTCTCTCGTACACATTACCTTAATGGTTGGGCTTCAATTATACAGTCATCAATGTTTTGAGGGAAAATGCTTCTCATATATATATATATAATTTGCCTCATTAACCTTTCCCACTTGTTCTTTGCTTTAAATAAGCAATAAAGTCAGTTATTCATTAAAGCAATGTGTTTGGGAGAACATTTTATTCGCTTGTCTGTATAGAACATTAGTACTACTGTTTTTTGTTTTGTTTGTTCTGAAAAATGTTATATGTATTTTCTATGATAATAAATAATAATAAAACATTTTTGCCTTGTAAGTGGGGCTTACACTGACTGTATCTCCTTCAGAGGGCTAATCCCCACTATAAAAAAAAGGTTATGTGGAAAAATCTCTTAAATATCTACATAGAAAATGTAAATATAAATGTACAATGAATGCAATTCTTTAATCTGTAGGCATAAAATAACCCCAGACATGTTGACATGCTATTAAAATCAATCAAACATTAATGCTTTTATATCATAGCCTTTAACACATTTAAGTATGGCTAAAGTAGAACATGATATATTCGGATATGTTCTAAAAGATTAATTTGGGGCTTGTTATTAAATTCCTTTAGAAAATTAGAATTTAGATCAAGGAAATGTCACTGCTTTGAGGTTTTCAGAAAAATAATGGAATTAAAAATAAAGTGTAATATTGAATATTTTTTGTTTTTGCTAGTGGATCTAATATAGCATGGGATAAACAAATATGTGATACCATTAGTACTGATATTTATTAACCCTTAAAATAAAATATTTGATAATTGGAAGTGATAGATTGAATATTCTCAACTGTCAATATATTACTCAATTTATTACCAAAATTTTGATGTGCTCCATGCAGATCTTAAAAATTCTGTTGTGAAGTAAAAACTTATTGACAAGATTAAACTAATTGCTGCTCTTAGAAAAGACTAGATTGCTTATTTAAAATAAAGATGACTTGAAAGAAGTTGTTTCTTTGTTTTGTTTTTTTTAATACTGATTTATTAAAACTAAAAATATATTTTTTCTTCCTTAAGAAAAATAAGAATAGAGGCTTAAAAGAATTACTTAGTCTTCAATTAGGAATGTTTTCATTTCACTTAGCTTCCTGTTTTCATTATTGATTAGTAGCTAACATGTTGGCTGGCAAAAAGTCTTGATTTAAAATTTGATAGTCATTGCATATTTTTAAACTTGCAAATTGTATATTTTATCCAGACAAAATATGGAAATCACAACTAGTTAAGTGATTGGATAATAATTTTGTTGTGTAGTGGTATTATCCATTGCCTGTATAGCTTTGCTTGTTAAATGATTTAACCTCACATCATGTTTGTTCTTTTAAGATAAAATTAGTTGGCTGCAGGTTTTGGTTGAAATTGTAAAAGCCATGAGTTAACTTCACAAAGAAAAAAAGAGAGTAAACAGACCTAAGAATACACCTATCATTTCTTTATTGATGACAGTTTCTTTCAATCCAATTATGGAGCTGTGTGTGTGTGTGTGTGTATAACACTTAGGGTCTGCTTGACTTAGGTTGATATAGCTAACTATATCTGGCAGATAGATACTTGGTAAATTTTGGATCTAATTATGTTCAATAGCCAACTTCTAAATCTGCTGTCTGTGTTCTTTTTGTAGCCAACTATGTTGGCTGGTAAAAGGACTCCAATTCCAACGGCGTATCCAACCATTATTATTAGGGTTGCCACATTTCTCGCTCCTGATGGTTACCTTGAATATATAAGGCCCTGGCTTCCAGAAGAGAAAATGACTTTTTCTGCATAGACTCCCCCTCCCTCTAGAACTAATGTACCTAGAAAATGATATCCTTGGCTACTGATTTACTATACTAGTACCGAGGACTTCTGTTTATTCATCAAATTGTACAGCCAGCACAGATTTCCCTGTTTCTCTCTCCATCGATCCATCCGTATTGTCTGTTATTCCTGACAGGTTTTCCAGACTGCATCTTGTGTCCACACAGAGCTAATGTTGATAAGTTCTTGCTGGTTGGCCAACACTGGCATGTCTATGTGTAGAGGTCTATAGAAGAATGTTACATCAGTTTGTCCTTGGTTCTCCAGCAATGCATATCTTGTTGGTTTTACTTTAATGGTTTTTGAGATGGGAAGTAAATGGCTGTAGTGACATTTAATGTTAGGAATTAAGGTAGAGTAAACCAGTTACCTGAGCTGACAGTGTCAGCAGTAGAGCATAATATAGACATCATATGTATACAAAAACATAGACACTACCATAGTGAACTAGAAATGAAATACCATGATAATGGTTTATTACAGATCTGTTTATTACAAACATTAAAAAAGAAACCCTTTCATCCCCATTTAGAAATCCTTCTCTTTCTATTTTATTATCTATCAAAATCTGTCTTCCTAACTTGTTTAGTTCTCCTTTTGATATTACAACATGCACACACACACACACACACACACACACACACACACATATATATGCTGTTTAAGTCTACACATGCTTATATATATATATGATTGCACCCACCCACATGCATAAAGACATGCTTGCATTATTGCCCCAAAATTTATGCATCCAGGGACAGAAGAGTTTATAGTGTCAAAAGTGCAGTTTTTTCTTTTTTTTTTCTTTAATTGGAATATGTCAAAAATAGATAAATTTATAATTTCTGTTATTGCTGTATAATTGTGTGTATGTATTTCATGCATTTCAAATTTCTCATTTGACTTTGTTTTTTCTTGAGCAGATCATAAGAAGATACCATCATGAGCATGCTGACAGTGGAGGAGTGTGAACTCCTGAGCGATTCAAAGTATCGCTCATATATCTCTCAGGTAGATAAAGCGCTGAAAAGTTTTGAGACAACCAGTGAATGGGCTGATCTTATTTCTGCCCTTGGGAAACTAAATAAAGTAAGTTCAAGTATTTCTTTCAGTAAAAAAGTTTGTAAGAAAAACCTCTTGGTTATTGTGTATATTTGTGTGGGTGTGTGTGTACGTAAACATTTAAATGTTTTATATTTGTTTCAGAAATATTTTTCTTTCAAGTGTAAAAAAAAATGTTATATAATTATTTTTTGTCATTGTCATGATTGTTAGTCCTGTTTAAAAGCATGGTATGGATAACACAAAGCCAGTTATTTTTTCCAATGTAGGTATCATTAGAAAATGGTAAAAGTTTTGGTTAATGGGTGAGGTTTTGGGACCCTTTCATTTTTTTTACTATATCTTCAAAAATAAATGGAAAATAACCTAATTTATATAAAGTTGTTGTTTTATCATTTGCTGTTCTTGGTGTTGTTTTTACATCAACCATGAGTTGTCTATGGACCAAAATTGTTTCATGAGATAACATTTTTCTATTTTATTTTTTTCTTTGGAGATATTCCTACTTTGTCATTAAATTTCATGGGTGCCAATGGTTGTGACCTCTGGACTATATATATGATATAATTAATCTAAAAGCCACATCATTAAAAAACAAAAATGTAATAAATTTTTGAATTAAATACAAGGTTAAATTTCTAATTAGTTACACATGTCTTCAGTCATTCTGACTGCTTATTAACAGTGTTAAATTACACAAATATCTTTGGAAGAAACTCTGAAAGGTTTTGAACTGGAATTTTATCGGAGTTTGTTTGTTGGAGTGTGTTTTTTTTGTGGGGGGGGGACCTTGATATGTATCAGCCGTCTACAAATTACTAACAAATATTTATAGACTTGCCCATCAGTAGCAGCAGTAGATTAGCCAATCAGAGATGACTAAAGCATGTATGAACAATGGCAAGCTACAATCCTAGACTTAATACATGTTCCAGCCTTGTTACTTAGAATGCATACTTTTTGTATTGCACAATTGAAAGCAAGATGGCTATCCGAATTCCAACAGGTTATGGGCCCAGGGCAGCAAAACTTTTTTTTATGGTGATGAATCCAAGTGTGGGAAGTGAAGTTCCTAGGATATCTTAGAATTCAACATTTACACCAGATTATACTGTCACCAACACATCAAAGTGATGATATGGACTTAATAGAAAAGAATGCTACTGTCTTTGCTTAGCTCATTCAGTATTTGGATAATAAAAGTTTGTCATTAGTAATAAGAGATGCAGGAGACAATGGAAGAAAAGCCTTAATAATATTAAGGAAACATTATTTGTCACAAGGAAAGCTGAAAGTTATTTCCCTCTATACAGAGCTAACATCTTTGAGAAGATTGGAATCAGCCTATTACAGACTATATAATAAGGGCAGAGAATATTTCTAATGCTCTGAAAGAAGCTGGGCAAGTTATAACCAATGGACTTTTAATTGCTATGGTTTACCTCTGAAATGTAAACTTTTTTACAATGGTCATAATCCAGAAGAAGAAAACCATGTCCTTTTCAGAATTTAAGGAATGTTTAAGAAGTTATGAAGAAACAGAGCATATGTGTTACCCCCCAGAGGAATCTAACAATATATTACAAATAAAGACCACATTTAAAAAGATTACCCCAAGGAATAAACTTGGAGTGAGTACCCATTCTTGCTATGATTATAAATCATCAAATTATAACTATAACAATTACCAGAAACCTCAGCATAGTAGAGAAGACTATAAAAAGGGAAGGCAAATGTTATTTTTTACATTTGTAAGAAGGGGGCCACAAAGCATTTCAGTGTAAAAACCTAAGGCAAAAAGATTTTTGTCAGAATATAAGAAACTATTCTGAAGGCCAAACCTATTCCTTTGCTTTAGGACATGATATTATTTCAAACAAGACTAATTTATCGGTTGACTGTGGTGTTACCGAACATGTAATAACTGATAAATCAAAATTGTAAACCAGGGAACTATTTTGTTTGATTAGCTGACAGGAACTGAACAAATGATATAGTACTGAAAAAAGGTAACACCTGCATTTATCTATGCAATAACAAAGGGCACATGTGTAGATGTATCTTAAAAAATGCTTTGTATATAACAACTTTTAAACAAAATATATTTTCAGTACAAGCGGCAACAAAAATGGTGTGCATATAAGTTTTGAGCGTGACAATTGCCTATTAACCTACCCTAATGGAGCAGTTTTCAACATAACACAGAAGATGTTTGTATTATCTGAAAAATATCGTTTCTACCAGAAATGCCACTTACGACTTACATACTTGGCATAAAATCTTAGGCCACTGTAACGAATCTGATATTAAAAAGTTACCCAACAACACCAAATAATGGTCTTAACTGTGATATATGTATTCAAGAGAAGGTTTCTAATGACAGAAATAAGACTTTGGATTGCAAGGCAATAAAAATCCTTGCACTTGTAGACAGTGATTTAACAGGCCCTATTCAGCCCTTAGCAAAAGATGGTTATAAATATGTACTTAATTTTATTGATGATTCTGCCTTTACAATGTTATATTTCTTAGAACATGAGCTGGATATTTTGCTCACTGCAACAAAATATCTAGCTGACATCGCCCCTTAGGGCCATGTAAAATGCTTACGGACAGACAATGGAATGGAGTTCACTTCTGAGCCTTTTTAACAGTTACTTGTACTTAATAGAATCAAACACGAGCAGTCAACTCCTTATTCCCTGCATCAAAATGGAACCGCTAAACGGTCATGGTGAACTTTATTTTCTATGGCAAGGTGTCTCTTTATTGAGTCAAAATTGCCCCCAAATTTGTGGGTTTATGCATTGGTGGCTTCAGTGTATATTAGAAATCATTATAATAAAAACATAAGAAAAACCACATATGAAAGTTTTACCGGTAAAAACCAAACTTAGATAAGATGCATATTTTTGGTACTTGTTTTTGTTATGTACAAAATAAAATGAATTTGAATCCTCGTTGTGAAAAAAATCTCTTTGTCAGCTTTGATAAATAAAGTCCCGGTTACTTGATTTATTTTCCGGGAACATTGGCTCTTAAAAGAGTTAAGTGTGTAAGATTCACTGACTCTTATGAT
Source organism: Sepioteuthis lessoniana (assembly GCA_963585895.1). Lineage (NCBI taxonomy): Eukaryota > Metazoa > Mollusca > Cephalopoda > Myopsida > Loliginidae > Sepioteuthis > Sepioteuthis lessoniana. The sequence goes on along the minus strand of OY757919.1, from coordinate 94,926,989 downwards.
AATAGCTCACTATCAAAACAGGATAAAAATATTGAATTTTCCAGACTACTTAACCACATATGACGTACAACCAAAAGACAACCTAAACACTGATAGGGGAAGGGCAAATAAGCCATTATCCAATCCGACAGAAGAAAATGTGATTTTTTTGTAGTTAAAAACTTTAAATTTAGTGGGGTTGATTACTGTTTTACTATGTGTATGATCCCCATTAACTATACAGAGACTTTTAACTCTGGCAAAATCCAGTTGAGTCTACAATGCTGAGAGAATTTGATTCCTTAATAGAAAATAATACTTTTGAATGACAGAAGTTTCCAAGAAATAAAAATATTGTTGGTAGTAGGTGTTTTTTTTTTTTTTTTTTGTTTTTTGTTTTTTTTACTATAAAAAGTAAAAGTGACGGAAGTGATGAGTATAAAACTTGTTTCATAGCCAAAGGCTACTCACAAATATATGGCAAGGATTATAGAGTAACTTTTACCCTGATGACAAATATGGCTTCCATAAGGTTACTACTGCAAATAGCAGTCCAGTATGATTCGAATTCATCATATGGATGTTAATAGTGCATGTTTAAATGCCCCCTTTGACTATGAAATGTATGTTGAGCTGCCAGAAGGCTTTAAAAAGGTAAAAATAGGAATTATGTTTGGAAACTTAAAAAATCCTTATATGGATTAAAGCAGCAGTGAAACTTGGAATAAAACATTCCATACTTATTTAACTACACAAAATTTTGTGCAATCATGTGGATCCCTGTATGTATGTTCAAAATGTCCACAATCAAATATCCCTCATTTTATTGTGGGTAGACGATATATTAATTGCTTCAAAAACTGAGGCAAACCTTATGAAAATTAAGACTGAACTCTAGATTTAAAATGACTTATCTTGGGAAATTATCCAGGTTTTTAGGAATACAATTTGAATGTGAAAATCATCATCATCATCATGTCACGCTGCCAGCACGGATCTCCCTTATCCTCTCTCACCACCTGTCTCTATCGTCCATCGCTCCCGGAAGGTCTTCAAGGCTACATCCTGTATCAGGACAGAGCTGTTGTATATAGGTTCTAGCTGGTCATCCTGCCTTTGCTCATCCATGTAAAGTGGGTAGTACTATTAAAATGAGTCAATCTAGATATATTGAGAAGATATCAAAGTTCGGCATGGCAGATTGCAGACCACGCTCAACTCCATGTGAAATTGATATAAAGAAAACAAGTGACAAAGTTGATTTAATAGATAGCAAACCTTACTGTGAAATTATTGGCAGTCTCAAATATGTAATGGTTGCAACAAGACCAGATATTTGTTATATAGTTAATAGGTTGTCTCAAGACCTAGCAAAACCAAATTCTTTCCATTTAACAAAGGCAAAACACGTCTTATATTATTCAAAAGGCACAATAAATCAGTTACAAATACTTAAGAAATTGCTGAAACCCTTGAAATTGGAAGGGTTTTGTGCCACAGATTGGGCTAATTTAAGTGATAGCCCAATCTGAGTCATAAAATCCTTCTAATTTAAGTCACAGAAAAAGTGTGAGCAGATTTTGCTTTAGATTGGCTGAAAATAACCCAATGATTTCATGGAAATCTAAAAAGCAGAATTCAGTTGATGTGTCATCATAGAAAGCAGAATTTATCACTATCTCATTAGCAAGTCAAGAAGCCCTGTGTCTTAGAACAGTATAGAGAACTATGATGAAACTAGGGTCACTTAAACATCCAACAGCTATTCATTGTGATAATCAGTCCAGTATTGTTTTGGCAAAACACCCAGTTGCTTATCAAAGATTGAAACATTGATATAAAATTTAAGTTTATACTTTATTAAATAAATTCTTTTAGAATACATTGAAACAGAGAAAAATGTAGCTGACGTGGTGTTTACAGAGCCAATGACAGGAATAAAATTAAACACTTTCAGAAAGGTTATAGTAGGCAATTGAGTTTTAGTAAATAAGGCATTACTAGCCAAATCAACTGGGGCAGAAGAATACATTGACTGCATGTCAGCAGAGGGGTAAAACCCCACCAAATGTGTGTCTGGGATATGATAATAAACCAGCCAATTAATCCTAACCAAAAAAAAGAAACAAAAACTAAATCACTGTGTTTTTGCGTCGATTAAACAAAGAAAAATTGTTTTAATACTAATAATTGAAAAAAAAAAAATATTCAGATTTTTTATTTTAATATGTATTTCTTTTATGCTCCCAAATAGGGGGCATGTTGGATTGTTTATGGAGGGACCTTGATATGTAAAAGCCATCTACAAATTACCAACAAATATTTATAGACTTGCCCATCAGTAGCAGCAGTAGATTGGCTAATCAGAGATGGCTAAAGCATATATGAACAACAGCAAGCTACAATCCTAAACTTAATACATATTCCAGCCTTGTTACTTAGTAGGTGTACTTTTTGTATCATACAACTGAAAACAAGATGGCTATCCGAATTCCAACATTGCTTATATTGAAATTTTGCTGAAGTCTCATTTATTTCTTTATAACTGAGCTCAAAAGTCAGAAGAGTTTAACAAATTATATAATAATCGATATATAATCAATTACATCAAGTATATATCTTTCATCTGTTTACCTTTTTTTGTGTGTGTGTGTGTGTGTGTGTGTATATATATATATATATATATATATATATATATATATAAGTCAAGCAAGATCTTGTATGTAAGTGATAGATTTTAATGTAAGTATTATATATACACACACATACTGATGAAAAATAAAACTGCAACACCATGAATATGTTTCAATCAATTCCATATTAAAGATGCAGGTAATGATCACACACTGATCAATATTTGCACAGGTTGCAAAATGAGGGGTGTATCAACAGTACTCTGCATATAATGAATATCTTCCTTGGGTGTTAATACAGGCATGTACTCTTACATATAGTGATACACCTCTTATTTTGTAACTTGTATATCTATTGATCTGTGTATTTGATCATTTGTAGTAATCCAATCATTTTACCTGTATGTTTAATCTTGAATAATTTGGAACACATGTTCAAGGGATTACGAATTAATTTTTTACCAGCATTCTGTGTTTGTGTGTGTTATATATACTCAACAAACTGTCATTTGGTTGTTATGAATTTATTTCAGCTGACTCTATTAGAGAAACCAACCTCTTCAGACAGCTATCACACCATAGATATTCTTTCAGTGGATTCTTACTCATTAAAAAATAGATAAATAAAGGGATTAGGAATGAAAAGATATGGGCCAGAATATATATATATATATATATATATATATATATATATATATATAATGATTAAAAATTAACACTAAAATCTTTTTTAATCTGTAAAATTTTCAGTGCTCTATGCAAAGTAATGTAGAGCAATATTTCAATATTATTTTTAGTTATAAAAACTCATGAGTTTTACGTTGAATTTTTATCTCACTTCTATTGTTATCCTATCTTCAAACTAAAAATATTGAAATATTGTTCTAAATTGTTATGTATAGAGAACTATAAAGATCTTACTAATTAAAAATGCTTTTGGTGTTAAATTTTACTTTAGCAATAAAATGATTAAAGCTAGTTATGTTTTTAATTCATTTTATCAATGTATTTACTTGTTTAGTATATTGAAATTTTTTTGATTGGAATGTGAAAAAAAAATGAGAAAGATAAAGATGCATGAACTTTAAAAAGATTTTTCTTTCTTTCTTTCTTTTTTTTTTTTTTTTTAAATCAGGTGCTGCTGTCTAACATGAGATATGCAGTGATTCCAAAGCGAGTTACCATAGGGAAACGTTTGGCTCAATGTCTCCACCCTAATCTCCCAAGTGGTGTGCACCTTAAAGCTCTTGAAACCTACGATATCATCTTTAAGAGTATTGGTCCTGGTCGTCTCTCTCAGGATTTATTCATTTACACTGCTGGTCTGTTTCCATTGATGGGTCATGCTGCCATGAATGTGAAACCTGTGCTTCTTGATCTTTACGAGCGACATTTTGTGCTATTAGGGAAGCACATCAAGCCAGGTCTTAATGGACTTCTCTTGGGTTTGCTGCCGGGGTTGGAAGAGGGATCAGAGTTTTCTGGCAGGTAAGTTATTCTTCTTGTGCTATGATGTTGATTTTTAAATTTGGGTTCAAATTTCAATTTACTATCAGTCATTTCATTGAATTTGAAAATCCTTCACAAAGTAAATGAAAACCCAAAGTTTTCTGATGAAGTATTTTTATCATTCCACAAATTATTCAAGTTAGTATTAAAAAAAAAAAAAATCTGATTATGAGCACAGATAAAAAATCATACATAATAGTAGTAATTCTAGTCAACATTGTTTATAAGTCCCAAAAATTCACTCTGAATTGTCCAGCAGGACACATGGCGTAATGGTTATAGGCATTGGTTCCCTAAGCTTCTAAGGAGACAATCATCTGGAGGTTGCAGATTCAATCCTGACTGCAGGCGAGTAACAATCAGGGAATACTTAACACTTGTACCCGGTTATGGCTAATGGAATCAGAACAGGTGGATTCAATAAAGGACGTAGTTCGGAGTTCTGTGAAGGTTCCCGAGTTTGACAATCATATCGGAGGACATATCGGCTGAAACGCTGTGGAAATAACAATAAAGATGAAGACAAAAGTTCAAAAACCCTTAATGATAAAAATCATCAAGCTTCATCTCAGAAATTTAGACAACGAAAAAAAAAAAAGATCTTTGTTGTTTTCATCACATTTTGGCTGACTTGTGTGTGTTGCAATCCTTGAATGTCATTCAGTATGCATCATGCTGCCCTCATTAGGAATGCATAATTCAGAGCCGAGTGTCAAACAAATTAGTTAAAACAGAGAATTTACAGGTTATATTAGGGGAGTAAGGAAACATCACCTAATAGTTTTTATGGAAGACTTTAATGATTGAAATTTTGAGCATAAATTTCCTCGTTTACTTAGGTTTTTTTTTTTATCTGTACTAGAAACAAAATTGAAAAGTCTTAAGTGAAGGAAGCAGCAGATGAATTTGTTAAAAAAGATTATGCAAATAATTTTTAGGGAAAAAATGAAAGAAATTTTCAAATGGCTTTTTAGTTAATGAGGCAAATTTTCTGAAAATATTCAACAATATTTTTCTTACCCCAAAAAAGCATTGATCATTTTATGAATGTTGATATCTAACTTTTTTTGTAAAGGATTTAAAGTATTATAGTTAGGGTGTTGGTAAATGTTAGGCTAATGAATAGACACTGGTTCATATTATTAGATTTATTTTGTTCTCTAGGGTTGTTAGTTCAATCCCATAGGTAGGCACTGAGTGATACAAGACATAGGGGAGGAGTAATGCAGAGCCATATGAAGGTAAATATTGGCAGAAGCAAGGAGTTGCAAGTTCAAATCCTTAGGAAGGCTGCTAAATGGAATCAGTTTTGTTCAAAACTCTCTGAAAGTTAACTGCATGTAATATATACCTAAAGAATATGGTTCCAAAGGAATGGTGAAATATTGATCATTCTTCCTGAACCATATTCGGGTTTATTAAGAAAATTTCTATTGTTTTGAACATGGATTTTAATATTAAGATACTGAATTTACACATTTGTCAAAAAAATAATTCATCTATATATACATATAGTTGTTTGATATATAATGGTTGTTATAGAAAAAAAACATGGCAACCTGAATTCAAATCCAAGATGAGGCTGTTTGCATTTCTCATAGTACTAAGATCCTCAGGAAAGGTATGAATCCAACTTTTCTCCCTCCAGTTATGGGTAAATAGTAGAGCAGACTGGGCCTTTTAACTTTGGTATAACAACCAGTCTAGAAGAAGGAAAATTGCTTTAAAACCTGTTAAACTCATCTTAAAAAGTTACCTTTTGTCGGATCCTGCTTGTGTGGACGAGATTGGATGGATATATTTGTGAAATGATATGAAAATCTACAATTGAATAGTTAAAAAAGTGCTTTGTGTAAAAATGTTAGATGATGACCCCCCCCCAAAAAAAAACCCTGAGTTTTTAAAACTAATTTGAAATAATCAACAACTTTTTTTAATGTATATGTGTATTATTAATCTTTCACATGATCATTTACTAACAGTGAAAAGCACCTAAAATTAAGATGAATATTTGTTTAAAAAAATCATAATTGTTGACAACTAGGCAATTAATTCAGAATTTCTGATACTTTTAGTAAAAAGGAGGATACCTCTCTCTTTCTATAGGTTTAATAGATGCATCTCTGCTCTGAAAATTGCCTTAAATATTTATAATAAGGTTTTTATTTCGCCAGGAAATTGTAGAGAAAGATAATTCAAATCCTTACAAGTCTATAGACATTCTATTATTACAATTTCTATAACTACTTATAATAATAAGATAAATAATTGATCACTATATTCATCGTGTTACTAACATCTTCAACTCAAAGAGTTACATAATTGAAAATTAAATTAAAAAACAAAACAAAGCAAAGGTTTCTTAGGTTCCCTCTACTTTGGGTTTAAAAGATGAGATTTAATAAAAACAAGTTGGATAGTCATTAAAAATAACATTATCACTATTTTAAATTATATATCATGTAAAGTGGTTTATTGATACTTGTCTTGTTTTGATAGACTTGGTCAAAATTAAGAGGTACAACCTAGAAGTTTAGAGAATTTAATCATAAAGAAAAAAAATTACTTTCTAACTCCCATTTTCTTCCTGTCTTTTTCATTGTATTCCTCCACAGTAATCTCACTAAGAGTACTACTCATAAAAAGGTAATAGTGAAAATTTGTAGTACATTTGATTTGCACTTAGTTTAACCATTATAACCATTGTAGGAAATGGAATCAGTAACTCTTGTTAACATCTTGCATTTCACTTTGTGCTCATGCCCTTGGGAAAGGCATGAATCATGTTTTTCCTTACAGCTATGGATAAATTAGTAGGGCAGACTGGATTCTTTAGCTTTGGTTAGGTAACCAGTTTAGGAAAAAGAAAACTCTAAATTCAAACCAGCTGTCCTCCACTTAAAAATTGACCTTGTGTCATATCCTTCCTATGGTTGAAGGGTTAGGTAAATACATTCGTGGTGCTTTCAATACGTTTCCAGACCTTTTTTATACAGGCATTTAAAATTGTCGTAGACTCTTGAAAATTCAGTATGTTATTGCTGTACATCTTATGAGATGACTGGCCAATTTTTATGATTTCAGGTTCAAATGAACAGCAACAGCAGTAATTGGAATACACCCTACTAAAGCCTGATTGTCACAGCTGGTGAATGCTATCTGGATGTGAGGACACTTTAGAAGAACGATATGCAATAAAATTCTGTTTTAAACTTGGAAAAAATGCCACAGAAATGTATGGAATGCTTCAGACTGCTTTTCGACCATCTTGCATGAATCGAGCATCAGTTTTTGAGTGGCATAAGAGATTCAAGGAAGGCAGGGAGTCGGTGAGGGATGATGAGAGGTGTGGGAGGGGTAAAGAAGTCAATAGACCAGAGTTGAATGGCCAAAGGGTTAGGGTGACTATGTTGAGGTTTTAAGGGAGTTCAGGAAGAGATTCCGTCGGAAAAGGCCAGCACTCTTCAAATGGGGTCAGTGGCATTTCCAGCAGGACAATGCACCAGTCCACAACTCCATCCTTGTCACAGACTATTTGACCAAGATGGGCATCAAGACAGTTCGTCAGTCTCCCTATAGTCCAGACGTTGCTCCCTGTGACTTTTGGTTATTCTCTAAGCTCAGAGGCTGTTGATGAGATGAAAGAGGCTGTAATGAAGGTCATTGACATGCTCACACAAGAGAACTTCCATGGGACCTTCCAGAAGTTGTTGGAATGGTACAAGTTCATTGCAGCCGGAGGAGATTACTTCGAAGGGGACTTGAGTTTCATGTGTGTACTTTCAATAAAAGTGCCCATACGAAAAAAGTCTGGAAACTTATTTAATGATCTTTGTATATTTGATTTGAATTCTCTACACATTTGGATAGCATGTAAAAAATCAAAAATTTCAAATAAAAAAATTCTTAATTCGATTTCTAATAATGTTGATTTTATTTTATTTTAATTTTTAAAAATTTTGTTTTCAGGACAAATGCATTATTAGAAGAATTCAGTGAAGTGGCTGAACGTAGTTACTTTTATACATGTGTCTGGGAGTGTATCTATTCTTTCCCTGCCATCCGTCTTCAGGCCATCACTTTTCTACTTGCACATTACAATAAAAAGCAGACAATGGAAGATCAACTGTACATGATGGGTCATAACATTGATCTCATGGTATGTTGTCTCATTATTACACCTGTACTTTTTATTTGATCTGGTATGAAAGAATTTTTGCTATAGTAACTGTTAAACTTCAGTTGTCTTCAATATCAAATGACAAAAAAAAACCCAAACAATTATTATTGTTCTTTTTTTACTTTTTATTGTAAATTTGGGTTACTTTTCCTAAACCAGATTCTAATTTGAATTTCCAGAGGAGATAACATTTTTCCATTAAAGGACAGATTACTTTTTAATACAAGATAGCTGTAATCAACCTTCAGAAGTTCAATTCTGACAGTAGACTTTATAGTATTTCATCAGAATGTGTCAGCTACTTCATCTACAATAAATCCTTGTAAATTTGATTATAAATAAAGTAAAAAATAAAGTAAAAAATAACTTTTTGGTACACATAAGAATGTTTATATATTGATGCATAAAAAGAAAATGATGAAAAAACTTATATTGATGCATTGTTTGAAATTATTTTGTTTTCTTTTTAGGTGCAGTCTGCATGTGCTGCAGTTCAGGATAGCAGTGTGCTTGTTCAACGAAGCATGCTTGATTTTCTTCTGGCTGCATTCCCTATGCATAATGGCCAACTGACCAAGCCTGACATGCTGAAAATTGTAAAGGCAGCAATTACTGTGATATTGCGCAGGGATATGTCTCTTAACCGTCGTCTGTATGCTTGGATGTTAGGAACAGATTGTAATGGCTTGCCTCTTATTGGTAAGTGGTCTTCTTGGTAATAATGAAATAGTTTTGTGAAAACATTATGTAATACAAGAATACATTGGTATATTGAAACACATCCAGGTCATTTGGAATCATCTTTCTATAAAACTCCAAGGGAGATTATTTCTGATTTCATTCATTAATGTTTTTAATATCTATTCTAGATCAAATTATTCCATGATCTAGTAGATTGTCAGTATATCATGTTGAATCTTCTATGTAATTTCCCTGAAAAGTAATTAAGATACTTGACAGTACCTATCTCTTCAAGTAACATGCAGCAAGTTTTACAAACTTATATAGGACAGGAGATTTATCAATGAACTGCCCTATTGTGAAGGGAAAGGATTCATGTCTTTTTCAAACTACCACTGCTGTCATTTAAATTTAGTTTGCCAATTCCATTTTCTGTGCTGTTTCATTTTAGGTCAACTCTATACCTCCAATTTACAATGGTAGTTGCTAACTTTGTATTATTTAAGGGCATTAGTTTATTTGTTTGTGAGTTAAATCCCTAAGTCAGTGGCTGGAAGTCAATTCTGTAGCCCTGTTGTTAGGGCTTAGAATATGCTGACTGTATCCTCTGTAGCTGTGTAAGACCCCAACGCCAAAAGGATATCCTGCATATTCGGCTCTACTTTTAGAGATCTGGCTAGTGTGGAGTACCCTCTTCCTTTCCATTACTCCTTGGTCTTCTCTGATCTGGTCCCATCTATCGGGCAAATAGATCTGTTTAAGAATTATTTGTAATTGATAAGACAAAAAATTTTGAATAATCCTAAACAATTACACAGAAAATGAAAATATGAATAGGAAATAAACACAATCCTCTAACGTTTAGGCATGAAATAACCTTAAATGTGTCATTAAAATCAGTCAATCATATACTCTGGTTTAGTGGAAAAGGAAAAATTAGCTTCACAAGAATGAAGAAGAATTGACTGTTACAAGATCTCCCTTTACATGGATGGTAAAATGTTGAAGGAATAGTTTCGTTTGAAATTCTTTGCTATTGACTGAATATGATCAACATCTGAAAAAGGATTGGAGTAAAATAGCTGAAACGTTGTGACTATAACAACCAAGATGAAGATAATCATCTAAATAGATCAATACATAATCTTAGGAAAATCTTCAAATGTAATTTTCTTTTAATCATTGCAAAACTTAGATAGAACTATAGACACCAAATTTTCTTTGTCTAAATTTCTGAGATGAAGCTTGATAATTTTTATTACTTAGGGTATTTGGACAATTGTCTTCATCTTCATTTTTATATTCACAATATTTTGGCTGATGCATCCTTTGCATGTGTGCTCTTGAGTTTGATATGAAGCACCTGAAGAAGGCTAAAGGACTCATCAATTGAAATGTTGTGAATATGACAAGGAAGGCAATAGTCCGAATACTCTAAGTGATTAGAAACTTTCTTTGTTTATTAATGGGAACTCACAGCATTTTATTATTTTTGCATATCTTAACATTTTTAGCTAGGGTTCAATTTACAATGTAAGTGTAATGCTAAATTTAGTGCTTAATTGATTAGCTAAATCAAATCTTTATCTTTTTGTTTAACCATATAAAGTAAAACATTTCCTTCCCAGAAATCAAAGTTGACATTTTCGATGACTTTTTTCTTGTTTTCCAGTTACCAGGAAATTACTTTGTAAGATGAGCAATACATATCAGAGGGCCCATAAACATTGACCTCTTGATGACATTTGTTAACTTATGACTATTCATGAAGACTTTGTTCAGTGTTACTAACTTAAAATGCTGTTATTTCAGCTAATATTGATAATTCTTCAACTCAGAAATTAAGTATATTTCATAAAATTGTCTCTTTCATTAATTTAGAAAAAAAAATTTATTTTCTCAGGTGCAGTTGAGGCTCAGCAGAGGCATTCCAGTTCCTTGAGTAGCAGCACAGATAGTTCCATATCTGTTGAATTGGACCAATCTTACTTCCACAGTTTTTCCAAAGACCTTTTGGTTGCTGCTCTGAAATCAAGACTTTATGAAAGTTCTTGTATTCCTGACTACAGTGGTGATGAACCGACGGGAAAGGCTTCCATCCTTCAGCCATTTCGCATTCTCATAAGCTTGCTTGACAAACCAGAAATAGGACCTGTCATCTTAGAGAATGTCCTCTGGGCAATATTCCGGAGTCTCTATAGGGAGTGTAAACTGGCTGAAAGTTCCCTCAATAACTCTTCAAGTTACCATCATCCAAGAAGAAGAGACTCTTCTCAGAAAAGACGAGAATCCATGTGTCAGCGGGATGAGAAGATTGTGAACGAGTTATTAAAGACTGCAAATTTATTGTTCAATGCATTTGAGCCATTTTTCATCTGGGATTTCATTGGGCGGATGTTTGAGATGGCTTGTCAGAAACAGGATAAACGGGTGATCATTGACCGGCAATCATCTCTTGAAATCAACTCTGACATGCCTGATTTTGTGGAATTGTGTGAATTGAGTAACTTTCTGCTGGATATTATCTCTTTAGTGAGTAAATCATTTATTATATTTGAATATGATCAAGGAATGAAAATATATTAAGATTTTGTTATGTTTCTTTATTTTATTGTTTCTTGTTTGCGATATTCCTTGCTATTGGAAAAATAAGTTCTGATGAAAATAAAGCAACAAAAAATTAAAAGATGAAAGAAAATACTTGTCAAAATTCAATAATAATGATTGACAATTCATTTTCTAAAAATAAGAGATACTATTAATACTATTAGTGTGTAAAAAAAACAAAACCAAAGATGGGTGCCTCTACTTTGGGTTAAATAGTGTCATTACTGCCCTTCTGCAATGATAGCTTTGGTATTAAATAATCCACAAAGGTTGTTATGCCATTAAACGAAGAAACTGAACTGATGGTGCTGAAGAGGTAGAATAAGAGATAATTCTAGGTGTGATTTTAGGCTTCTGTGATAGCAATTGCTTTCTTAGCTTAGTTGGTAAAGCAGCTGGTACAGATAACCAGACTTCTTGAAGGCCAAAAGGGGATGTGAGTCTCATCAAAAACTTATCCTTTATTGTCTCAGTCATTGTCAGAATTGCTTGGGAAGGGAACTGTTATAAATTCAGCAAAAGATTTCAGTGAAATGTTTGTTCATGAGAGAGAATCCTAGCATTTTTTTTGGATAAATAACCATGATGGAATTGGTATTTCCAATTTCCTTACCCTATGGCAGAACTGGTTATTTAGTTTTCTTAAAACTTAAGAACCAAACTACAAAGTTTCCAATGTAGAGTATTTCTTGCTGTCATAGAAATAATGACCCTAAAGTAAATAATAAAGAAAAATTGAGGGATGAAAGAAAATATTAGTTAAAATAAGATTTTTTTTTTGATATAGTAATGTTTTAACTGACTGGATTTTCATAAAATATTCATCCTTTATATTATACTTGATTTATATTAAATAGTATGAATATTTTTTTAAAAACAGAAGGAGGGTCTCTATGGTGTAGTGGCTAATGTGCTAGATTGTAGTCTTGAAGTAAGTGAGTTCGAACTCCAGTCATGCTATTACATTCATTTTCAAAATAATACCCTTGGGAAAAGTATGAACCTTATAATACCTCCAGCTATAGGTCAAATAGTATCACTGCTGTTCTTCTACAAGGATGATTTTGGCATGAAATAACCTAAGAAAGTTGATGTGTCATTAAACAAAGAAACCAACAGCCCAGTGTACTGGAGCTGTATAATATACTGACAGCATTTCTGCAGAGGGGCAAGTCCCCCAACCCCCGATAAGTGTCTTGGATATAACACAAAATCATCTAATGGTGATGTTCCAGTTCTGGAGCTTGGGGGAATGTAAAGGACCCTTTCATTTCCATTACTCCCAAGTTCAATCTGACGCAGAGCGTCAGTACCTGATAGGGTCCTATCTATGAAGATAAGAATACTAACATCAAAATGAATGGGTGTCTTTTTCATCGCTCCTAGAGAATGGTATATTTTAAATAAGGGAAGTGATGATCTTTATTTACTTATATATTTATCTACTTATTCTTTGTATCATTTTTTTTCATTTATCAAATCATATGAATTATATGTATTTTAGTAAAAATTTCTAGAGTATTTATTTATGATCTTGAATTGATACAAATTGCTTTGTTTAAAAAATGTTACTTAAATGACATTATCAAATGAGAATTAACTATATAGTATCTTATAAATTTCATGTAAGTGACTAAGCTTGATTATCTATTTATATTTTAACATTTTAAAAAGAGATACTTAGACTTTGTACATCAGTATCTGCTTTCTCTTTTGGTCTTTTAAATTTGCACAGAATTCATTTACCAACAGTTACAGTATATAAAAAAAATTAGCATCATAAGTTATAGTTCTTTTTTTTTCTAAAGATATATATACACATACAGTCCTCAATAATCTCTCTTTCTCTCTTATATATATATATATATATATATATATATATATATATAACCATAATTTTCTTTTTATTTATCGAGGTTTTTTTAAAAGTTACTTTACATGAACTGTAGGAAAAGCATCTAGAACCCTGACATTTATTTCTGTTATTTTTAAAATTCTATTTAATTGTTTATTTTTTACTCTTTATTTTAAATATTGGTATTAATAGGAGTGGTGGTGGTGGCGGCAGTAATGATAATAATAAACTTTCTGCTTTGAGTTGTTGATATATAGAAAATGAGTGTATACAGGTTCCTATATATTTTTGATAAATGATCAAAGTAAAATCAGGTTTTCTAATATTCAAAGAAGTATTGTTAAGACTAGAATTAAAAAAGAAAAAAAAATTCCTAGAAGCCGTGTGGTTGAACTTTTATGTACATCTAATTAGCCTGTCCCTCAATATAAATATATGATCTATTTGTAAACTAGAAATATGCAGAGCTAAACTGTCAGTCATTTGTCTTTTGAATTGGTGCTGCTTGAATTCAAATCCAAAAGCAACTCATGTAAAAAGTGTCTTAAGATTAATAACAGTAAGAAATCAGTAAGGTAAAAGAAGCAACAGATATAAGGATGTAAGATTAAACCTCACAAACTTACATGAAAATAAAAGGGGGACAGTTAAAACTTTGAAATTTTAAGTGTGTGTGTATGTATGTATGTATGTATGTGTGTGTGTGTGTGTGTGTGTATATATATACACACACACACACACACACACTTTAAAAAAGAAAAAGAAAAATTCACTTCCTTGGTGTCATTATAAATCTATTTCAGGTTGTTAAAACCTTCATCAGATGAATAATCAAAATTTTTGTTTAGGTGTTCTCATATTGTTTCAGGTGAGAATGGGACTTGAAAAAATTAAAAAAAATTTTTTAATATATCATATTTTTTTAATCAAGAAAATCTTTAAACAGTGAAGACATTATCTCTATTATTATTTTTCATTTATACAATGTTTATACAATCCTATAAAAAACCCCTTAACCCTAATTTAAATACTGCTGAAGATTTAAAAAAATCCTAATCCTAGAAAAAGTAAATAGTGGTACGAGACTTGGTTAAATCTATAGGTAAAATTTGCATTCTACTTTCATTGAAACTATTATGTTTTATCAACATTAAATAATATTATTCATGTTATCACAAAATAATAATTAAATGCTAATCTTAATTTAACAAAAGATAATTCTATTAAAGTTATCGTAAAAATTCATGTTATATTAAAAAGAAATTATGTTAAGTTAATTGTAATAAACAAACCTGCACGGAATTCTGAACTACGTCCTTTATTGAATCCATGGGGGTCGTCTGTTCTGATTCCATTAACCATAACCAGATAGAAGTGTTAAGAATTCCTGTATTGTTACTCACCTGCAGTCAGGATTAAATCTGCAACCTCCAGATGATTGTCTCCCTAGAAGCTTAGAGAACCAATGCCTATAACCATTACGCTGTGTGTCCTGCTGGACAAACACCTGAAGGCTGGAGGACATATTGGCTGAAACGTTGTGGAAATAACAATAAAGATGAAGACAATAGTCCGAAAACACTTAATGATAAATTTAGTATGTGAATAAATACAGTTACTATCTGATCTTTAATTTTAAAAAGTTTATCATTTGATACTTATGTACATTCTACTAAGTATTTTCTTCAGAGGTGTGTTTAGAAATCAGGAACAGTGAACTTTGACAGTTTGAGGTATTACCTGTAATTAGGAGAATGTGTGATACTGTTTTCTGTGAATGCAACTCTGCTGGGCAGTGTCCTCATGACATCAAGAGACACTGTGTAATGATTATAAAGTAAACTCTTGTATGGTAAAACATCAGTCCTAAGTAAATTCTATTGCATGAGTATTCTGTTGAAGTAGTTGGGTGATGTGATGACCTGGAAATGACCTTGATACTATCAGATGCAGAGTAAAGGAATTGCAGGTGTTATTAAAAGATTCACCTGCAGATTTATAAGCA
The DNA here is from genome assembly GCA_963585895.1 of Sepioteuthis lessoniana. Taxonomy (NCBI): domain Eukaryota; kingdom Metazoa; phylum Mollusca; class Cephalopoda; order Myopsida; family Loliginidae; genus Sepioteuthis; species Sepioteuthis lessoniana. The sequence continues at coordinate 94,911,540 of OY757919.1, read as the reverse complement.
AAATATTCTGTGTTTATAATAGGAATTAAGAAGACATGGAGACTTAACATAATGGGAGAATGAAGGCAGATGAGTGTCACTTGACGTTGCATGTTTGACTCAGGGTAGAATTAGTGGTTAACAAAGTTTTCCTCCTTCAGACAACTGACCTGATAAGCCATGACCTGTGCCTTAGAACTGGTTTATGAAAGTAATAATTAAAGTGAAGAAATTTTTTTCTTTCTTATCACAAAGTAATCATCCATCACTGGCCAATGATCGACTCCGAGTGCTTGTGTCTGATATCAACCCTGATGCACCAATTTTATCTGAGCATGTGAACTTATAAACACAACTATGATCTTTTATAAGAAGATTGTCTTAATTTTCAAATGTATTAACCCATATTCATACAAAATTACTATTTAGCTGATCATCATTATGATTGATATCACTAGTGTCATTGTTGACAATGGATATAGTAGTTATTTTGTTGCTATAGCTTGGGCAGGTTATGTTATTTTAGGTGAGTGGATTGCTTATATACTCTCTCATTCACTTTTAACTTTGTCTACTATTGTGATGTACTAGTGACGAGGCCATAGTCAAAATGATATGTAAAGAACAAGGAAAGTTGGATTCATGCTTTTTAAATGTTGAAGTGGCCAGTAATTTTGCTCCTTATTTGACTTTTTAATCTCCTGTATAAAACATGGTATCAACATTGTGTTAGTTTCATAAAATTATCCTCAATTAGTAAATCCTTTTATAATTTTTTTTCTTTTTTAATCTCTAAATAACATACTGTTTAATGCTCATTAGTTTTTGGGTATTTTTTTTTTCTTTCATCTTATTTTTCTTCCTTTTTTATTGCAGTATTTAAGTTATTTTTATGTTCTGTGACAGTTAAGCAAGTAGCATGGATTGGAAAATAAAGAATTAACCGCTGATGAGATGTCAACTGGCATTTTCTGTTTTTAAGCCTGTGTCTTTGCAGTTAAGCCCTGGAAGCCAACCAGCAGACAACATCATTCAGATTTAGTCATGTAGCTATATACTTCATTTAACTTTCTCTCTGCCATATTGTTTGTTTACATTTAGTAGTATTGTGTTATGATAAAATGTAATAAAAAAGAAAAACTGTTCAAACATTTAATGATTATACTGTTATGCATTTATGTCACTGTAAATGCTTCTAAATTTAACAAATTTTTTTCTTTCTTCCTCAGGAGACATACTTAGAAACACAGACAGAATTTTTGCCAACATTGTTACGGAGAATGATAACTTCCTTGATTGGTTTCAGTGACAAACTCAGGAACAATGAGATTGTGTGCAGTTTGAAATTGTGTGGCAAAATTCTCACTCGTGCTCAGCCGTCCATGACTGTGATTGGTGTTGATGAGCAGGGTAAGACATCAGACAGTTCCATTACTGGAGACAGCACTAACAAGGAAGCTCCAGCAGAGGACGATAATCTCTCCGATAGCTCTGGTATCCCTGATAATACTGCCAGTAGTGACAGTGGTAGCGAATCTGACCCAAGTGCCTTAAATGATTTTGAGACTCACTCTAGTCCACAACTCTTCCGAGGAGCAAGGGATGCTGCCAGTCGGAACCAGATCATGGATATGTCCAAACGCACGCCAGCTGACACAATTGATCATGTAGCTAATCTTAGAGCATCATTTTATAACAGAATCAAGAATTCTCCGATAAAGTCCTCAGACAAAATGGTGGGAGCTCCTCTAACTCTCATGCAAGCGTGTGTCCAGTGCTTCCAGAATTTTTTCCACATTTTTGTATCACACAAAGTATTCAATGAAGATAATGGTGTTCGAACGTTCCTTGACTCCATCACTGTGCCATTGGATCTGATCCGATGCTCTGACAAGGATTCTGTCATTGGAAGTTCCTCTTCTGTATACAGTCAAGATGAAACTCTTCGTAAACAGAGTATAGAAAATGGACCTCTTCTGCGGATTGCTATACATCAGCTCAGTTCAGATTTTTGTGAAGCATTCACGTGGGCCTGCCGTCTGCTTGTTGAATTTGCTAGTTTCCCAGTATACTGCACTGATTATCACAAAGTATTAGAGCAGTCTTTCCAGCAAGGTAAGTTAAATGTAGTTGAGCTCTATTCTAACTTTCTCAAATCAAATATAGCTTTTTATCATTAAGGGTTTTCGGACTATTGTCTTCATCTTTATTGTTATTTCCACAACGTTTCGGCCGATATGTCGTCCGGCCTTCTTCAGGTGTTTGTCGAACTCGGGAAACTTCACGGAACTTCGAACTACGTCTTTTATTGAATCCACGGGGGTCGCCTGTTCTGATTCTGTTAGCCATAACCAGGTACAAGTGTTAAGTATTCCTGTATTGTTACTCGGCTGCAGTCAGGATTGAACCTGCAGCCTCAAGATGATTGTCTCCTTAGAAGCTTAGGGAACCAATGCCTATAACCATTATGCTATGTGTCCTGCTGGACAGTTCAGAGTGAATTTTTTTTGGGAAAAAAAAAATCTGAATATGAGCACAGATAAAAAATCATACATAATAGTAGTAATCCTAGTCAAGTAAGAACATTAAGTTTATAAGTCACAAAAAGCTTTGTCGCAGAAATTTAGACAACTAATATCCAATATGGCTGCTTTTTTCATGGCTACCTGGTGTCTTATACTAGAACCACTTTGTGTTTCATATGTATTCCAATAAATTTGCCACTTGGTGATTTTTACTAAAACAATTCTATATAACAATATTGCATCAAATAATATATATTATTAATCCTTATTGTTATACCTATCAATCATAAATTTTGACTTGTATTTTCTTTCATCTTTTAATCTTAGTTGCTTGCTTTTGTTTTTTTAAAAATCAAAATTGAGTTTTTATTTCTTTTGCTAATAAGAGGCATCATATATTAGAAATAATAATAATAATAAACAATTATTGATGAGCCAAATTATCATTGGTGTGATTGTGTTGGCCTCTATGTCAGTGCGCACAAAACGGAATATATGTACTTTAATCCAATGGGCAACATTTCCACACTAAACGGTAGCTCTCTGAAACTAGTAAACAAGTTCACCTATCTAGGAAGCAGTGTCTCATTGACTGAGACAGATATCGACACACGACTAACAAAGGCATGGACAGCTATCAATATGCTATCGGTCATATGGAAGTCAAACCTGACCGATAAAATGAAATGCAGTTTCTTCCAAGCAGTGATTGTGTTGATACTGCTATATGGATGCACTACATGGATGCTAACTAAACGGCTGGAGAAAAAGCTTGACGGCAACTACACAAGAATGCTGTGAGCAATATTGAACAAGTTCTGGAGGCAACACCCCACAAAGCAGCAGTTGTACAGCCATCATGAAAACTATCCAACTTAGATGAACCAGACATGCAGGACACTGCTGGAGAAGTAGGGACGAGCTCATAAGTGATGTATTCCTATGGACCCCTTCACATAGCTGTACAAAAGTAGGGTGGCCAGCTCGAACCTACATACAGCAGCTCTGTGAGGATATGGGGTGTAGCCCTGGGTACCTACTGGAAGTGATGGACGATAGGGAGGGGTGGTGAGACAGGGTCAGGGATATCCATGCTGATGGCACGACAAAATGATGATGATGATATATATGTATGTGTGTATATATATATATATATATATATATATATATATATATATATATATATATATATATATATATATATATATATACACACACACACACACACACACGTATATGTAAGTGAATACTTTGTAGGCTACATTATCTTTAAATGAGTCATTCATTTGCTCACAGTTAAATGGTTTCCAGTATTACTTATACTCATAATTCTATTTAATATGAAACATTTGTTTGTACACAGTTAAATTTAATATTTAGTTTTTCTAATTTATCAAGTATTCCTATCTAATTTAATATCAACCATTTGTTTCCACAGAGTTAAATGATTTCAAATATAGTAAATGATTAAATCATTCTATTTGCCCCATAGGATAAGTGTCCTGGGTATGACACAACCATCTGATAAACTTTAATTTCGCTACTTAAGACCATTAGACAGCCTTTTGAAAGAGCAAGTAAGCAATCAAAGCTTAGTAAAGTTTAAAATTGTAAGGCAGCCTTGAGTGGAATTAATACTAAGATTTTTTTCAGTGCTGGATATCATTAACGACGCCCTTCTCGTCTGATTTCTCCTAATGTCTTTCATTATTTCAACAAGTTCCTCATTGCCATAGATAAATTTCAAAGGAGAGTGAGGCAACTAAAAAATTTTTGTTATCTATTTACCAAATTTTAAAATGGAGATACAAATCAACAATGATTTATCACAGAATATTATCAATTATTTAATTTAGTGTGATTATTATGCATGTATTTCATGGAATTTCCATGGGGTGTGTGTGTGTGTGTGTGTGTATATGTGTGTATGTGTATATATATATATATATATATATATATATATATATATATATGTGTGTGTGTGTACATGGTGTTAGTTTTAACAGACCACATTCACAAGGTTTGGGTTAAGTTTTACAAAAGACCAGTAGTTGCCCATGCATCAAGTGTCCTCTTTCTATTATACCATTGTTTTCCATGGGAAAGTTAAGGGTCAAAATATGGTTTGGCATCACTTTGGAGTTGCAAGATCAATGAGCAAGATTTGGTTATGCATTCAGCATGGTCTGTTACCCAGACAGGTTGAGCACCAAAGCCAGAGAGTCCAATCTGCTCTATTATTTTTATATATAACTTGGTAGAGAAGAGGTGGGTTTATGAAAGAAAATACTAATTAATATTAATAGTTGACAATATAAAAATGACTATAAAGATGTTATTAATGCTATGAGTATAAAAAAAAAATGGAGCTCAGAGAGATTGAGAATGATGAGTTAAAAATGTTTGATTTGGGTTTTTGTCAATTAATCACTCTTTGTAACTCAGTTCATATGTTAACTGGATTTTTCTAAGACAAAGGACTTTAGTTTGAATTTCATTAGAGGGTTTATTTTTTTCTTATCTGCTCTTTTTCTTGTCATAGATTGACAGCAACTAAAAATAAAAGAAAATACTAGTCAAAAGATTAAAAAAAATTAAAGTGTTTGTGAAACTGCTTCTTTATTGAGCCCTTGGCCATCTTCCTTATATGCCCTTCCTACATATAATGAACTCGAACCACTTTCTTGGTATTCGATCTATTGCAATAAATTTTTTCTCGTGCTTGTCCTGTGCAAACATAAAAATATAATGATCCCCTGTCCCACTGCCTGATCTGGTTGGTGTGTAGCACGTGTTTTGTCAAGATCTCTGGACTCTAACAGAATGCATAGAGAAAAAGCTAGATAAATTTTCTTACTATATCTCTTATTCTTGATTAATAAGTTCTTCTATAATATACACTTGTGATAAGGAAGTATATATCTACCCGCACCCTTTGCCATGGACAGGATGTGAATTCAGAGCAAGCACTTGCAAATACACTTGCTTGAGCTGAATCTCTGCTGCATAGCCTGGAGCAGACAGCAAGAGGTATTGGTCTCTACATGAGCTAAAATGAAATGGAATTCATGTGTTTTGTTGGTGCCATCTTTTCTTCAGATAGCAAACTTCTGAAAGTAGTTGACCAGTTTATATACCTTGGTAGCAATATCTCATCTACTGAAATTGATGTCAACATATGCATAGGAAAGGCATGTACTGTTATTGACTGGTTAATTACAATATAGAAATCTGATCTGATAGAATAGAATTAAGAATTTTTCCAGGTTGTAGCTGTGTCAGTATTATTGTATGGTTGCACCACTTAGACTCTTATGAAATGCCTTGAGACAAAGCTCAATGGAAACTACACAAGAATGTTACATGCTATTTTGGACAGACTCTAGAAGCAGCACCCTATAAAACAGCAGTTATATGATCACTTATCTCCCATCTCAAACCATTCAAGTAAGGAGAGTCAGACATGCTGAGCACTGCTGGACATGTAGAAATTAACTCATAACTGATGTTCTCCAATTAACTCTTACACATGGACAAATCAGTGTTAGTTAACCAGCACAAAATTTACATACATCAGCAATAACTGATATGGATGGATGGTGAGAGAGAGTGAAAGGAATAAAAGTTGTTGATATACCTTGATGATGAGACTGGCTTCCTAACCAAGTTTAAAGAACCCAATCTGTGCTACCTATTCCTGGGAGGAGAAGAGATGGATTCATGCCTTTCTCAAGAGTATTTGTGGAAAGTGAAAAGCAAGCAGCCTCATCCAGGATTTGAACTCTGGTTGCTGATTCCATTTCTTGTAACTAAAACCATTACACTAACTATGCATCCTTTGGATAAGTAAATATATAGTTGTTATTTTTAGGGTATTTTTTTAAGGGTATATTAATGTAATTATAGGATAGAACTTTTGATATATAAATTCACATACAAATATGATTCTTTGATGGTCATTGAAGTTTTAGTTTTTATTTAGAAATATCAAATAGATACCATCATTTCTTCTCTTTTTTTGGTATATTACAATATATAGCGTATGCTCAATAAGCCCTGATGGGAGTATAGGGGTTGACATGCTGATCTTGCTAACCATTGGTAGTGAGCTTGTATTCTTGAGATGTAGCTTTGTAATAAAATTGACTTATGACAAGGAACATATAGAATTGTTCAAGATCTATGGATATCTCTATTGAAAATGAATAAACATCTTTTGATATGCTGTTAAATTTATTTGTTGTTTAATTTTTTTCTTCTCTAATCAGAGGAAGATTCTGTGCTGCCACCATGGCTACAGGACCTGATCATATGCAGCTGCTTTGTGGACAACTTTCATATCCAAGTGGCAGCCATTTCTACCATGTTGGATTTGATCAGCCTGACACAGTCTGTGGAATGTGAGTCCCGCAACAAGGACGATGGTGACCGCAAGTCATCCTCTGGCAATGGTGGGGGCACAATATCAGTGGTTATCCTGCCCGCACTCTTGCCCAGACACCTGAAGTACCTCAACAACAACACCCTTTTCTATCAGGTAAAATAATTGTAGAGATGTACTTAAGAATGTATCTGAGACCATTTTTTAAAAACATTTTATTTTTTATTTATTTAGGAATTTAAGAAGGATAGGCTTGTTTACTAACTTTCAAATTGTTATTGTTGATTTTACCTAAAGAAAATCATGAGGAATTAGATGAATTCTAATTTTCATTTGCCTCTTTGTATTGGCTATTTTAATTGGCAGATTTACTATTAGAATAAAATTCAGAATGCAATCCACCCTCCACATTTCTCAGGGTTAGGAATGCAGGGCTCCTATGAAAGTTGAAAATTCATGAATATTTCTATGTACCTCTACAAACCTGAATTCATTATTCTGTTGATTTAGGCTGGCTCGTATCAAATCAAAGAGTATGGCATACCCAGAGAACATAACTAAAAGTTCTCTGGCACAAAGTAATTTTACAGTATTTAACTCTTTATAATGAATTTGTGTGTATGTGTAATTTTAGGGGAATAAATGATGAAATTAGTAATTAATTTTTTTATTCATTTATGCCTTACTATTTACCCATAGTTAGAAGAAGAGATGGATTTATGGTTAGAGTGAAATGCAAATATCATCCAGTGTTTGAACTTGGATCACCAATTCCATTTTGTGCAATGATAAGCATTATGTTAAGTGTGCCTTATGTTGATATTATTGTTAGTCTATCAGATGCATTTTGCATTTCACAGGAAAATAGATATTTCTAAGTAAAGTTGGCGACCTTAGTTGAGGCTGACCCGAATGCTCCCTTTTCAATAGCTACCACACTGAGTTGTAGGGGAGGGTGCTACTACATTCCCTGGATTGCTCCACTTTACCCTTGATCATTACCTTATAATGCTGAGTGTTAAGCAAGGTGGCATCAATTACCATTTTTTTTTTTTTGAGTCTTTGGTATGTCTCTACCTGGGATTGAACCCCAGTCTAGTGGACCATTGGCAAACACTCTACTCAGGCCAATGGCCTGGTTTTTAATTCATATGTAACAAACTGTATTTTAAAATAGTGCCTTTTATTTATGCATTTAGTTGAATGTTATGTCTTTTTAGTAAAGTAGATATAAAAAATTTGATTTCTCTTTGAGTTTTTTTTATTTATCTTTCTCTCTTTTTTATCTGTGAGATTGTTTTAGATTGTTCTTGTTAAAGACTTTTTATAATAGTATTTCTGCGATCTTGAGGGCTCCTCTTTAAGAATCATAATTAGTATAAGACTTGTATTTACCTGTTCCAATTATGAGACAGATGTTACACTTCTTAGAGAGACACTTCTTGGCAGATGGTATAAAACTGTTGTAAGTTTAGTGATGGTCACAACTAGATTTGTTTTCTGTAAAAACAACCATAATGTTGAGAAACAAAAGTGTGACTTTTGTGAAATTATTTGGTAAAGCCTCAATTATATTAAGCAAGAGTTTACTGCAATTCTTCAATCATCTTTCTTTTCTTTTTTTCAAGATGGTAGCACAGAATCTATGGAATCAGCTGAGTGAAACAACTCCAAGCAACCATCAGAGAAGTGTGGAGTTGTTTCAGCAGTTGCATCAGGTGACTCCGAACAGCTGGGTGTGTGAGGATGTAATTGGTAGTGCTTTGATTGGTGATGGCCAGGTGAGTAGAAATGCTGTTCATTTCATGTGATTTTTGTTTTCAGTTCAACATGAAAATGTGTATTTTACTGAAAAACCATTTAACTTTTACAGTAAAGGATTAGATAATTGTGACAAAGTTGGTTTTGTAGAAAGAAACCAAAATTGAAATGAGGTAAAATCTGAAGTTTGAGAAATAAAATAATTAGCACAGGATGAATTGGAGATTTAAACCTGGAATTAACTTGGGTTTATCTGTATAATCCATTAAAACCAAGAATACCCATCATTCTTTTATTTATCCAGGATCCAACTAAGGTGATAAGTTGTTGTTTGTACCTCTGGCATGGGTTATGCATTTTATCATCTACATAAAATGGTTAAATTTGAGAAAACAACTCGAAGAGACAGAATACTGTTTGAGCCATAATCTGAAATGTCATTTTGAGTAAAAATAATTTTCTAGCATAATTGAGGGTAGGCACAATGTATTCGAAAGAATGTTGATAAGGATTTGCCACTATTTGTCATGGCTTGCCTGATCCTACCTGCTAAATGACTCAATCTCATATTATGTAGATTCTTTTAAGATGAGATTAGTCGGTTGATGGTTTTGGCCGTTACTACATGCCATGGGTCAACCTGAGAATAAAATGGTATGGCTGTTTTAATGACATTTCTTCTGGTTTATTCTACTCAGAGGGGCACATGTGACGCTTTGCAAAATGGAATTTGACACTGATCACTCATTATTGTGATATGGATGTCAGACAATGACTGGGTCAGTTTTTTATCCTATTCTAGGTCTAAATTAGCTGACTCCTGACTCTTATGTTCTTCTTGAGGATAACTATGGTGTGCTGGGTAGGGCCCCCCCTCCCCCAACCAGCTCAACCCATCAGCTCATCCATCGTTGCTGTGGACTACAACTCATCTTCCTACTTATCTATATACATTATTGTATATAAATATGTGTATCTCAGGACAAAAGAGCTTATAGTGTGACAAGATTACATTTTAACTATATTTCTTATTCTGAATTTATTGTGTTTCAGGGAAAACGTATTGAAGCTTTCCGTAAATTCACCACCCTTTGGCATCTAACTAGAGACAAGAAAACTTCACGAGCTCCTGGGATGCCTTTGAGGACATTTGACCGGTAATTACCTGTTCTGATATTAACAACAAAAAAGTGATGCTAGTTTTATTTTTTATGTAATTCATTTACTAAAGAATTCATAAGTGCAATAAGACAAATTTTCTCTAATTTATCATTAAAGATAAACAAAGTTCTGCTGAATCTATAATTTTTTGAGTTGGAAGTAAAAAGCAAGAAAATGGATATAGTATTGCAAAAAACTTCTTTTAAAACAACTGCAATTTTGAGAATTCTTTTTGCTTTTAAGAGATAAGAAGTTTCTTCATTGTATATAGGTTGGTTCTTGGCTGTGTGCTTCTCCCAACCTTCCCCCAGGACTTGAAGGACAGCAAAGATAAGGACATTCAATCAAACTGAGTCATATACAAGGAATACAACACTTCACTTAAGATTATAAGAAATAAAGTGCTTTTGTTAAGAAAATGCTTATTTAGATTTTCTTGTTATTAGTTATTGGATATCCATTAAGAGGAGGTTGGTGGCCTGTACAGTTATCAGCCTAGGAGATGGACATGATGAGCTGAGTTGAAATTCTGGATGAAACTATTTTGTCAATTGATCTATTCTTTCCTTCAGCTATGGGTGATTAGTAGGGTAGATTGGGTTCTTTAGCCATGGTACTGCAACTGATTTACAAGAGTTAATTGAAAAGTTCAAAGGCTGACACAGATCCTCTCGGTGAATATGACCAAATGAAGTTTATTTTTCAACATAGTCCTTCTTGTGGTCCACACACTTCTTCCAGCAGTGTTGCAGTGCTTGGATCCTATTGGTCAAAAGTCACTAACAGCAGATATGTCATCATATGAACTTTTCAGCCTACATAAAACTGAGTTCAAACATACAATACTCTGCTATAAAATTGACCTTGTGTCACACTGTCCCCATGGTGGAGGGGTTGGTTAAATACATACTCATTAATTTTATCTCATATTTGATAATGGCTTTAAAGTGAAAATCTGAGTAGCTATTTGCCATCAAAAACAAATCTGAATATTTTTATTTATGTTGAAATTAAGTCCTTTCCTTTTTTGAAAAAGGAAAAAGTCATTTTTGGCAGGTTAGAAGTTGAAAACTGATTTAAAAAAATTTTTTTCTTTCTTTCTTTTTCCTCATGTTCCTTTAAATATGTTAGATTTGAATGCAGGTGATTTTGGAATTCTTGTAACAACTTTCATTTACCTGAAGCTAAGAGAATGCACTGTCTCACATCTTCCGTGTAAGTGACCATCGTAATGTGAAAAGTATGCATGTGCAGGTTCAAATTCTTATTTTAGTATCACATATAAATATGCATGAATTATCATGTCTCTAAGGACTTATTCAAAGAAATAGAGGATTTGAGTTTGTAAATGACAGTTGGGTGTGAACCAGAATTAGTGACTTTTGGTTGAAACATTAAGAGCAGAACTTTGTTGGTGTGAGAGAGACAGAAAAAAATGCTGCTTTGGAGGTTCTTAATTTGTTCTCTTTATCTTTTCAGTTCTATGTTTGCTGTACTGGACAGTCTTCGAGAAGAGACAAGTTCAGCAAAAACCCTGGCCAGCACCTGGCTTATGCACACCATCCAAAGAGGAGGAATTTACAGGATCTTGGAACCAATCCTGCTTATACTTTTACATCCAGATACTGCAAGGTAAATCATTCTGTTCACTGATTCTTGTCACTAAGAGTTTTTTGCATTTTTATTTTGAGGGGAGTTGAAAAGTTATCCACCTGACTTAGAAGAAAATGACACGGAACCATGGGACATATTCATCCTACACATAGTTTCTAACATTTTTAAAAAAATACTTCCCCTCCAAATTCAATAAAAAAAATAAAAAAGCAGCTTTTTGGTAGGGCCTAGAAGTTTTCAACACTGCTTCAATAATATATGGAAATCAAAAATATCTTTCAAATTAAATTTAGTTTATTCCCAACACTATTTAAACAAGTATTTTAATTGCTCAGCCATGATAAAAATTATTTTCCAAGATCATTTAGTTTGGTTTCTTTGTTTTATGGCATATCAACCTTCATGGGTTATTTAATGCCAAAGTCATCTTGTAAAAGAACAGTAGTAGTACTATTTAGCCCATAGCAGGTGGATAAGAGTTTCTACCTTTCCCAAAGGTATATGTTTGAAAGTGAATATAATCGTGCCACGAATGTTCAAATTCACTTACTATAATATTTCAATCCTGCACAGAAGCCACAGTCTTTCCCCCGCCCACGTTAAGGTGAGTCACTCAAAGTTGTTAATTCTTCATCTTGCTCTCAAATTTTTTTTTTGTTACCACAAAATCAATATCCTCCTCGTAAAACCATGACAAAAACAATGTTTTTGGTTAAGATTTCAGAACAATTTCTTGAGAAAACTAAATAAGTTGGTGTTCTAGACACAAATTACATTGACATTATTGATTATTAGTTAGAAGACTTTTAAAAAAAAATGTACATGCATTCATATTTGCTTTTCGGTTTTTAGAACTCTGATAAAATCCGTATTTTGGTGCAAGATTGTTCATTTGAAAAATTGTTATATGACTAACTTTATCTGTCAATTTCTGATAGTTTTTTTTTTTTTTTTTTTTTAATTTACACGTTACTTAAACTCTGAATAGCAATAGATTCATGGCTTATTTGATTGTCATTGTAATATAAAAAAGTTTTTTGGAATAACTTGTGATCCTTATGTTAGTGTCAAAAATACAATTCAATCTCCGGTAGTTGTGATTGGGTATTGTTGGCTGTACATTGAAGAGAGAATAAAGAGTCAAATAAGGGATGAAGTTTCTCTTTCAAAAAACATATTTCTTTGGCCCCTTCCTACTGCACAGAAAGGTGGGAATGGTTTAACACCTGATCTTTCTTATGACTTCTTACTCATGTTACCCACTGTGGCTAGCTGGTCACTTTATAAGCTTTTACTTAATCAAATCCATGTAATTATGTCATGTGTTTTTATATGACAAGTGTTATGATGTAATGAGGCCAGTAACCATGGTTTTGTAAACATGGGTTAACTGAGAGAAAACCAATTTCCTGACAGGAATAGTAGTGAATCACATCCCTTTAAATCTGATGTTCATAAGTGACACAACAGTCGCTCACTTTTCTCAAGTTTCTGGTCACTACTTTGTCTTCAAGCCAATTCTAGTTTCTTCTGTTCTTTGCTTGAGAACCACTTCCTTTATGTCATTTTCAATTTGTGAAAAAATCTGCAATCTTTAACAAACCAAAGATTCACTGTGTCTATTTTTTTTTTTTTTTTTCCTAAAATAAATGCTTTGATTTCAGTCAAGGATGAACTATCCAGACGGCCATCCTAGTTGAGACTGCTGTATCTCTAGGTCTCCATTTTATTTGTAATTATTTTTTTTTAACAAAACAGTATCTTTATCGTCTCAATCTAGAGAAAATACATGTTCTGATGTCAGTCCTACTCTAGTCCTCCCGCTATCACTCATGATTATCTTTTAACTAAAAACAATTATTCTGCATCTCCATTTTCTCAGTTTTTCTGATTCCAACATATTTTGGTGAAATTGATGTTTTCCTAACATCTGATAATGAGTAATAGTAATAATAGTCTTGAACTGAACTGACAGATGTTAGAGGGGTGAATTTTTGTTATACCGACTTTTACTCAATCCTACTTTATCATTTTCGAGTTCACTATCTCAAATCAATTTCTATTTTGCCCGTTGATTCTTTTTTGATGCCCATGTGAACGACTAGATTTCTTTTGCCTAGAAATCTGACATCATCCATTGCTCCAGATCTCCAATTGTATACACATACAATTCTATATACAAGCACTAATGTTACTGTTACATATGTAAACAAAGTTGTTAATATTTCAAAGAAATTTTAGAATTTAAAAATGATAATGTCTGTATTTTAAATCTAAATTTCCACTAGCTGTTAGTAACAATCTCGGCTTTGAAGTATGTATATAAGTGGGTTTGCCGATATACTTGAGAAGCTTTTGCAGACCAGTGAGGAGAAATCATCTGATGGTAAGGGTCTTAGTTAAGGAGTAGAGATCAAGCTTCAGATTAAAGATATCATATTTGAACTATCTGACAAGACAATATAACTACATGCTGTCAGTTACAAGTGACTTATAGCTCTTGGGTTTAACCTTTTTCAAAAACTCTAAGGAAATAAATGAGAAAAGTCCTGCTTAAAGAAACCTCTTGTTATTGATTTACTTCCTCCCACTTGACAATCCCGCTACTGTTTGTTTGCTTCTCCTGATTGCTAGATGGCCACACATCATGTAACACAAGATTACATGCTTTATCATTATTCACCCATGTGTTAAGACTGATGTAACTTTTTTGAACACATTGTTATGACTTTATAAAATTACAAAATATTATTAAATAAAATTAGATTTTTTTTGTTTCTTTTTTCAGGATATCTATTCAGCATGTAAATATTCACCAACCGAAAAAAGTGAAGTTATCTGATGTAGATGAGGATAAATCAGATACAAAGATTTATGCCATAAGCAGTGAAGGGGGAAATATCATCTACCATGTTAGCTCACAGGCCAAAAACATTTCCAAGAAGAATGTGGAGGAGCTTAAATCTTTTGCCCTGACTGTGATGAATGAAAAGGGCTCTGGTGTCATGACAGCACCAACCAGGGCTCAGATCGACATGCCCTTCGAAAGAGTTAATCCAGAGAATCTAAATCTCCGGATTAACCCATTTGGTGGGTCGACAAATTCTTTGGATCGTTTGATATTTGATGGATTTGAGCTGCCACCCTCTGCTCAGAATTTTGACCTGGGTAACATTCGTCGACTGGACAAGGAAACATGTGCTAAGGAGGGGATTTATTTTGATGAGAATGAAACTTCAGAAAGTACGGTAACTGTAGACGACCAAAGCAGCGAATCTAGCGAAGCCATTGTTAGAGAGATCCTTGACGAGATAATTGATATGGTCACAAGGGAGCCACTGCTCTCGAGCAAGGAGATTGAAATCACTGAAGATTTTTGTTTCCCTGATGGAAAAACTGAAACTAATTCCAAAGGCAGTAGCATCCTTGGTGATGAGGACCTTTTGAATGCCATAGATAAAAATGGTTTGGAAATTGACTCTCCTATGGGCAGTGAAATGGATCTATCAAAACCTTCTTCCAGTGGTCACACTGGCAGTGATAGTATTACTAACAGTGGTCAGGGTAGCCAGAACATTGAGCAAGAGGAGGAGGCGACTGGCATCCATACGTTACACATGCATATTCTCCTCTATGTACAAAAATATGACTGCCAACAGACATTGTATGCCTTGTCCACCTTAAAGTCCATGCTCATTACTTGCCCCCGCCTCATGGTCACTGCTATGGCAACAACGAGTATTAGTGCTAATCGGTCACTACAGTTACCAAAATTACAAATGCTGCTTGCTCGGCACCGTAAGTCAGTGTTTGGAAAGAATTTCTTTGGAGAGCTACCATCAGATGTTATGTCTAACTACCGGACAAACATGTATCTGGAGATTGTGATCTCTCTCTGTCTGTATTTCATCCGCTCATATTACCCGAACTTAATGATGAGTAAGCTTTCTCTTGATGAGCTGCATGGCAACAAAGAAGTACACATACTGAGTGCGGAGATCCTTAAGCACCTTGTGTCCGAGTTGATCAATATCATGAAGGAGAGCGGCAAGAGCTTTGTCTCCTACATCAGCGACCTGCTGACCAAATGCAAACTGCAAAAGGCTATTCTGCACTCAGTCCTTGCCAGTGTTTACAATGCTCGGCAGACACCCAGCAGTGTGCTGCAGCCTGTCAACTTCACAGAGACGATTGTTTCATTCAACGAAGACAGTTTGGAAACAAGTGCCAATGAGACATTCCAGATTGAACTGTTGAATCTGTTGCTGGTCATGGTGATGCTGGAGGGTCAGATCCAGCGCATCAAAGGTGCTAGTAGCACATCAGCCGCAGCAAGTGGAGATGGAACCAGTACAGATAATGTGCCGTCCTCATCTGTAGATGGTGATCGGTCCAAATCCAACATCCACTCATCTCTATTGCGTGTACGCTACAATTCTGGACTGCCAATCGTTCAGCAGACAATGTTCTTATCTGCTGTGCTGAGTGCCTTAAAACAAGTGCACAGGGCCCACATGCACCGGCACTGGATTTCCATGGTTACTGCTGCTCTACCCCACATGGGCAAAGCACTAGCCTCTGTGGTTATGATGGTAGTTTCTCAGCTTTGTCGTAATTTGGAATCTATTTCTCTTTTGTACACAGCCTCAAAGGAAGAAAGGTAAGAATTTTTTGAAATTAATACAAACCATAAACTTTTTTTCCCATTGTTTTGTATGTACTTATTTTATCTCTTCACTATGGGTTGGATGTGAAACAAGGTCAATTTTTAAGTTTGCCTGTTATATAATACCTTACTGGTGAACAGTAATGGGTATGTTCGATTCCTCATAAATACGTTGGACACTATTGTGCGGAGGGTGATTTATGCTGATTAAGTAGTCACCATTAGCAGTGGTTTACCTTCTTCACACTGCTGGCATGTATTGTATTTTGTTAATGTCATAAAGATTTTCATTTCATTTACAACCTCCGTTTTGATTATTTCTCATTCAGTAACCTTTTGTTAAGGTACAACACTAATGAAAGCTAAAGAACCCAGACTTTCCATCTATTTACCCATAGCTGGAGAGGAGGAGAACAGATGCCTTTTCCAAATGCATTAGTGTGAAGTAAAACACAAACAGCCTCATTCAGGATTTGAACTCTAGTTGCTGATTCCATTTCCTATGATGATAACCGTGATGCAAAGTGTGCCTCCATTGTTTTATAATGCATGTGTCTATTACTTGACAAATATGGTTTTGTATTTTAATTTTCATTCTTGTTTTGGATATAATCTTAAAAAATTGGAGTATTTTTTGGTGGGAATAAATTTTACAGATCCTTTAAGGCAGAATTAATATACTTTTTCATGTTTTCTGATATTGGTGGGGTGTCCTCGTGGTGTAATGGTTAAAGCGATGGACTGTGGAATTGTAGTAAGCCAGTTCAAATTCCAGTCATGCTATTACGTTCACTTTGGGACAAATACCCTTGGGAAAGGTATGAACCCCCTTATCCTCCCAGCTATGGGTTGAATAGCAACACTGCTGTTCTTCAAGAAGGATGGATTTGGCATTAAAATAACCTACAAAGGTTGATATGCCACTAAACAAAGAAACCAAAACTGGTTTTATATTTTAATTTTCATTCTTGTTTTGGATATAATCTTAAAAAAATTTGGAGTATTTGTTGGTGGGAATAAATTTTACAGATCCTTCAAGGCAGAATTAATATACCTATTCATGTTTTCTGATATATAAAATTTTTTTTAAGTATAGAATTTTTTGAAACCTTTTAATACACTAAACTTTTTAAGATTGAAAATTCATTATAAAATGTTTTCTATTTCATTATCTTTTGAATTGTTGTTTTTTTTTTTTTTTGTTTTTTTTAAGTTGTCAATTATTTTTCTTCAAAAATCCTAAAATTACATCAGCAGATAATGAATATAATTTTATAAAGTTTCTTTAAGAAATATAAATTTAACTTCATTTTATGTGATAATTTTTTATCACTTTTTCTTGTCTATTTTGATACTGGCCTCTGTTTTAAGCTATTAAAAAATCTTTTTTTCTAGAAATGGTCAGCTAAAAAGTCTTCCTCCTGACCACATGTTGACCATGCTGGAAGGCCTTACAACAATTTGCCACTATTGTCTCCTGGACAACACATCGCCGGTATCTATTAATCAACATAATACAGCTACACTGGGAACACCATCGGCTTCGGATTCTTACAGTGCAGGACAGATCATCACCAACCTCATCCATGTGTTCAATCCAGTCAGTACTAGTCGGGTATGCATGGTGCACCTCATTGTTCCAAAGGAGATACACAGCTCCAGAGCTTGTTGATGCAAGCAGAGATAGAATTGGTCAGATGCTGAATAGTTTAAATGCTTTGATGGGGATGCAGTGCATTAGTTACTCATTGGTAACCATTAGCACAGATGGGTGGAGTCTTGTTGATTAACAACTCCAAAATATTAGCAAAGAGAAAATGAGCTTACACACACACACACACACACACACACACACACACACACACACATAGTGATTGAAAAGTAACTCTCTATTTTAAAAGTCTTATGATTTATTTCTTAAGTATAATTTTTACAAAAAATGGATATGAGAAGAAAGCATAATACTGAGTTATTTTTCAATCACTCTCTCTATATATATTTAAACTCAGGGTAAACTTGAAATGACAAACTGATTGTGAGGGAGGAGGATTATTGATTAACATTTGTCAAAAGGTGGGCATGAATGAGAATATTTTATGGCTTGTTAATTTTTTTGATGTCATCATAAAAAGTAGAACCATTTCCTATTGAAAATTTAAAATGAAAAATTACTTAGTAGAATTTTTGTTGAATTGTGAATTTGGAAATATTAAATCTGAAAAAGAATGTTCATCTCTCTCTTGGTAAAGAGACATTTATAGTTAAGGGAATGTTGCAGTATTCCAAAATTATTAAACTTCATATAAAAGTGAATATGACTTTTTTTATTTTCAAGGAAGTCATTTGTAATTCACTTGCTGGCTTTTTAAACAAGCAGTGCCAGGATATAATAGTTAACTCTTAAAAAAAACTTTTTGTTATGAGGATGATTTTTATTAATTTATTTATCTATTTTTTATAAAGCTGTGCATACTGTTATATATATAAAAAAAAAATACATTTCCATAAATATACAGTATTGGTAAAAAAGAAAAAAACTGAACCATTTTTTATCATTGCCACAAATGTTTATGAAACTTCAATGGTTTTAGACACACATAGGAAGTGATTATTTTCCTTGATTATTGTTGTCAAAGTTGTATCAAAAAGTCATAATTTTCTTTAAAAAAAAAAATTCTTTTTTGAATTTTCTTTTTGTTGATTTGATATTCTAATTTGTGATTCATCCTTTGCAAATGACCTTTTGCTATTTCTAATTTAACTTTGACAGCAATAATAAAGGAAAATAATAGCTTCCTATGTGTGTCTAAGCCACTGAGGTTCCATTAAAATTTGTGGCAATAAGAAATGTTACAGTTTTTTTTTATTTCGTTAGTTTTCTTTTCTTTCTTTTTTTTTTTTTTTTTTTTCCTGATAATGTAAATAATATAATTTTAGTATTTAAGAATATTTAGAACCTTGAGAAATTGCGTATAACTGAAAGTGATAACTTGTTAAAACTGATTGAGAACTAAAAAAAATAATCACATGTCAATGTGAAAAGCACTTGATATTTATTGCTGTGTGTCTCCTTGGAGGGGCCTGTGTTGCTGAATGTGTTTGCTGATGATCCTTCCTGTTCTGTCCAGGGACACCCACCTGGACATACCACTCTCTCGTCTATCTCTGTCGCTTAACTGTGGCAGCTTCCTCTCACCAACTTGACATCTTTTCTGACTGCTTTGTTTCATTTCTTACAAATTAGTCCAGGTTAAAAGCATGCTAAGGTTAACTTGAAGCCAAAGATTTTATTTTATTTTTTTTTTCAAGACCTTATTTTTCCAATGCAGGTATCATTGGGGATGAGAAAAGTTTAGGTAAATCAATCAGGTTTCAGCCTGTTTAACAAAACTTTTCTCATTCTTCAAAGATATCTGCATCTGACAAATAAGGTCTAAGAAAGTTTGGCTTCAGGTTACTCTTATCATTCTTTTAACCTGGACTAAATGTATTGACTTCTTTTGCGTCTTTAATTGGCCAGCATCCCCCCCTTTTATTTGTATTTTTTTTTTTTTTTTTTTTTGTATGACACAAATTAACATGGCTCGTGTTTATTGTAGCCTCGTTAAATTCTGCTTGATGTGAGGTTTTTACCTGCATTTACACCTATGAAGATATAGACAAGAATATATATGTATATATTTTTTTCTGTCTAGTTTGCAGGCTTATAAAAGGAGGCAGCAAATAACTGTTTTGATACTGTATGATCTATATAAAAGGAAATGTCACGTTTCTATATAAAAGAAAATGTCACATCTTTCTATATTAAAGGTGTCAATGCACTCTAACATTCTAATAACTGCAACTTGTGTGCCCCCTATCTGTACTAATTAGTTTGAAATTTAGAAAGAGCCATAACCACTGACAGAGAACTAAATTTATGATTTTATTTCATTATTTAGAATCTTCTGTAGAACTAATCTTTATATATCAGAGAAATTATGGGAAACAATGACTGCTTTGTATTCCTCTGGTTTTATCCTTACCACCTGTCAAATTCTTGGGGCCTGAAACAGGCTCTAACTGATGTCATAATATAGAAAAAAATGACAAGATATATAAAAAAAATCTGTCATTATTCCAGTTCTTTGGATTTTACAAGTACATGAATTGATGCTGGTATAAGATATCCAAACATTCAAAGATTCAGGTTTTCAGCTTTATTTTAGTGTATGTGTGTGTGTATATATATATATATATATATATATATATATATATGCATGCATGTTTTTTAAAATTGAATATAATTCAGAAGATACAAAATTGCATATCATTAACATTGCCCTGATGATGGTTTGATATAAAAACTGAAATGTTTAATGTTGGCAGAATATTTAACTCTGAATAAACTCCTCCTCCGAATACCTGAACCTTGAATGTAAGTGTACAGCACTTAATTCTTGGCAGTCACACCTGGGGTTTATGTTAGCTATGCTAGCGACATAGCATATGAATTAAAGCCCTTACGTAATGTCATACTGACTGGTCAATGCAAATTAAGAATAGATTGATACATTGAGAGGTGGCATGACAGAGAGAGTGAGAGAAGGATTACAAGAAGGTATATTTTTTTATTTATATTATCTTGTTAGGCCTAAAAAGATATTCATTTGGTCTCAACTTTTTTTACTAAAATTCTAAAATAGATTTGTATATTTTTAAAATAATCTTTTTATTGCATCAAAGTACAATTTAAAAAATACAATATTTTATTTTATCATCTATGTAGATAATAATTCTTTAAGAGGTTAAGTAGTATCTCAAGTTATTAGTTCTGTATGATCCACAAGTGTGGATTTTGCTTTAGACTTTTTAAGCTTACTAAATGTCCTAAATTAAAACTAATCTATTATAAATCAATACAGCAGCTGATTATTTCCCTTTTATAAATTGTTTTAGTAGAGAGACCAAAAGAGACTGCATGTCTATATATTACAGAAATTATCTTATATGTATGAAAATATAATTACTGTAACTCACCGAAAATCGGACACCATTTTACAAGATTTTTATCAACAGTAAATTTGAAATATTATAACTTAGAAAATAAAGCAATTTCCTGTCCAAACTGCAACTGAATAATATAGTATGGTTTGCATTTGTGCTGAATTTAATTTTTTAATCCTGCAAATTCTTGTTATACTGGAGATAGCTTCAAAATACTCATTTAAATCCTTTACTCCTTCCTAAATAGAAGTCTTTATATTATCATGGACTGTTGCTACAATGGAAAGCAAATGGGTTCACAGATCATCTGGTAGTTTAATAAGATCAAAGCAATAATTCATTTTATATTATAAAATCAAAGGTATTATTTTATTTTCTTCTTTTGTATACTGTTAGAACCCCCCCCCATCCTTCAATATTAGTTGGAACAAATAAATATATACAAAAAAATTATTGGTTTGAGAATTTCTTTCATAGCTTACTATAAAATGCTAAATAGAATATTTCACTCTTTTCTAATTAAAAGCATCAGTATCTTCATGATTTGCTGTTACAATGGAAACCTAACCAAGGATTATATAATCAATAATCTAAATATTAATAATAACGAATAATTACCTTATATCTTTTAACCTTCTTTGCTAAATCTGAATTAAATAATCCAAGAATTATAAATTATGGGTGTTAATCTTTTTGGATTTTAACTACATTAAAATTCAGCTTTAAAGATCACTTATTTTTTTAACTTTGAATTTCAAGTGGTACTTGAAAAAATGAGAATTTTTTTCTTAAGACAAAAAAAAAAATGGATGAACTTATCCCTGGGAGCAGTTATTTTTTAAAACCTGAAGCCAAATTAGATATCACAAAGTCAAAACATTATATACTGATGAAAAATAAAATTGTCACCCTAAATATGTGTTTCAATTTACTCAAGATTGTGAATATATAGTCAGATAATAGTAAATGATCATTTATCCAAATCAATAGATGCAGAACCTTCAAAATAAGTGGTTGTATCAATAATACTCAGACCCCATGCACATACTGTACCCAGGTAAAAATCAACATTGTCTTTCTGGGTGTTGCAATTTTATTTCCCATCAGTGTATTTACTTCCTAAACCTTTTTGCTTTTATCTGGCTAAAGTCTCTCAGTTGCCAGTGAAGTTGTCATGGAGTTATGTGTTTAGTGGGATTCTGCTCTTTTCTCTATTCAGCATGGTTTTATTTTATCTCTTACCCATTATTCTTTATTGTGGATCAGTTTTTTATAGCTTAGCCTTAAAGCTCAGAGACTCTTCCTCTTTGTGCTCCTATTATTACCTTATTGTTGTTTTCCTCTTCTTGAATTGTCTCCATATTTCTTGCTTCTGCTGTTTTTATTTAATCCTTTTATCACCTCTAAGTGGCAGTGAGCAAACTTGTTGCTGTATATTCTTGTTAATGCATTTTGTTATTGGATTTATCACTTTTTTATTATCCTTTTGTATTATTTCCAAATATTTAACATTTTAAAATGTTTGTTTAAGACATTGAAACAATCCAAGAAAAAGAAGAGATTTTAAATATTTTTTTTTTATCATTATCATTATAATTAAAATTATAAATGGTTTTGTTCATAATTACATGAATATTTGAACTCTAAATTGAGTTTGATATATTATCAATCTTAATCTAGTGTCCATTTTTCATGCTAATATAAAGACTATTTCTTTATGTAAAATATCCTGATTCATTAAACCTCTTACTGATTAGAAATATACCACCGTAGGGTTTAAGATATGCTGACTGTATCTCCCTGCAAAAGAGTAAGACCCCCTCCCTCCAACAAAAGAGGTGTCCTGGTTATGATACTAAACTGCATCTGATAGTGAGGCTACAATTCTGTAATTCTGGAGTTACCTCTTCATTGCTATTACTCCCAGATCCATTTCATTACTGAATAGGCTTATTAATACTTAATTTGAGTGATCTTGCAGGAACCAATGATTTAATCATGACTTATATTGTAAAGAAACTGATATCTAAAATTTTTAACAAAATTTATTAGTTTCTTAAAAAGAATGGTAATCTAGTTCTATGCTGTAACAAGGATTTTATAACTTATTGTTAGTTGATAGTATTTTAATTTTTTGGATTAAGCATTATCTATATTTTTTGCTACTATTTCTTTCACCTTCTTTCTGTTGCTTTTCATTGCAACTCTCAAATCATTATAAGGTTGATATGCCATTAAACAAAGAAACCAAACCAATCAAAACATTATATAATTTTTAGTAAGAAGTGTGGATTTAAAACAAAAATAAGTTTCTGATGAGAATTGATCTCACATCCTTTATTCTTGGGGCCCAGTCTGTTTTTGACAGTGTTTAGGCCATGAAGGTTCACAGTACGAGTCCTTCAAATTAAGTCACATACACTCAAAAGTTGGAGGAAATGTTCAATGGCTGACATCATATCTGCTTTTGATGACTTTTTGGACCAATGAGATCCAAGCACTGCAACACTGGTGGAA
This sequence comes from Sepioteuthis lessoniana, assembly GCA_963585895.1. Lineage (NCBI taxonomy): Eukaryota > Metazoa > Mollusca > Cephalopoda > Myopsida > Loliginidae > Sepioteuthis > Sepioteuthis lessoniana. The sequence continues at coordinate 94,887,950 of OY757919.1, read as the reverse complement.
GAAGTATATGGGCTGCAAGGATGACTGTTGAAAAATAAACCTCACTTAGTCACATTTTCTGCGAGTATCTTAGTCAGCCTATGAATTTTACAGCGGACTCTTGTTTATTGCTGTGATTCTTTTTTTTTTCCTTAGTTATGTGATGAAAACTCGCTTAAGTTTCTGTGTTTCTCTTGGGATGGGACAGCTAAAATATAGATAACCAAAATTAACACACCTACTCTTTTAGGTTGCTTTATCCATATGTGATGAAAGCATGCTTATATTTACAAGCAACTAATAGGATAACTGAAGTATGGAAATGCAAACAGCTTCATTGAGGATTTGAACCCAGTTTGCTGATTTTTATTTCCCACGGTGATATTCATTGTGCTATGAGTACCTCCTGGTGTTATGTAGAACAAAAGAGGTTTTCTTGATCTTAGCCAGTAATATTTGAAAGAATGTTTGGAAATAGTTGCTATGAAGATTAAGTCATATTCAGTCAAAAGACTCTTGCATCTACCTGTAGATTGCATTTTAGCACAATGGTTGTATCTTTCAATGGATATAAATTTCACTAATACATAAAAAAGCTCAAAGCATTGACCATATGAAATTAAAGACTTTTCCGAGACTTAAAGTATTTGATAGCATATAAAACCCATTTCCTCCCCTTACTAAAAAAAAAAAAAATTATCATTAGAATTTCATAAATTTGTAATAAATCCAGATAAAGAAACTTAGAAATGGGCCAAATATGAGACAGGGATGAAAATTCTAGTAACATTTGATGTACCATTCAACAATTTTTCTTATTACCTGCTGGAATGCAGAGATGTCTTATGTCATTAAATATATGCCTATATGTATTTGCTTATAAAAGCTTTAATTCTAATGAAACACATTCATAGCAATAAATCATGATTAAAGACTTCATAAACCATTACACTCAATATGTATTCATTTAATAGACATACATGATGAAGAAACCAAAAATAAATGTTTAGAAAATATATAAAATTTTATCTCTTTCATTTTATGGATTGGTTTCTATTCTTTTTCTTATTTTCAGTGGAAGGATATATATATATATATATATATATATATATATATATATATATATATATATATATATAATTGTTGTTTTAACTTTTCTTTTTAAATTTGGGGTATTTTATGCTTTTTTTAAAATGATTATATGCATGATATTTTTTTTTTTTGTCAATTATCTTTTGTTTTGTTTTCTTTTTTTTTAAAATGAGTTTTATTATGAAAAATATGATCATCATATTTGTTACCATGTTGAAATGTACACCATTTTCTCAGGTTATATAGACTCAATAATATCAATCACACTGAAAAAATTTTATTTTATCATTAGACTATTGAAATCATTGTTTGTGTTACTGCTAGTACAATGTTTCTGCAGCTTAGCTAAAATATAGTACCAACAACAAAAATAGGAAAACAGTTCTGGAATTGATAATGACTCAAATTATAGAAAACAACTTTACCTGAGGAGGACTGCAGAATGTATTGGCTTGAAATATTTTCATAATGATACAAGCAATGCAAAGAATGAGCTTAATAGTTTGAATAAATCTTTGAATATCCTATTAGTTGTCTAAATTTCTGAGACGAAGCTTGATGATTTTTATCATTAAGAGTTATTGTCTTCATCTTTATTGTTATTTTCACAATGTTTCGGCTGATATGTCCTCTGGCCTTCTTCAGGTGTTTGTTGAACTCTGGAACTTACACGGAACTTCGAACTACGTCCTTTATTGAATCCACGGGGTCACCTGTTCTGATTCTGTTAGCCATAACCGGGTACAAGTGTTACGGACACATAGCGTAACGGTTATAGGCATTGGTTCCCTAAGCTTCTAAGGAGACAATCATCTGGAGGTTGCAGGTTCAATCTTGACTGCAAGCAAGTAACAATACAGGAATACTGCAAACAAACAATACAGATAGCGACATTTAACGTAAGAACCCTAAATAGAATAGGTCAACTATCAGAGCTAACTGCATCAGCCGTAGAACATAAGATAGATATAATTTGCATACAAGAGCACCGATACACGCACACCGAAGATATCAAGTATCACGAAACTGGAAATGGATGGATGCTGGTGACTGTATCGGCATGGAAAAACTCTGTCAATGCATCGGTAGGAGGGGTGGGAATACTTCTAGGACCGAGAGCGTTAAAAACACTGAACAGCATTGAGAGAATACAACATAGGATGATTGCCGCAATGTTTAATGGCAACCCCAAAGCAACAATTATCTCCTGCTACAGCCCTACTAATGTTAGCGAACAAAACGAAATAGCCACCTTCTACGAAGATCTATCCTCCCTAGTACGTAGCATTCCGAAACACAACCTGCTAGTCATTGGCGGAGATATGAATGCACAAATCGGGAAAAACAGACACAACAAATACAGCCTACACTACGCGTCTAACAGGAATGGACAGCATTTAATAGATTTCATGATAGAAAATAGATTAACCTGCCTCAATACAAACTTTCAAAAAAGGGAGGGGAAATTATGGACCTACACATACGCGAATAAGAGTAAAGCACAGATAGACTACGTCCTTATAAACAGGAAATGGAAGAATAGTGCGATGAATTGCGAGGCATACTCCTCCTTCGAGGGTGTGTCCTCCGATCATCGAATAGTTACGGCCAAAGTACGACTAAGCCTAAGAAAAAACGCCACACGTAAAGCGACGACCAAGCACTATGACTGGGCCCTACTCAACAACAGAGATATTAGAGATAAATATGCATTAGAATTAAGAAACAGATTCGAAGCACTACAAGAGAAGGTAGAAATAGGCACCCCAAATGACGAATATGAAAATTTTGTAGAAGCACACCTGGAGGCGGCAGAAAAGTGTATTCCAACAAAACCTAGAACTAAATATAGAGTCCCTTGGGAAACGCCAGCAGCTAGAGAAAAACGTGCACTTGTGAAGACTGCCTCCAAAAACTATCAACAGAACCCAACAAATACAAATGCACGAGAACTAGAAAAGGCGCAACATCAATTAACAGGAATATACCTAAAAGAACAGGCAGAATACGTACAAAATCAGATAGATAAGATTAGAGACTCGGTGGAAGATAGGCAATCCAGGATAGCCTGGCAAACAATAAACGAAGTAAGTGGAAGGAAGAGCACAGCCAAAGCAAAATTGAAAGCTGCAAGCCAACAAGAAAGAATAAAACTGTGGGAACAGCATTTCAAAAATCTACTAGGAAACCCACCGGAAATAACGGATGAACCGATCACCAGAATTATTAGTAAGCAATTAGACGTAAAACTAGGTCCTTTCACCAAAGAAGAACTCGACACGGTTCTCAGAAGAATTAAAAATAGGAAAGCGGCGGGGCTAGACGAGATCCCCCCAGAAGTGTGGAAGACGAGACAATTCGACGATATACTACTCCGGCAATGCAACGCAGTCTATAGTCAAAATAGGATAGAACGATGGACGAAGGGATGCATCCTTCCATTCCCTAAAAAAGGCGACCTCGGACTAGCCAAGAACTACCGAGGGATAACACTTACATCCATAGCAGCCAAAATCTACAATGCCCTACTACAAAACCGCATAGAACCCAAAATGGAAAACATCCTTAGGAAAAACCAAAATGGCTTCCGGAGAAACAGATCCACAACCTCACAAATACTGACCATCCGTAGAATCCTGGAAGGCGTTCGGGCAAAAAACTTACAGGCGACATTACTATTTGTCGACTTTACCAAGGCCTTCGATTCCATACACAGAGGGAAGATGGAGCAAATCCTACTAGCTTACGGCCTACCAAAAGAAACCGTAGCAGCGATAATGATTCTCTACAGAAACACCAAAGTAAAAGTACGTTCACCAGATGGAGACACGGAATACTTCGACATTGTTGCAGGAGTACTACAAGGAGACACACTAGCCCCGTACCTCTTTATCATCTGTCTAGACTATGTGCTTAGGACTTCGATCGACAAAATCAGAGAAAATGGCTTTGAGCTGACTAAGAGAAGAAGCAAAAGGTACCCCGCAAAAACAATCATGGACGCCGACTACGCTGATGACTTGGCGTTACTAGCAAATACGCCTAATCAAGCAGAGACACTACTACATAGTCTGGAACGAGCTGCAGCTGGCATTGGCCTACATGTCAATGCAAACAAAACCGAATATATGTGTTACAACCAAACAGGCAACATTGCCACACTAGACGGAGCCTCTCTGAAACTAGTCGACAAATTCACCTACCTAGGAAGCAGCGTCTCATCAACCGAGAAGGACATCGACACACGACTGACGAAGGCATGGACAGCTATCGATAGGCTCTCGATCATATGGAAGTCGGACCTAACAGATAAAATGAAACGCAGTTTCTTCCAGGCAGCGGTTGTGTCGATACTGCTATATGGATGCACCACATGGACGCTTACGAAACGGCTGGAGAGGAGGCTGGACGGAAATTACACAAGAATGTTGAGAGCAGTATTAAACAAGTCCTGGCGACAACACCCCACGAGACTCCAACTATACGGACACTTGCCCCCCATCACAAAAACTATACAAGTTCGACGAACCAGACACGCAGGACACTGCTGGAGAAGCAAGGACGAGCTCATAAGCGATGTACTCCTGTGGACCCCCACTCATGGATGTGCAAGAGTGGGACGACCAGCACGAACTTACATACAGCAGCTATGTGAGGACACGGGTTGTAATCCTGAAGACCTGCCGGAGGCGATGAATGATAGGGAGAAATGGCGAGAGACGGTCAGGGATATCCGCGCAGGCGGCGCGACATGATGATGATGATGATGGCTAATGAAATCAGAACAGGCGACCCCCATGGATTCAATAAAGGACGTAGTTCGAAGATTCCGTGAAGGTTCCCGAGTTTGACAAACACCTGAAGAAGGCCGGAGGACATATCTGCTGAAACGTTGTGGAAATATTAATAAAGATGAAGACAATAGTCTGAAAACCCTTCATGATAAAAAATCTATGGTATTTTTATATGAAATTATTTTTGTCACTTAGCTGATTACTGTATAATGAAAATTTTTGAAATCCTTTTATTCCAGGTTAAAAACATGACAAGGGTAACCTGAAGCCAAAGTTTTGTTTTTTCCTTGAGACATTATTTTTCCAATGCAGTTATCATTGAGAAATTAGAAAAAAATTTGGTAAAAATAAGATTTAAAAAATGTTTGGTTTCAGGTTACCCTTAATATGCTTTTAACCTGTATATATTTTAGTATATTTTTTACTATGTAACATTTAAACTAACAGTGAGGTTATTTATTTACTTAGGAAAACATTTCTTTTGTATATGTTCATTGCTAGTGTAATATTTAATATCCACTTATGTAACAAGCATATCTTGTGGATGTTTAGATGAATTTGGAATATTGATAAATTTCTATCAAGAACATAGCTTAAACTGCATTCTTATTTTGGAGACTATAATGTTTTAATAATAATTGAATGATTTTGAATCCTTTATAAATTCTGCATTATAAGCTGATTGTTTTGTATGTTATGCCTGTGTGAAATTCAATATAAGTTTGAAATGATTGCATAATTTGAACTGAAGTTTAAACAAAATATCTACTCTTTCATTTTATAAATAAAGAAAATTATGCTTGATTCAAGTTTGGTTGGAAATAATTAGATTTAAAAATTCATTCATGTTTTGAAGAGTTTTAAACAGTGAACATTTGGTAGTTTGAAGACCTGTCCTATATATTTTCTAGTTATTTGTCTTGAGATTTGAATGCATTGTATAACTCTAACCGAACTGTTATCATACATTGCTTTGGGTATTATGGAGTTATCTACCCCTTGTTTCTCAAGTTATAAATATGGTGCCATATTGTATTGCTCTCTGACAGTAATTTTCATTGTGACCTGTAGTAAGGCTGTCAAAAGATTAAAGCATAGGGGATATTAGTTCATGCCTTTCTCAAGATGATCATTTCCATAATGATACAGTCTCAGCTAGAGTTCAAACTTTTAAGTATTGATCTCCATTTTATCATCTTGTACTTTGGATGATATATCAACATAACTGTAAACTCCAGTGTTGCATTTTCTTAATTGCAGCTCTCAATTTTTTTGTTAAAAATAAATGTGAAGATAAAATAATTATATAGTAGTTTCGTATAAGAATTGATCTAAAGTTATAATTAAAAGAAAATACAATCTTTCAATTAAAAGTTAGGTTTTTTGTTTAATCAATTTTCTTATTTATTTTCAATTTTCATCAATTAGATTGAATTTTTAACTAAAAATATTTGGTGTTTTTTCTTTACATTCACATTATTTAAATATCTTTTGTTCAATATGTGTGATAGTAATTTATATTTGTTATGATAATGTCCTGCAAATAACCTGTTTTGTACAACACTTACATATACACACCCACCCACAAGTCTAGATTTGTGTAATGTGTTTGTGTGAACTGAATATAGACTTTTACTGCCATCCTTTATGAGTTCTAATCTATCATATTGTATTTACTGTGGCTTTAAAAGAATTACTTAGAAGGAGAAAGTGAAAAATGTCAAGTTTTGTTTTTCTTTCATTCAGCCCAGTCAGCTGGGGCTGTAAAATATACCGACTGCATATCTGCAGAGAGGTAAGATATCCTCCATCCCAGTGAGTGTTGGGGATCATTGTGATGTAATGGTTAAAGTGATGGACTGTGGAATCATAGTGAGTGAGTTCAAACTCCAGTCATGCTATTATGTTCACTTACGGACAAATAGTCTTGGGAAAGGTATGAACCCCCTTATCCTCCCAGCTATGGGTTAAATAGTACCATTACTATTCTTCTAGGAGAATGGCTTGGCATTAAATAACCTACAAAGGTTGATATGCCATTAAATAAACCAAACCAAACCAGTGAGTGTCCTGTTTATGACACTCAACTGCATCTGATGGCAAGACTCCTGTCCAGGAGATTTGAAGAATGTGGAGTACCTCTTCATTGCTATCATTGCAAGTCCACTCTGAGTCAGAGTGGTAGTACCTGTTAGGGTTCCATCTATGGCTCAAATGACTGATGTTCAAGTGAATTGTTAGTATTATGTAGCAATACTTAAAACTATTTAACTGTGTGCAAACAAATGAGCTCTGGCTCATTTAAAAGCAATGTTACCTGCAAACTATTTAATTAACAAATCATATATATATATAAGCAGCATTTGGCGTTTGATAATCTACAAGGGTTGATATGCCATAAAACTAAACCAACCAAAACTTTCTTTCATGTTCAAATTCTTGAACTTTTGGGTAGCAATTGTGCATATATATGTATATCAAGTTTATGGCCCAGTGATAAACATTTATTTTATGTAACAAATATTTTTCAACATTATCTTAAGTGTCAATACAAAACTTCTATATTAATTACATAAATGAAACAATAAAAATTTCAGGTATAAATTTAGCTAATAAGTGTCAGGGTATAGACTTATTAATTCCACACACACACACATATATATATATATATATATATATATATATATTATGACTGAAAGAATAAACACATGTTAAAAAATTATGTATAATATCTTATGCATCAACATTTTTTAAAATATTTTATTTTATTTGGTGGTCCAGTAGATGTTTTTTTTTTTTGTTTTTTTTTTCAGAATTTCTATGTGAAACTTGGTCAAAGATCTTAAACTGTTTCATTCCAAAATATTATTAAAAATTCAAGTTATTTAAGTTTGTATAGTCATTGTTATAGCTAAAAGTTTGAACTGGAATTTGTCATCCTTTAACTTATTTCATAAATAATCAATGTAATGTACAGGAATTAAAAATGGAACCTGAAATTTAAGAAAATTGTTTGAATTTAGGAAAGTTATTTTGTTGTTAATAAATTTTGTACTGATATAGTGAAGAGTTATTTTTAGACATTTCAATTAGAATTGATTTTATAAGTTTTCTGTCTTTTCAAGTGAAGTGACAGTGCCTTTTTAGTTATTTATACTGTCTTATAAATTTGCTTTTATTTACTTTATAAGTTGGGAAAACTTATTTAATAATTTCTGTCTTTATTATCAGTGTAGAATTTTATGTCTGGAAGTTAAATTCTAAGTTTTAAGAGACATTATAAGAGTTCCATTAATACCTACAACATTTTTGAAAATAAAGTAAAAAGTCAAATTTTAAACAAATTTTAAAGCATTAAGATTCCTTAAGTGATTTAGGGATGCAAACAAATCTTTTTGAATTAAGTTAAAAATATGTACTTCCTCCATAGTCAGAAGATTGTATATTCTGTCTTTTCTATTTTGAGCTATTGATATAAAATAGTTAAAAAAGGAGGAAAGTATCTCTTAGCCATTTATTAATTGTTGCTTCTACATGTTGAAATTTCCTTGCAATTATGTGTTATTTACTAGAGATTTAGTAAGTTCAGTACAGCACAAAATCGAGTAAGGAAAGTGTTTTCTACTAATCTTCTAAATACAGAAGACTTGCTTACCTTGAAAATCAACATTCAAAATGCTGTCTTTTACTTTGACCCAAATACTGTAACTATCATATCATTTTGGCACACAACTGGTTCAAAGTCAAAATAATGGATCACCCAGTTGCTATTGAGCTTGCTATACTTGTGTTTTCTAGATAGACTTGCTAACCATCAGTCTATACGAGGTGCCATATATATATATATATATATATATATATATATATATATATATATATATATATATATATATATATATATATATAAATCCAGCGGTATGAAGTAAAGTTGAAAAAATAAATAATCCAAAATTTGATGAAATTATCATGAAAGTCAAAGTTGAATGTTTCAATTGTAATAACCTTCATAACTTTAAATTCATAAAAAATATTGTTAAAATAGTGATGGATGTTTGATGAAATAACAGGAGAAATTATTTCATCAAACGTTCAATGTTGATTTTCATAATAAATTCATCAGAATTTGGATTATTTGTTTTTTCAACTTTTCTTCATATACATACATAACCTCTTTTTTTTTTTTTTTTTTTTTTTTTTTTTGTTGTTGTTTTGTTAAATTTAGCTTAGTTTAATACAAAGTTGCAATATTAGGGAACCCAGTGTTCCTCTTATCCTAGTTACTAACTAGTTAAAGAAAAATATTTAAAGTACTATCTACATCTTAGTAGAAGATATTACAGAAGATATGTATCTCTCTTTAATATTTCACTGCTTTTTTTAGAGCTTAAATTAACAAATTTTAGTTACTCACTTGTAATAGAAAAATATTTCACAATGATTATCTGCATCATAATATATACTCAGTTCTTGAAAGAAAAAAAACTATTATAAAACAAACAATATTTTAGTATCTTATTTATATGACAACTTTTGTTTGAATTTTAGATCACCCCAAAAAAATATTTTTAGTAACTTTTGAATTTGTCATTTTATAAGGTTTCTTACTGTAGTTATAATATAAAACCACATTCAAACGGGAATATATTTTTAAAATAATTTTATTTACAAATTAGAGCAAAACTTAATTGTAGCAAACATGAACAAAAAAAAAAGTCACAACCTGAAAAAGTATTAACTGTCAGGTATGGATTATATATTTATGAATATTTGATGTTTGTCACTGAATTTTTTTTTTTTTTTTTTTTTTTTAATAATATATATTTACAGGAAACCAGCCCTCAGAGGGATGCTGCATCTTTGGCTCCACTTTTGGAAGCCCGCAGGGGGTTGCTCAGTATCCTTCCTCGTATTATTGCTTGTATGTTAACATTGTGGAAAGCAATCACCAAATCTGAAGAAGATACTATTGGTATCCATCACAATTGGATTATTGGTGCCCCTAAGGTAATAATACACCTACTTTTTTCTCTTTTTTTTCTTTTTTTTTGGTTGCAGCTTCATATGAGGTTTTTTTATTTTTAACTTAAAATTAAAAAAAATTTTTTTTTGACTTTTCTAATTTTTTAAGTATATGAAGTCTGTCCAGAAAGTAGGGAACCATTTTGAATATTCAAAATTCAGTTTTACAGCCTTGATGTAATTTGGCAGCTAATCTAAAAATATAGGACCTAGCTGCATATCCAAAATACACTCCTATAGGGAGATACTGTTGAGCTGTGTAACCTTTTACTCATGATAACTGATTCGGCCCATTCTACATATCAGTCCTTCTACACACTTGATTAGGCTCTCCATAATTCTTAGCTTTTCCTAAAGCTTAAGTTGCTCTTGAACTGACAGTGGATGAGATTAAAGAGAATGAGGTCAGGTAGCTGTTGGTGATTCCAAAAGAGGATTTTCAGACTGTTTTGGGTTGTGGAAAAGATCTTTAGTGTGTTAGTTCCCAAAAGATGGATGACTTTGAATAGGAATAAAGTAACATTACTCTTGGTGGGTTATTTTTTCATTAGAATTTAATGGTTGGGTACTTCTGGAGAGACCTCATATGTAAATATACCAGAAAGGCAAGTAAATACTTTTGTCTACTCTTTTTTATTTTTTAAATTTAAAAAAAAAACTTAATCATTAACCATTTCTTAGTATCTTCCATCTTTTATGTGTAAGTTTAGAATGGAATGACTTATAATTCATGGAAATCTCTACTGAATTCCAGGAGTTGTTCTCTCAATATTTTGGTTTATCTATTTTAAAACTTTTGTTATGTATACAAGCCATGTAGAAAGAAGAATGGGTCTCTATTTTCTTGATAGTGCAAATAGAAAAGAATTAAATTGGGCCAACCAATTCCCAGGAATGAATGTAACACAAGCAATTCGATATTAATTGAACCAACTCATTCCTAGTAGTGTGTGTACCAGTCATTTTATATTTTTTCTTGCCAATTCTTTTCTAAGCCAAGAAATTCACAGTTGCCTGATGTTTGCAAGACAGCTTCTTTTAATTATCTAATCTTCCAGTTATGTTCCATATCCCAAAGAAGGTCATGTAATACCTTCTCCCTTCAGATATGGTCTGCTCTGTTTGTAAGAACCCCAAAGCAACAAAAGGAATATATTCAATAGTCTCTTGCATTGATGATGAACTCATCTCAGAATTATGGAAGATATTTATCTCTTAAGTATATCACTGATTTTTAAGAGTCTTAAAAAGATATATATATATATATATATATATATATCTCTATATGTGTGTGTGTGTGTAGATTATAATTCTTAAAGTATTGCATCGCTGGTCTATTAAAACTTTTAAAGAAATTTTTAGAAATTTTACTGTCTGAAAAATGTTTTAGAATGTTTTTCTTTTTTTTTTTTTTTTTTTTTTTTTTTTTTTTTTTGTATTTCATTTCAGCAACATGTAAAATTTCATCTGAACATTTTGTGAGTTATTTTTATTCAAGAAACCTTAGTCCAGTCTTGTGGCATTTGAGTCTGCATAAGTTCTTAATTCATGAAATAGTAATATAAAAAAAGCAAATTTCAAATCTGTTCTCATATTGTTGCTGTTAGAAGCTAGTTTCTAGAGCTATGCCACTTGCCTGCTTTTGTATCAGAACAATATTAAAGTTGTGATATCTTTTTTTTTGTAATCTGTGGCAGCAATTGTGATGATGTTGCTTTAAAAACTTTTCATTCCATTCATTGTAATTATTTTTTGCTATCCATTTAAAAAAAAAAAAAAAACCCTAAAAAATGCTCTTATTTTTACTTTAACTATAAATCTTTTATTAAGTGACTTTTTTTTTTTTTTTTTTTTCTTTTGAAAGCATGGACAATCAAATGTAAAATGTTAAATTGGGTCCTATCATCTTGTTTGCTTATTGATTTGATTTATAAATCTGATATATAAATGCACATAGGTTATTTATCAAAAATCTATCTCCTTATTTTCATGTATTATCTGATATGTCTTGCATTATTATTTACTAAAGATATTTGATAAAATTCTTCATTAACAATACTGCTGAGTGTATTTACCCCATTGCCACAAACATGATGTAACGCAAGGTCAATTTTTATATGGACAACTACTAGTTTGAATTCAGAGATTTTTTCCTTCTGCTTAACCTACCCAGTCTGCTCTGTTATTTAATCATAGCTGGGGGTGCAAGAATAATTGGATTCATACCTTTCCCAAAGTATTTCGCTATGTGAAATACAAACAACCTCATCCAGGATCTGAACTTGGGTCACTGGGTTCATTTCCTATGATATTAATCATTACTTCCCAAGTAACTCCAATATTGATGGGTTTTTATTTGAATTCACTGGATTTGTCCTGTCTGTAAATGAAAATGCTGTATATAATTGTATGTAAGTCAATTTTATGTAAAAGCTCAAAAAATAATAAATAGATTTGTGTTACTTATATTTCTCCTAACCTAACAAGGATAAAATACAAAGTGCAGTTGAAATACCTTCCACATTTTAAACTGTTACCTGTGTAGTGCAAGTGAACTTGGAGCTACCATTACCACTTGCCTATCTAGCTAATGTCTCTAATTAAAATTTTTTTTTCCAAATAAGATCAGCTACAATCATGACTTGAACTGGTGCACACTGCATTTTTCTGTTGAAACTTTTCAAGACTGATTAATCTGTAATTGCTACACAGAGAGCTTTTTGTACTCATTTCATATTACATCAGAATAATACTGTTCCAGGTTGAAAATCAATACTCCTATGTGTTGAAAATTCAACATTGGGATCAAGTGACAACATTTTGATACACCCCAGAATATTACATTACTTCTAGTCCTATTTAAATTTCAATTTCAATCTTACAAAATTATTACTCCTGTAGATTCTGATGTCACATTTTGCCTAAAAATTGTCAAAATTTAACCTATAAACAAATATATACATTATTTGTTGTCTAAGTTGGTGTGCTAGTAAAATAATCCTAAAGAAAAAAATAAACACTGGATGCTGACAATAATTTTAAATGTATCCTATTTATTGTATTGATAAAGTGCAAATCAAACAAAAATCTGTTATATGAAGAAAAATATAAATAATATGAATGGAAATATATATTATAGATAATATAAATAACCCAAATTCAGGTGGGGGTGGGGTGGGAGTATTATTATGTCTGCAATTTTTGGATTGTTTTGTATTCTCATGAATTCTAGTAAATTGGTAAAGAAATTAATTAAATTTCTTTCTCGGTGATAAATTCTGAATGAGAAGAAAGTATATATTTTTTAATTTTTAAGCTTGGCTGGAAATCTGGCCTGGAAGTTTACAAAGTTTAACCAAAAATAGTTTTGTTTTCTATATCAATAAAATCAAATAGCTTTATATTTGGTGTTTTGACTCATAAATTTTTTTTTATGACTGTTGACATTTTTAAAAGCTTCAGATTTTGATATTGTCAGAATTGAGACATTTACAATTTAAAAATTTATTTTAATCCCCTCATTGTTTGCTATTTCAAATTATTTTAATTTACATCACCTCACTGACCTCTAATCTATAAAATCATAAGTATTTCTAGTTTTTACAACAGATTGGAATTATAGTTTTGTATGTTCAGGAAAAGAGGAAGCTGGTCAGATTGTTTCATTATAAACAAAATGACTGCCACTTTTAAACAATTATTACTTGCAAAAATCAATTGTTAAAAATTCCAAAGTAGATTTGTGGATGGTGTGAATAAATATTTTGACAATACTTATAGAATTTGAATATCTATTTGGTAAATATTCTTGATATAGATTTTATATCTTGAATCTTTTTTGTATTGTAGGTAGTGCGTTCATATATCTTAGAGTTTCTGAGTCCCATTGCAGTTCCTCATGGAGTCAATCTTTTAGGATCAGTGGCTGTAGCTTGGAACGATCGAAGAAAGAAAATTCCTGGTTACCATAAAAAGGTAAATTATTTTTGTTATTCTGTAAAAGTTTGCTTCTTGTCAACAATGTCTTAAATTTAAACTTTTTGTAAAGACATTAACTTTTTTTTATTTTATGAAAGTTCAAAGTTTCTGTATGTCTTCCTTAATAATATTTTCATAAAGGTAGTAAGATACAAAGAAATATTGATTACCTCCCTTCGATAAAAATATACTTGGAGAATTAAAGGAAATATTTTTTATTTACTTTTTTTAGTAAGTAATCTAAAAACAATGATTGTTTGTTTGTTAACATCTTAATATTATATCCTGCTTGTGTTTTAGGTGATTCCAACTCCATGTGAAGATCAACTGCTGCTCGTACAGTTAGTTGATGCCATTAGAGTATTACCCACAGATACTCTTGTACAAACAGTAAAACAAGTCCTCAAGCAACCTCCTCCTAATGATCTTGGACGGGGCAAGGTAAGTCCACTAATGTTTATCCAGGCTAGCTTTAGGAAGTGTGGGAGCTTAATTAAAAGATTGTTTCCTGTTAATTTCTATTGTTTCAGTAAGTACTCTTCCATCAGTGCTGTGTTTTAGTGTAGTTTTATTTAAAGCTTCTTTAAGATCTGCAGTGTGTTTTCTAATTGCTGCCTTTTTTTTTAAGCTCTGGAATTAATTCAAAAATTAATTTTAGTGTTCTTCACTTGAGCATGTGTGTGGGGCTTGATTTAAACTAATCTAATTGACTTAAAACTGGCCCTGATATTTACAAAACTTTATCTTCTAACCCTATAGATATTTTCATGAAGATATTGAATTATAAAAAGTTACAATCACTATATTATCTCCTCCTTAATGTATTGGGATAAAAAAAAAAAATGAAGGTTTTTAGAAGAGCTGTAATGTTTTCTATTGACATTACAAATTATTAGATGAATTGCAACTGATATAAAATACAAGAAATAATTGTCAAAAAATAATTTTACTTGTAGTACTAACATGAACTAAAGTTACTCAATAAAGGAGAATATTATTAATTCGCTGAAAGGAGCAGTAATTAGAATTTCTGAAGTGGAAGTTAGTAAAATCCACAGATATAGAACACAATATGTATTCATTCTCTCTCTCTTTCTCTCTCTCTCACTCTCTCTCTCAAACACACATTTTTTATGTGTAACAATTTTCAACTGAAAAATTCATTATGTAAGGATAGTTGAATTGCTTCTTTATGTATTGGATTCTTTTGATTTAGTTGAAATAGAATTTGGTTATTTTATTTTTGATGAATAAAATTCCATATACACCGACTGCTATTAGTTTCCTGGATATAACACTAAACGATCTGATGGTGAGGCTCCAGTAATGCTGGAACTTTGGGGAATGTGGAGTACCCCTTCATTGCCATTGCTTCCAGGTTCATTCTGACCTTTAGCGGTAGCATCTCATAGTCCTATCTATGGATTAAATAGAACTAAACTGTGTATTTGTACTAAACTGAATTGTTTGAAATAGAACTGTTTTGACATTCAAACTGTGTGTAAATAAATGAATGATGTTTAATTGAATTGATACATATCAATACTTGGAACCATTTAACTTTGTTGACTAAACTGGGTACTTATGGTAAACTGAATTGTTTGAAATAGAACTGTTTATATGTATAAAAATCTACTTAGCATTAAATAACCTACAATGGTTAATGTGCTATAAAACTAAACCAAACAGAGGATCAGTTATTATCTTTATTTGATTTTGCCTTTTAATATTCAGAAATTATTGAACATAATAAAGAAAATGCAGGGCTACATATTTTTTGATATTTTATGTTTTTACCCAACCCCTCCACTATGAACAGGATATGATACAAGGTCAGTTTTTAATCAGAGTACAGCTTGATTGAATTCAGTTTTCCTTCTCTTAAACTGGTTACTTTACCATGGCTAAAAAAACCAATCTGCCCTACTATTTACCCATAGCTAGAGAGGGAGAGAGGAAATGGATTTAAAGGCACAAAAGTATAAACAGCCTTATCCAGGATTTGAATTCAGCTGGCTGATTCCATTTCCTACAACAATAACTATTATGCTCCATAATAATAATAATAATAATAATGATGGTTATTATTGTTATTATTTCTTCAGTGAAGACAAGTATAGCAGTTGTCTTTGCTGCAAATTTTTCACCAAAGGGTGAAAATGAATATAACAGAGTTATGAGGTTAAAAGAAGGCACAAATAATTTTTTTTTACTATCTGTCTATATAAGTAGAGTAGTTATTTATGAGAAGTAAATTAACATTGAAAGTCATTCTAACCAAGTAACATTACATACAGACTGGCTCTTTTATGAGAGGAGCCATTTTGAGAATAGGATCACTGTACCTGTCAGTTGATACAAGTAAACAAAATTGTCAAAGGACAAATATAGTAGATGTCCTTACCACAGATTTGTCCCCAATGTTTGAAAACAAGTATACCAGGGGCTTCAGTAGGTAAGAAGTTAACAGTAAGAATTAAAAAAAAAAATCATAAAATCAAGTTCTTAAATGGTCATTAGCAAAATAAAATTAAAAACTAGCAGGTGGCACTAAACAATCTGATGGTGAGGCTCCAGTAATGCTGGAGCTTTGGGGAATGTGGAGTACTCCTTTATTTTCATTGCTCCCAGGTAGACTCTGGTCCAAAGTGGTAGCACCTGATAGGGTCCTACCTATGGGTCAAATAGAACTAAACAGTGTACTTATAACTATGTGTAAACAAAAAAAACTGTACTTATGCTAAACTGAATTGTTTGAAATTGAACTGTTTATATGTATAATAATCGATTTCTTATTAAATAACCTACAATGGTTGATATGCCATAAAACCAATTAAAACCATTTGGGTTATCATAATTGCATTGTTTTGGTTTTTCTAAGGTGTCTGTCAACAATTTTCAACCCTTTATTCAACCCCTATTGAGGCTAGATAGTTCTCATTCAATTAGCTTTGTCCAGGATTTGAACTCTGATCACCAATTTCATTTCCTACAACAATAACTGATACATTAAGCACTTGATATTTTATAAGCATTGATGGTATTGCAAAATTGCTGAAAATATTTGAAATTTTATTGTTCTGTCAGTTTTATCAATAAATTATATGACCCTCTTCATGCAATGATTTGATGTAGTCTTTGTACGTGTTCATTATATTGTATTATAATATCTGTAAAAATTTCAATTTGATTTACTCATTTTTTTTATTACCTTTCCATTATTCCTTTTCTTTTTTTCAGAAGTCTGTTCCTCTTGAAGTGAACATGTTGCAATTCTTCTATGCATATGTGCAGCAGACGTCTGTGCAACAATTGTTGGATTCAAAGCAATCTCTGCTGGCTTTGCTAAAAGAGGGACTTACTCTGAATTTCACACCACCAGGACTTTTCTTGCTCCTTGAGTAAGTTCAAAGCATTTGTTTTTGTTCTCCTCTGAAGTTTAAGATTTAAATCAATACTTAAAAAACATGGTTCAAAGATTGCAAAGAAATGTTTCAAGACAGTCAGACTTTAACTTTCTCTTTGTAATGTTATTAATTTTTAGAAAGTATTTTAAGTAGTGATGGTGAGTTTTATGAATGAGCAAATAAGTTATGCACTTTTCATGGCTCTATATTCATGATTTGCCTAAGCGTAGTGTTAGTATGATTGATTAATCATGATATACATAGTACTCTCTTTATTTGTTGACTGGACAGTGAGCGGCCAAAAAACCCCCAAAAAACCTTAGAATTACAAAAAAATGTAAATAAGAACATACCGTGAATGCAATTCTCTAACCTCTTGGTATAAAATAACCCTTGATGGGTTGCCATTAAAATCAATCATGTTCTAAAAATAATGGCAAAACAAATAGCAAGAAAAGATATTGTGAATAAAATAAGAATTTAAGAAAAGTTTTTGGAGATTAAGAATATTTTTCTGAGGTTGGAATGTTGTACTTGAAACAACCAAAAATGAGAATAGTAAACTGCATAATTAATAGAAAAAATGGTCCCTTACATCATTGTGTAAAAACCTTTTTTCTCTTTCAGCTAATACTAGATTTATTTCAAGTTTGTGTTTGTTCTAAAAAAAGAATAAATTGAAAAAGCTGGAGGTGAAATGAAACAGTAATTTTTAATTTTTTAAAATTTTTTAAAAAGAATTCTTAATAGCTAATTAAAGCTCTATTTAATTATAATTTCTTGAATGCAATTTGCAGAATTTTGAATGAATTTGTTCAGAGAACACCAAGTATGGAGGACCGAAAAAGTCAAAAAGATATCCAGGTAAAGCAATTCTATCAATGTTTTTTTTTTTCTTCTTTTTTTTTGTTTTTGTTTTAGTAGTTTAAAAAAAAACAAATCATATAGCTTTTTTTAATTAATCTTTTATTGTTATTAATATAACAGACTTGGGGGTGTCTTTGTAGTGTAATGGTTAAAGCGATGGACTGCGGAATCGTGGTAAACGGGTTCGTACTCCAGTTGCGCTATTATGTTCACTTTTGGACAAATACTCTTGGGAAAGGTATGAACCCCCTTATCCTCCCAGCTATGGGTTAAATAGTACCACTACTATTCTTCTAGAATAGCTTTGGCATTAAATAACCTACAAAGGTTGATATGCTGTTAAATGAAGAAACCAAACCAAATCATCTAACAGACTTAAAATATGAAATGTTTTGCTATAAGTTAATTGATATTTGAATCTGAATTATGAAACTATTTTGCATAATTTTTCAGTTTTGATGAGATCAAATGAAGTTCAGCAATGTTTTGCATTATCTTAAGTTAATAGAACCTGTTAACATTTGTTTGATAATACCATATGGTGAATACTTTAAAAAAAAAAAAAAAAATGCATCTGAGGGTACTCATAATAATGGCAATCAATAGAATATTCAGTCGCTATTTTTCCCTCCTTTGCAAAGTAGTCCCATTTTCATAGCTTATAAAAGGCAACAAAATTTTAGGAGGTGCCTGTGGTGTAATGATCATCGTCGTGGGAAATGGACACGGCGCCACGAGTTCAAATCCTGGACGAGGCTGATTGCATTTCACATAGCACTAATACCCTTGGGAAAGGTATGAATCCAATTATTCTCCCTCCAGCTATGGGTAAATAGTAGGACAGACTGAGTTCTTCAGCCTTGGTGAGGCAACTAGTCTAGGAGAAGGAATACTCTGAATTCAAACCTGTTAAACTCTGCTTAAAAATTGACTTTGTGTCACATCCTGCTCGAGTGGAGGGGTTGGGTAAATATGATATGATAAAAGGCAACAAAATAATTTTTTTTTTTCTTTTTTTTTTTTTTTTTTGGCAATGGTGCTGTTGCCTTCGAACTCTAATATAAACCTGTTTTATATTGTCATACGCATATACATCTACATACATGCAGAATCATAATGACACAATAATTAAACAGACGAGCGAAGACTTCCTTAGAAAAATATGTACCTCTCACTTTATTGTAAGGGTTTGAAAAGGGTTACTCAGGATTTTACTGTGAGAGGGAGTTGGAGACTGAACAAAGACTGCAATATATTGACCCCACTCTTTATGGCCATCAGCGTTGTGTCTTTCTTGTTCTCTTAATGCTCAACCGGAGGCCCCGGGGCTCAGCTTTCTGCTGAGTACTGGCTTTCTCTACCACATCTTGTCACCAACGGGTCTCCGAAACTACTGGGAGCCCCAACGGCCCCTTCGGCCCTCGAGGCTCCCAGTAGTTTCGGCTGGGAGTAGTTTTTCCTACCACATTTTATCAGCAACTTCTCTGGTCCCCAACTCATCAGGGGCCCCAAGAGTCCCCTCCGCCGGGCTTTCTCTACCACATCTTATCAGCAACTTCTCTGGACCCCAACTCTCTGACTTCCTGTCTTGACAGAGTTATATAATATTTCAACGCCCACTCAATCTTTGGAATGGCATGTTTGATCGTCATCAAGTGGAAATAACTGTCATGCAGTTCAGAGGTCACTCTCTTCTGGTGCATCAGTCTATGAGTGTATCATGTGATTTTTACCTTGTCCCATTTCATCAGCCAAATCTGCCCATGCGATCTCTTTCGATTACTGGCCATTGGAATGTCTCGCTTCCCTCCAGTGCATCACTTTGGAATGGCATGTTTGCCCGGGCCGAAGGTCAAAATACAATACCTGTATCTAAAGAAAAAAGAAAAAAATATACCTAATGATACATTATGCATAATTTAAAAAAAAATCTCTATTCACATTTGTCATTTAAGATAACTACTGAATCATTATTTACTATATGTAGAAAATTACATTTTAATGTATGAAAGAATATCTTCATCTCGTCTTTTATTGTTTTTGTCTTGTCGAAGAATTTGTCTCACAAAATCTGTTTTATTTGTTGATAATTTTTTCTTATGAAATAAATTTAGGTATTTCTTTAATTTAGTAGTAGAGGATCTTATCCATATTTCAAATAGATCTGTTGGAAATGATTTGTATTCAGTAGGACCATGTTCGAAAATCCCCCTTAAGAAGCAACTGTAAATATGAACATACAATGAATGCAATTCCCTAAAAAGAATCCTAAACTGGTTGATTTGCCATTAAAATCGATCATAATTTAGTAATAACTGTTGGATTTCATTGTAGATCAAGAAAGAATATATCTAGCTTTCTCTTCAGTATTTTGACTGTTCCTAGTGTTTTAGTAATGATGGGCACAACTGTCACTTTCATGTTCCTCAAGTTTTTAAATTTTTTGAGAGCTGTAGATATTTTCCCAGTTTTTCACCATTTATTCAATGAGTTGCTAGAAGAGTAAAATCAAATTTTTGACAAATTTTCTTCTCTTTGTTTATGATAACTAGACCCGATATTCTAACCTGTATTAAGTGATCTATTTAAATCTCATAATCCCACAGAATCTTATTATCTAAGAGAAATTTTGGTTTATGAATACATCATTGGTTTGTCTTGTCAATTCCAAGTTGTATTGACAGTTCCCATTAAGTTACTTTTCCCACCCAGTCATCCTTATTTTGAGATCAACTTGCTGCTTCTATTTATGACTTAAAGTTCGTCTCTTTCTCTTTCATATTTCCTTTTGTATTTTCTATGGTTAAAAATAAACAAAATATTTTCCAGGATATTGCTCAAAAGCTTCTAGAAGCTGTCAGTACTGTAGCTGGCCTGTGTCTGGAACAAACCACATGGCTACGAAGAAATTTGGCTGTAAAACCAGGACCTCAAACTGATATTACTGAAACGGAAGAAGGAGAAATTACTGAGGACAGTGGTGAGTTGTTCTTATTTTGGATGCTCTCCATAAAGAAAACAAAATACCTAATTAAAAAAAAAAATTGTGACATCTTTTAGAACCATCTACAGCAGCACTACACAAGTCATTGACCGCAGTATGTGGCAAATTTTCACTTTCACACGATCATAATATATATAACATGTACTCTAAAAATGAAAATGCATAAAATCTTTCTAAATATTCTTCTTTTCACATGAAAGAAATACTTGGGATTTGAATGGAAATGAAAGATATGCACTGATTCACTTTCTACCAGTATATGACACATTGGAAAAATATTCTGCCAGTACTGCACATCAGATAATTTGAGAAGCACTGATCTATATAGATAATTGATTTCTAATTCTTATTCTGTGAATCTTTCTTTCATATAGGCATTTGAAAATAGTTTTTCTTCTTAGATAACTTAAAAGAAATTTGTATGTTACTATTGAAATATTCATGAAAAAATTTCAAATCTTTATTTTATCCTGTTTCTTTAAATTTTCTTACTTGGAAGGTGAGAAAATGAAAAGAAGCTGTCTGGCAAATAAATTAGGCAACTATGGTTTCCAACATGGTTTTCTTGACTAGAAGCTCTGTGTAGAAAAAATAAATATATAAAAATTATTTGTTACGCACACTGCTAGGAATGGGTTGGTTCTATCAATATGGAATTGCCTTTGTTACCTGCATTGCTGAGAATTAGTTGGCCCAATCACTATATTTATTCCTATTTCTTTTCTGTTTGCTACTATTTTCTTGGTAGTGCAACAACAAGAAAATAGAGACCCATTCTTCTTTCTATATGGCTTGTACACTAATTAGGAGAAGTAGATATATAATGAAATAATGATTTTTATTTATAACAGAAAATCTTACAGGAAAAACATTTTGTTATGAGGCACAAGGCCTCTACAAGAGTTTTGGGGAAAGGGGAGAGGGAGCGGTCATGCTTTCATTAGAAGCCCTTGTAGCTACAATTTGCCCACCCATTCACACAATACAATAAGATTCATTCATTCTCCTCAGATGCTCCGGACTCACCATAATATAACATTTTCTCTATGACAGCCTGCTTAAAAAAAAACATATTTACCATTTTATGAAGATGAATTTACAATCATTTACAGTAGTACAACAATAAATACAAAGACATATGAAAAAATCCATAGGAGAGGAGAAGTAAAAATGAACCCAAAAGAAAAACAAATATACAAAACACTTAAAACACATCTGCAAATTTTTTATTTATAAACTAAACAATATCCCGTTTGGTTATCGGCCCAACTCCCCTTCTAAAACTTAGACGCCGACAAGCTGGATGGCACCTACATAGGAGAGGAGCTTTGATTGTGATTGGGACAAAACAAGGTATTGGGGGAGGGGCACAGACCAGAGTGGTAAAGTGAGACAAATATACGAAAACCAAGATATTTGGCAAATATTGGACTGGGATCGAGTGAAACGGGTGCAAAAACTGAGGATGGGAAGATCTTGGAAGCAAATAAAGACTAGGCTTATCTGAGGTGGGGTCCTGAAGGACCCAGTCTGCCGCAGCCATAAGCAGAAAAGGGAGAGAAGGATGACTCCAATGTTGCCCCCTTTTTTACGACCAGGCTTGCTGCATGCACCCACCTTCTGTTGAATGTTATGCAGCCCAAGCGTTTATTATTGGATCTGATTTTAACTCTAAGCTGATGCCTAAAGAAAAGAATCAGATTGTGAAGAGAAAAATTTGCAGTCATACAATCCCTTCTTTTGTGTCTCCCAAATCATCATTCAGGCCACAGCTAGGATTGCAAGAAACACCATCTGTTTCTTACCTTTCCACAGTGGATCAACGTTGTCCATGATGTAACCAATAAAATGATAATTACTAATTAACATATTCTATTATGAAATAACAGTTATAGGTAAAAGCAAATGTATTATTTTATCAAATTACTTTGTTTAATTATAAAGTTTGTTGATTTTCTGTAATTTAAGATTTGGTGATTTTTTTTTAAATAGATGTTGAACACACTTCTTTGGCTGAGAGGAAAGTACTGGAGCCTCAACTTCACACAAATGCTGATGTAAAATATTGTGTCCAAGCTCTGACTATGTTAGCCGAGGTGAGTGCTCCCTACTTATTGGTCATGTGTTTCATGTCTAGGCTTTGTTTACAAAATTATATTTTTTAAAATGTGTTAAATCTCTATATCATGGAATTATTGAAAATTTGGTAATATTTTTTTCTCACTTAAGCTTAGTTTTATTTGTTGCAAATTCACTGAATGAAATTTCTATTTTTCTACTGCCATTTTTTGATATTTATTTGCATACACTAATAGTATTAGTATTAATATTATTAAAGAAATTTTTTTATCAGATGAAGCATTGACAATAATTATTTTTTACTAGAATTTCTTTCATCTTATTTCTGTTGCTTTTTATCACAACTTGACCGTCATTCTAATAAGCTGCATAAAAAATAAAGCATAAATGTAAAATAATAGCTGCTTTCCACCACCAGTGACCCTGGTGCCCAGCTGAGTGATTGACAACAAAAAGTCAATCACGAAAACTCTTGCTATGTGGGAGATGATAAAATGTGAGACTTTGGTATTTTTAAAAAGGGTCAGTTACTGGGCAAATGACAAGTCACCTGAATTTTGGGGCTAAGCTGCCTAGACTTCCATTAAGGGTGGGTTATGGTTCATGAAAGAATAGATTTTTCCTTGATCAACTTAAAAATACCACATCATGTCTTCCTTTTTTAAAAAACACTCCAGAGGGAAGTTGTAATATCAGCAATAAACTGAGTAGGTTTTCTGTGATCACATGTTTGACTTTTTCTTTTCTGTTATGAAAAACCTCATTTTGTTATTTTTTCATTTCCTCTTTGTCTCTGTTAACTTTCTTTGAGATGCCCACAAAATACTTCATAAGAATCTGGTGAGATTTGAATTTGTATCCATTTTCTTCAGTCTGCCTAACCAGGTTAGCCATCTTCTGACAGTTTCAGAAGCTCAAATCTAACTAATCTAGTATTCATTCTTTATTTTGTCTGAATGTCTGATTTGTCACCATGTTTGATTTTTATATTTACATACACTAGTATTAGTAGTAATATTATCTTGAATTTTTATTGGCATTAATTAAACTATTGTCTTATTAGATCACTTGGGTTTCTTAATTAATTCATTTATTTTGAAAAGATCATTAATTTTAAAAATCAAATATATTTAACGCTGATAAATTCAAAATCCATGGTTATTTATCAAAGAATTTAAGTCTTGATTAATATTTTCTGTTTATTTATTTTTGTAGATTTTATTAGAATTTATGAAATGTTTATTTGGAAAATGATTCTGTTTTAGAGAGATATCCTGTATAAAGTGATTATTTATTGTTTTGTTTTCTTTTTCATTTCAGTTAACTGCACCATTGTTGGATGTTGTGTATGGCAGTGATGAAAAAGAAAGGATTGCTTCATTCTTAACCTCTATCATGTACAATGTATTTCCATACTTGAGAAACCACAGGTGGGTTTTAAAGATGATGACGTCTTAAAAGACATAATTTTAAAAAAATTCTTTGGAACGGATAACTAGATTTATACAATTATCATCCTGTAATAATTTACTGTATATGATGAATTTTGATAAATTTGCATTTATAAAATGATTCAAGAATTTTTGAAACAATACTTTGTTTTTATCAAAGATACAGATAACACAAGCAACTAATATTCAAATTAGTTTTGAAAAAGAAAATATCATAGGCTAGATTGGATACACATTACTGTATGTTTAATATGAATAATTTTGATTATTGTCTTGTAAAATGTACTTAAAAAATATATACTTTACAATATAATCTTATTCATTGATATTAGTGAGTATTAATCAAGATAAAATGTCACACATTGAAAATTTCACCTCAAAATACAGCTTCTAATTGTGTCAAGCTACAGACTTATTGATCCACCATCTTGAAAATTCTTTTGTGATGATTCATTTTTAAATATTTACTTACTAACTTAAAAATGAAGACAAACTGATAATATCAGGCAAAATGATTACAATTTTTTTTTCCTTTCAGAATTTCATGATTAAATTACTCTCTTCTTTCATTGACTTAGTTAAGCATGGAAGTTCATTCTTATTTATATAAAGAATTTATAAATTTTAATGAATTGTAATGGAGACATTTTTGAAATTGGAACTATTCCAAAAGTTACAATATATTCCTTATAAACATAGCAATGTAGAAGAAATACTTGAAACAAGATACTGTATATATTTACCCAACCTTTCTGTCTCAGGCAGGATGTGACACAAGGTCAATTTTTAAACTGTTACAGCTGGTTTGAATTCAGTTTTTCTCCTAGTCTGGTTGGCTACCCACGGCTAAAGAATCCATCTGCAATTAGATTTGAGGATGGTCTTGTGGCTACTTTAAAAATGACTACATGCCCAGATGGTTCTCGTTCATGTTTGCCATCACGGTCATGATTTTGGTATTGTGGGGTCACTCGTAGTCAACCTCTTGAATGAAAATATCATTTAAGTAGCTTTTCTCATGCAATTTGTATCAATAGTTCTTCTGTAAATAAAATTATCTCCCTCTTGAAATGTTGTTGGCAGTTTTTAAAATTTACTATTGGTTTGGTAGTACTGTTTAAATAATCTTTTTTTTTTTTTTTTTTTTTTTTAAATATTAACCTATATACCTATATTTTTGTAGTGCCCACAATCTTCCGAGTTTCCGAGCGGCTTCTCAAATCCTCTCCAGTATCAGTGGTTACCAGTACACTCGAAAAGCTTGGCGAAAAGAAGCCTTTGATCTTTTGCTAGATCCAAGCTTCTTTCAGATGGACATCAAATGTTTGACACACTGGATCACCGTCATTGACAACCTCATGACTCATGACAAAACGACTTTCAAGGATCTCATGTGTAAGGATTTTTTTTTTTTTTTTTTTAATAATATATTTTTAGTTCTTGTATTACTACTTTTATGGCATCCTCTTTGACAAAATTTGCACATTTCAAAGTGTTCTTATGGGGTTTTACATTTAATCATATACAGTAGTTAGCCCTGTCCATTTATTGGAAAGGGGTATTTCTCCAACTCTTCTGTCACAAGGTCAATATTTAAGCAGAATAGAATTGGTTTGAATTGAGTTTTTCCATCTAGATTGGTTGGCATACCAAAGAGTCCAATCTGCACTACTATTTACTCATAGCTAGGAGAAGAATAGTTGGATTTATATCTTTCTGATGGGTATTAGCACTAGGCAAAAAGTAAACAGTCTCATCCAGGATTTAAACTTGGTTCACCTTGTCTATTTCCTACTACAGTAACCATTATGCCATAAACTTGTACCCTATTAGTAAGGGTGTACATTCCAAAACCTCTAGTAGATGGCTGAATCTGTGGATAATATCAACCCCTACATATACAGTAGTTCTATCTTTATCCATCTGGGATTTATTTTAAAACTCCTTAGCAGATATTTAAAACGGCAGAAGGTACTGAAACACATACAAACATTTTAATTTTAGAATTTGAGCAAAGATGTGTGCACTGCTGTGAGTAACTTATATAATAAAATGATGTCTAGACATGTCAGCCAGTTTAGGGAAAAAAAATTGAAACCAGTTTTGATACTGGAATATTTTTGGTGAAACAGGATTGTGTAGGTGCATTACTCTCCATTCATACTAGACATTTCTTGATGTGGGTTTTTTTTTTTTTTTTTTTTTTTTTTTTTTTTTTTTTACTAAACTGAAAAATATCTTGTATAAGATTTGAGGATGTGGAAGACATTAAAAGAAATATCATGGCACAGTTTTAGACCATATCAAGAGGAATTTCAGAGGTTCTTTGACCAATGGAAAACTCAGTAGAATAAACATGTTGCATACCAAGTGGAATGTTTTTGGAGAAATTTAATGGTTTCTTTATCGTTCATTTCTGTTTTGATGAATAGTTTGTAAACCATGTTTTGAATATGCATACTAATTCACTTTTTATGACTTTCTCATGAAGATTTCGAATTGAGTATAAAAGACTCATGGCATCTAAATTCTTTTCTTATATCCATATTCAACAATATAAAATATCTTATTTCCTTTTTTTTTTTTTTTTTTGTAGCCAGAGTAGCCATCACACAGGCTGGCTCATTAAATCTATTCAGCAGCAAAGAGCAAGAATTTGAACTGAGGGCTCAGATGCTGAAACGATTGTCCTTCACCATTTTCTGCAGTGAACCAGACCAGTACCAAAGAAATATGCCTGACATTCAGGGTAAGTATTGCCAAAAACATCAGTTGGTATTTTTGTAACCCTGACCCTTAATATATTTTGTTTTTAAGTTAGTAATCATAAAATAACTAATATAACAGCTGTTCCTCCCCACCATTTTCCTGCTTCTTTTTTCTGTTTTTTTTTTTTTTCAATTAATTTTTGTACATTAGTTAAAATCAATAACTTTTCCTTCAGAAGATATACTTTTTATAGAGAAAACTTGAAATTTTATTAAGAGATATATCTATATATTAATAATAATGAATAAATAACTAAGTAAAAACAATATATGCTTTTTTTCCCTAATTTAGATTATTTTGTCATCCATTGCTAGTGAATTTGTTCCTCATAAAAGGCTCTGTAAATGTGACTTTATGTCAAAGTTTGCTTTTTTCTAAAACCCATCATCTAATGAGATATTGAAGATTTTGATTTTAGACATGTGTCTATCACCTCTTCTTTTACACAATCATCTATTCACATTGGACAACTGCAATATGTCTTGCTGTTTTTTCCCCTTTCTTCTTTCTCATCTCTTGTTAATTGCTACCAAATTCTATGTCCCTCACAGGGAGTATGGTGAAGGTTGGAGGGATGTGAGGTTATGCATGTGCTTATTAATTGACCATTATGTATATGTACCGCCGAACTATTTTGATTATTAGATTTTAGAAGTTTTTTATGTACTTGTGCCATTGGATTTAGAGTTCATCTTGTGATGACATCTTCTTTATTAGCTTAAAAGGATATCAGATAATGCCTGTCTTGCAATAGGATATTTTTATGGAATGATTTTGCTGATCAGAAAAATTTCCTTACTTATGTCTGTTGCATGAGTAGGTGAGGAAATTTTTTATTTAATTTTATGTTTTATTATGCTCTACTGGCTAGTATTTGAGCACATTCCTGATTTAAGAAAAAAAAAATGTTTTTAAATGATTTATTCATCTCTCTCTCTCTCTCATATATATATATATATATATATATATATCGGTTTGAGTGAGAGTCATGGTAATCCTGGAAGTAACACTCCACAAAACTGCAGCTGTACAGATAGTTATATCCCATTTCTAAAACCATCCAAATAAGATGATGTGGAACATTGCTGGAGAAGTAAGAACGAACTCATAAGTGATATTCTCATGTGGACCCCTTCACATGGACATGCAAGTGTTGGCTGACCAACAAGAACTTATCTACAACAGCTCTGGACACGGGATATAGTCTTGAAGACCTGCTGGAAGCGATGGAAGATAGAGATGAATGGCGAGAGAGTCAGGGAAATCTGTGCTTGCAGCATGACATGATGATGTATATGTATTTGGCAAAAACAAAGGTCTCCTCCTCTCTGGTGAGGGAGCTGCTTTATGTGGATGACTGTAACATTGGCACACATTCTGAAGATAAAATGCAACATTTTATGAACCATTTTGTGCATGCCTTTGGTTTGGAAATCAATCTGAAAAGACCGTTGTTATGCACGATCCCGTACCTGGATTACCGTACATGGAACCAGATATATACGTTGAAGAGAAAAAGCTAGATATTGGGCACTCTTTTTATATATCTTGGTAGCACGCTTTCTGAGAGATGTCGTTTTAATAACAAGGTCTCTTTGTGCATTGAAAAAGCTGGATCCTTTTCGGGTCTTGAAAAATGTGTTTGGTCCCAGCATGGCATCAAACTTGAAACAAAGGTCATGGTCTATAAAGCATGTGTTTTGACATCTCTCCTGTATGTGAGCAAAATGTGGACACTATACAAATACCAGCTGAAGACTCTTGAACGCTTTCATCAACAATGCCTGTGATAAATACTTTGTATTGGATGGCAATCCCAGATACAGAGGTATTAGAGAAAGCTAGGTTACCAAGCATTGAATCCATGGTAGTGAACAGTTATCTTTGTTGGGCTGGTTATGTTATTTGAATGGATGAGAGTCGCCTGCTAAAGCAATTGTTTTACAGTGAAATATATAAAGGGAGGAGAAAGGCATCAAAACCAAAGAAAAGATTTAAGGATTTTATAAAAATTTGTCTCAGACAGTTCAGCATATTGGTGGACCAAAGGGAAAAATAGCATTGGATAGAAGTCAGTGGTGCAAACTGATTCATGTGGGCATAGAATCCTTTGAGAACAGTTGTATTCAGTATGCCACTTACAAACAATCAGTTTGTAAGGGCAAACAAGATCCAGCACCAGGTCCACAAAGTCACCACATCTACTGTGAAATATGTGGAACACTCTCTTTCACTTGTTTGTCTTAAAAGCTATATGCACAAACATGTCCAACCTACTGCTCCACATCATGACATTTATGTGAGCCAAAGCAACCGACAATGCCTAGTCTGTGGTAAAATTTGCTGCTATTTGGCAGGCTTGAAAAATCCTCTGCAGGTGCATACAACTTAAAAAAAAACTGTGGGGAGAGAAAAGAATTACAAAACTCAATTGGTGGTCACACTCAAAATCAAGACAGCTTATATATATATAAGTAAAGTTGGTGACTGTAGTTGAGGGCGACCAGAAGGCTCCCTTTTCAATAGCTACTACACTGAGGTGTAGGGGAGGGCACTACCCCATTTCCTTGATTGCTCTACTTTACCCTTGATACGTACCTTATAAATCTGAATGTTAAGCAAAGAGGTATGAAGTACTATTTTTTTAAAGTCTTTGGTATGACGCGACCTGGGATTGAACTCAGGTCTCCCAGACCATTGGCGAACGGGCCATTGGCCTAATCAGTAGGTTGTTCGCCTATGGCCTGGGAGACTGGGGTTCAATCCCAGGTCGAGTCATACCAAAGACTCAAAAGAATGGTACTTGATGTCGCTTTGCTTAGCACTCAGCACTATAAGGTAAGGATCAAGGGTAAAGTGGAGCAATCCTGGGAATGGAGTAGCGCCCTTCCCTGCACCTCAGTGTAGTAGCTATTGAAAAGGTAGCCAAGCCTATATATATTGTTGGTATATTTTATTGAAAATTACAGACAAGGATTTAATGTTTAATTTTTTTTATATTCAGCTTTTTTTTAATGGCAAATAAGATGTAGCAAATGTGGTTGTAGGCAATTTAAAAACTGTCCAAAGTCTCTTTTAGTGTGGTCATAGTATGGCTACTTTTAATCATGTTTGTTTATTGTCAAAGATAAGAGTCGTCCTGTTTAATGGGGTGTTGGATTGATACTGTGCTGAAGGAATTTTTAAGTGGGTGTGTTCATCATGTGTAAGTGTGTAGACCATTCATACTGGTTTGAAAGTGTAGAGATAACAGCTAAGGATCTTGTTTTTAAACTGCCTGTAACCATGTTTGCTACATCTTATTTGCCCAATAGAAAAGCTAAATACCAAATCCTTGTCTGTCATTTTCTATAAAATATGCCTACAAGAGAAATTGTTGCCTAAATACACATTTTATATACACATACACAGATGTCTATTTTGCATAAATAGGATGCAACACAAGGTCAATTTTTAAGTAGGGTGTAACAGGTTTAAATTGAGTTTTCCTCCTCGACTAGTTATGATACCAAGGTTAAAGAGTCCAACTCACTCTTCTATTTACCCATAGTTGAATTCATACCTTTTCCAAAGGTATTATTGCTATGTGAAATTTAAACAGCCTTGTCCAGGTTTTGAACCTGGGTCATTGTGTTCATTTTTTCTGATGATAACCATTACCCTATGAATGTCTCATATATATATTTTTGTAGAATTCTATAATTAGATTTCATTTTAGCATTCAAGTTTTATTTGGGACTTTTTCAGCAAACAGTTTGTGATGTCATCAAGTTTCATTTGAAAGATGATTGCATCTGATTTCAGAAAGATCAATGGAAACAAAACTTATTAAATAGCTCTGAATATTGTCAACAGAAATGGTATTTCCATGTTTGTATGTTTTCATCTACTTCTATGAAGAGGGCATAATGGAAACTAAAAAGATACCAATTGTATGCTTTCACTTTTGTTAGCATTTTCATGCTATATAATTGATTTTTTTTTTTATTTTCAGAACGCCTGGCCGAAAGTTTACGTACACCACAAGTGCCATCAGTGATGTCCCAAGTTTTCCTTTGTTTCCGTGTCCTTATCTTACGGATGTCACCCTACCAACTGACTTCTCTTTGGCCTACCATCATCACGGAAATGGTGATTTTGATTCTGTTTTTTTTTTTTTTTTTATATTTCTGTTTAAATGACTTTATTTTATAATAGCCTATGGGGTTTCAAAGGTAATTTATGTTGTTTGCTATCTGATTCCATTTTGGGTTACTCTATTCTTACTCCATGTCATTTTGCTGGTTTAACTTCTTGGATATGAAAGCTGTAAAGGAATTGTATGGAAAGAAGATAGGAGGTCAAGATATCTTTTATATTTTGACTTTATTGCTGGGTTCAACAACCATTCAGTGGGTGAGGAATTTATTCCTGAATACAAATGAAATGGTTGCATCTCCCAGTCAAGGTGTTAAAATGTGTTAGTTGTTCTTGGGTACATATGTCCAAACTTGGTATTTAAGGCGTTAATGTGTTAAACGCTTTTGGGAGATATGTCTAAATCCAGTGTTTTCAGTTGTAGTTGTTAAGTCTGTTATATGGTGTCCTAGTTGTGATTTTGACGAGTTCATTATTTGGTGTTTTTAATCATGGTTCTTTAGTAAAAGAGACGGCTGCTACAAGTGGAAAGGTTAGCCAATGTGCCGTCTTTAGTAAAGATGGATGCATGGTACCTTCCATCAGTAGCAAGAAAGATTTAGGTGTTGTTGTTTGGGCTTCTTTCCTTTGCCGACAGGGTTCCTTTTCTTTGCGCAGGTGTTGCCCCCTTTTCCTGTCAGGGGCTTCTAGGATTTTCTGCATTTTTTAATATTTGTTTTAAATTCAATTTTAATTTTCTATCCACTACAAGCCCAATAGACACACATTTTATATTAGATCCCTTGGGTGGGTAGTATCCATGATGTGTTCAGATAGAGTAAATTAGTGTTTTTTTTATTTTATTCTCCCCAAACCTTTTTGATGTATTAAATATTTACATCATTTCATAATCTAATGTCTTGAAATCATTCAAATGACCTCAGATTTTAACCTGTGTGGAAATGATTCAAAATTCTATGTTTAAACATCTTTTTTTTCTCTGTGAATGACATTTCTATACCTGAAAAGAAAAAAGAATTAAACATAGAATTTGGGGTTATTTCGATGCATGCTGTTAAAATTTGAGATCATTTAAATGAGAATGGGTCAAGTTATTAGATTATGAAATATCAATTTTTCTGAAACATCCTGTATTTAAAATATTTTTGTTGGAATATTAAATCAATTCTTTCATTTCATTTTATATTTTTAGGTGAATGTATTTCTACAAATCCAGCAGGAATTATCTACAGATACAGATGAATTCAGGTGACTAATGTAGCTCTGCTTTTATTATTCATTATTAGATTAACTGGCCTATTGGACATAATGTAAAAGATTTTGGACTAAATTCTTTGAAAAATGCAATGTCTTGAGTAAGACAGTAAACTGCATCTGATAGTGAGGCTACAGTTTTAGAGCTCTGAAGAATGTCAAGTACCCCTTCATTGCTATTATTCCCTGATCCACCCTGATTTAAAATGTTAGTACCTGTTAGGGTCCTATCTAAAGGTCAAATGAAAACTATTAGTATTAGATAAGGATGCTTGGTACCATTTAAGTAAATTATTTGTATTAATAATGCTTACTGGAAGCTAAAATTGTTTACTTAAAATTGTTATTTGAAATCATATAACTGTGTGCAAATAAATAATTATTATCAAATAGAAATAATTACTTGAAACCATGTAAATGTGTAGAAATCATTAGTAATAGATAAAAATACTTGATATTATGTAACTGTGTGCAAAAAAAAACTCTTAAAGAAACTATACAAAAAGTATGAATATTAAAGTACAATGAATTCCCTAACCTAGATGTAAAATAATCAGAAATGGGTTGACTTGCTGTTTAAATCAATCACCCATTTAAAAAGTGTTCCCTTATTTTTGTCATTTTAAATTAATTTGTGAAAAATTGACTATATTTGGTATGCTGCTGCTGCTGATCCTATAAATACCTTATTTACTGCCAAATTCACTCTGACCAGAGTGGTGGTACCTATTAGTATCCCATCTATACTTTAAATAGATCTGTTTAAAAATAATTAGTATTGGATAAGAATGCTTAAAACCATATAAATGTACAAATTATTTGTATCAGATAAAAATACTTGACATCATATCGCTGTGAATAAACAAAATGATTATCATAAACCAATAAATGTGAAAAAAAACAAATAATTGTTAAAAATATAAATAGTTATTATTACAATCAAACATTTACAAGTTAATCAAATTTTGGCATTAAATAACCGATAAGAGGCTATAATGAAATCAAACCTATATATATATATATTTTTGTGTTTTTGCTTAGTAGATGATATTTTATCTATATTAAATATTCACAATAGATAATTGTACCAAATTTCTCTCCAATTATTTTAAAATTTGGAGATCAGATAATTGTTTTTTCCTTTTCATTTGTTAATGAATGTTTACTGTAACACTTGAAGAAAAATTTATTTAAAACAAAAAAACAAATTTGAAGAATGGTTCAAAATAGCTAACTGTAATGAGGTTTTATGATTTTTTACCTTCACCTGATTGCAGAGATTTGATGTGGACTTTGATATAAACAGATCCATTTTATGAAATATTTATTTGATGCTGTTCACATAAATATGAGTTGGAAATTTGAATGCATATTTTTTTTTTTTTATACTTTTAGGTAATTATCAGTTGACGTTTTTTGGGGGCTGATAACATCTAACAACTGTCTTTCCTTAACTGCAAGTTAATTTATTTTATCTATATCTTTATTTTTAAATTCATTTTGCTGTTGTTTGTTTTTATTGTACACATTCCAGTTTGTCCCTCTCCCATGCACATATTCAATATGAATGCTATTCAAAATCAACTGTAAATTAAAAAAATATAAAACAACCAAAATGCTGTTAATATTAACCAGTTTGATGTGTTTTTTCTTAATAGTCTTTTTTTTTTTTTTTTTTTTTTTAATCCAAATTTTGATAAAACCACATATGTAACTTTTTTGATAGATTATCTTTATTTTTAGATGTAATTTTAGGCAATTTCCTTATTTGGCATTTAAGCAATGTAAAGTAGATATACTTAGTGATTTTTTTTAATCTTATTTTCATTTTATTGTAACCCCACCTCTTACTTTAAAAAAAAGTTAACACATGTAATTGATTGAATTTTAACAAAGTTAAACTACTTAGAACCAGAGAAATTGAAATTAATTTGGTTACTTTAGATTTGCCTTAGCTATAAATACTAAGATTTTTATTTCTGACAAAGTCCTTTAACCCTGCGTTAGTCTGCTGTGTTATTCAAACATGGTTGGGCTGGTGGGATATTTACACTCCCCGATGCAAAAATGCATATAGTGTTACTATTATGTGAAATATATTACTGTTTCAGTATATCTCTGCAGTCTCTGATGAACAGATTGTTGTTATTCATTTAATATAATAGAATAAAATCAATTATAGAAAATGTATATATATATATTCAGATTACATTTATTTGGAAAATGTCCACAGGATACTCCATTATGATTTTTTTTATATGTATAATGATAATCAATATGAAGAAAATAACATAAGATCCAACATGATATAAATCAATACTTATGTTTTATATTTTATGTAATTCATGCCCAAAAAAGGATTGAATTTGTTTTACTGATCTTTTGGTTACAATTTAGTGTTTATCTTATAAGAATCAAATTCTACCCATGACAAATTTATGTCAGTTTGTAAAAATTTTCATTTTTCTGTTTATTTTAGAATAGATGAATAAATATCAGCAAAATGTACGGCATTTGAGTAATAATCATTTTGTGCAATGATTTTTTTAAAAATTCTTGTTTTTCTTTTACTACTTTTTTTAAATAGATCAAACAAAACTAATGTTAATTGTTCTTTTAAAATAAACAAAAATTCATTATTAATAGAATTTTGTTTGGTTTGTAGTTCAAAAGAAATTAAAACTGAAAAGTACTTTCTTTCTCTCTTTCTGTTCCTTTTTATTTCAAAAGAATACAAAAAGGGATTTGTTAGTCATTAGTAAATTTAAGAATCAAATTAAAGATATAAAAACAGGAATCCCTGTGGCATGGCTAATATGCTCAACTGCAACATTGTAGTAAGCAAGTATGTTCAATTTTGGACTAATACCCTCGGGAAAGGTGTGATCCCACTTATCTGCCTCCTTCAGTTATGGCTTAAATATTACCACTACTGTTGTTCTACAAGGATGGCTTTAGCATTAAATAATACATAAAGGTTGATATGCCATTTAAACAAAGAAAGCAAAAGATGTAATATATATATATATATATATATATATATATATATATATATATATATATGAAGAGATTGATTTAAAAATATGAAAATTATTATTTTTGAAATTATTGAATTATTCAAGCTTATATCTTTATGTAATGTTTTATTCACTAAATATCTGAACTGCTCCAGGACAATCATTTCTAATTACTGCTTTCATTACGATCAATGAATTATCTTAATCAAGGCTTGAAGCACTAAATAATTCTAGGTTGTTCCACTAAGCTTCACATCCTTATTAGACCAAAGGAGTGTCAGGGTTAATCCTTGATGTCTGAGGCAAATGCCCATGGGACTAGACAATTCTTGTCCATGATCTCATATATATGAGATGTTAAAAAATAGGCCTTGTTTTGATCTCCCCACCATGGCAAGGGTATAGAAAATTATCATAAAGGTGTGGCAACAGCATGGATTCCTTTAATTCTCTCTTGCCATCTCTCTCGGTAGGTCTTCTAGACAGCATCTAGTGTCCATTCAGTGCTGGTGAATGTAAGTTTTTGTTGGTCAGGTAACATTGGTGAATGTTGCTTATGAGTTCATCCTTACTGCTCCAGAATACTCTCACTGAATTGTTTTGAATCCCTGATTTACTGCCAGACTAAGAAGACTCAAAAAAAGATATTTTTTCACAAGTTATATTATCACCATCTATGTATTATTATATCTTGATTCACTCTTTGGTTCACTGTTATTAGAGGGACCAGAACAAAAAGAACTTTCTTGAAATCTTGAACTTTCTTGATATCTTGTCATCTGCTCTTAAGTGGTTAAGAAACAGTGCCACTTAAATAAACATCTGTACAAGAAAGTTTCAAATTATATCTTCTAAATTGACCTTTTCAAATCATTGTATCCTTTTTATTCAGATAGACAAAAGGAGTATATCATATTTTTCTATCACAGAGTATGATAATGACTTTTAAATGAAGTTCAAAATGTGTAAAGATGTCTTATCAGTTAGAAGTAATAATTATGAAATATTGGAGTTAGTATCAGAAAAAGCTTTTAGTAGTTGAAAAAATTCTATACAATGTATCATTTTTTAAATTAATCTCGAATAACCTTTTGAATTGTTAAGTGGTTAATCATATTTAAAAAATTGATTCAACCCATTGATTTTTTTTCCTTTATAAATAGATAATTTTTAATAATTTTTTATTTTTTAGGAATATAATCGTCTCACCTAAGTGAAATATTTGAACTTGGAAAAAAAAGTCAACCTCCACAAAAACAAAATAGAACTGAACACTTTTTTTGTTTAATATTAAGTAGTTTGATTCAAATTTCTAAACCTTTTTTTATGCCAAATATTCAAAATGTATAAAATTTTTGGTTAAATACTTAAAGAAAAAAGAGTAAAGGTTAGGTTGAAGAAAAAATTAGGAGTATTAATGTAGTCTGTAAAACAAAAAAAAAACAATTTTTTTTTTAAATCCTGAAATTATCTGATATTTGTAAATGAATTTTGTTCACTTTGCTTTCAATCAATGTTTAACGACAATGATAATAAAAATAAAAAAATGAAAAAAAAGCAAACAAACAAACAAGAAGAACTTGAAGTCCTTATTATACCAAATTTTTTAAATTTAAGTTTTATTTTTCTAGTGTAAAATGATTGTTGCATGATGTCATAGTTTTTACAGTTTAAATCTTTCACTATTTACATTTCTTAAATAGACTTTTTTTTAAATATGGGCTCTGCAAAACATTTTTCCATATCTGTAAATTTATTTAAGTTGTAAGGATTGTAACTTTCTTATACTGATTGTTTCATGAATGTATTTGTGAAAAGACGACACCCTCTCTTACAATCAGTATGTTTTTATCTTTTATCTTTTATCTTTTTTTTTTTTTTTTTTTTACCAACCTCCACAGAATTTTGCCCATTTTTCTTTTTGCTTGACCTTTGCAGCAGCTTTTGTGCTTGTCCCCCAATTCCACTTGTCCCCTAATATGTACATTCGATGTATAGATATACAATATTCTAGTGTTGTGAAGCAAAAGTGGGTTACAATCCCATGCATGTATCCAACTGACATATTCTTAGTTTATATAAATTTTGTAACAAAGGGTTATAAACAAACAATAAAAAAAACAACAAATCTATTATTCCAGGTTAAAAGTGTGGTAAGAGTAACCCAAACTTTTTAGACCTTATTTTTCTGATGCATGTTTCATTGGGGAACTAGAAAAGTTGTGATAAATTGGCCAGGTTTACTAAAACTTTTCTAGTTCCCTAATGAAACCTGCATTGAAAAAATAAGATCTAAAAAAGTACAGGTTACCCTTACCTGGATTGTGTTGAAACAAAAATGGCTACAAGTATTTTGTCTGAATTTTGTTAGATGGATTGTTTTATTCATTTTTATGTGGTGCAGTCAGACTTTTCATTGTCTACTTGTTTATTTCTTTCACATTTCAATTAAAATATGGCTGAAAGGTTGTGAAAAAGAATGATGAGAAAAATAGTTTGACTATACCCCATAAAATGAATGGCTACAATTATTTATTTATTTTTTCAAATATAGATTAAATGATTTTTAGAGTTTATTTTGGTGGAATAAATTTTTGTATAGTTGAATTATGTACTTTAAACTTTTTATATGTATTTACCTTAACTCAGTCTTATGAAACAAGAAAATTCTAATTATAAATCACTTTATCTAAAAAAAAGAAGCTTTTTTTTTTTTTTTTTGTTAGAAAATACTTGTATTAAGATGAAGGTATTTTTGTGAGAAAATACTTCTAAGATGAAGATACATCAAACTATATATATATATATATATATACACACACACTTTATAAGGTTATTAAAAAAAATGAATATTTCTCAATAATGTAAGTAAGTAACTTTCTATTTAATTGGAAAGCATTTCAATCAAAAATTTAAAAAAATGAGAATGAATGTTTATCTGAAAAAGAAAAGAAACAAATCATTATTTGTAGGTAATAAATATTTACATACAACACAGGTGTGATTATTCATGGGAAGTAACTCTTTTGAGATTTTCATAAAGATATTTTACACATAGAAGAGGAAGGAAAAATACTAGCCGGTAACAATAATCGAATATTAGAAGATTGATAAAAAATTTTTTTATAGAATTATCTTTATTTTTTCTTTCTTCTATTCATCTTTATTATCATAATAGCAATATTTTAATGAATAATTTTTAATTCAATTTCTATTATCTTCAGTCATAAATAAGTACAAAGATATTCTCAGAATACTAATCTCATCACACATCCACACACAAAGATTGATATATTCTAAAGAGTATTTAAAAAATGTAAATCTTATGAGGTACTGATTCTCATTATTAACTAGCTGTTTTTTTTTTTTATTTAAAAAAATCTTATTTCATTAAAAAGAAAAAAAAACAATGGCTTCATTCCAGCCTGTATATAAATGTGGCTACTCTTTCTATTACTGGTACACCACAGACATCAATCATTTGTTGAGCTTTCCTGCCACTTTATGCATGAGTATGCAGGTCTAATAAACCAATTTGGCCCAGCCCAACAGCTTAGATGCCTTGCTGTGGATGGCTTCCTTTATTGTATGAATGGTTATCTTGTTGCATACTTCAGGTTTTAACATTATTTCTCTTCTTTTTTTTTTGTTTTTTATTATTGCAGTTTGTAACTTTAGCTGATATTTTCCAGAAAAAAAGTTTCTTTTTAAGATTATTTATTTTTTTAATGAAAACATCCTTTACAAACAACTTGAAATTTTTTTTATAATTCTTTTCATTCTCTTTTACTTTGTTTCCTCTGCTATCACTTGGTCTTCTAAATGAATCTTAATTCTTTTATAACAGACTTCATTATTTGAAATTATGCTTGTTCATGGGAATACAATTCTGTATGTGTCCACTCTTTGTAAAAGAATGCTCTATTGGTGGAGTTCAGAATATATTGACTGTATCCATTTCAAAGGGATAAGAACACCCTAAAAAATGGTGTCCTGGGTATGACACTAAACTGCATCTGAGGGTAAAGCTCTGATTCTGTAGCTCTGGGGCGTGTGGAGTATGCCTTTATAACCATTACTCCTAGGTCCACTTTGACCTGGTGTGATAGTACCTATTAGAATCCTATCTATGGATCAAATAGATCTGTTTAAAAATTATTCGTATTCATTTGGACTGTACAAAAAAATCCCCCAAAACTTAAACAACTACTCAAAAAAAGTAAATATGAATGTACTATGAACATGATTCTTTGACCTCTAGGCATGAGATAACCCTAGATGGGTTTGGCATGCTGTTAAAATCAATCAAACTTCATTGCTTGAAATTATGTTCATTTATAGGAATGCAGTTGTGAATGTATTCTTCCCTCTTGGTAAAAAAATAAAAGATAGCCAGTTAAACTATAATTCACTCAATATTCTTTGTCTGTCATTTTTGTTTAAAACCTTAATCCTATTCATTTTTGTATTGATCTGTAGTAGAACATTCAATTGAAGGCTTTTGAATGCAGATTAGTCAATGAGGCATATAAATAATTTTATTGAGGAGGAGTAAAACTACAATTAGACAAAATTATTTTCAGTTAAATGGTATTTGTTATAGAAAATGAAAGATCATTTCATTTATATACTTATGAATTAATTTGATGAAATGTTTTGGAGAAGGTCATAGTTAAATGTTTGAGATTTACCTTAAGTAGAGTAAACAATATCCATTAAAAGAACTTATTAATTTTATTGGGTTTTAGTAATTTTATAAACAAAATCTGTTCAAATTTGTATTTGATCTTTAGAGTATTTTAATGTATTTTGTAATAAAATTCATATGTCAAATTAATTTTTGATGCAATCTAAAAAATGGTATATCGTCTCAATAAATGAAATAAGAAAGAAAAAAAGTTTGTTTCAAAGTTTATCATAGGATAAGCAATCCAGCTAGAAACTTGTAGCTTTCTTTCCAACATTTTAAAGTAAGACTTTTGATCCCAATTTCACTGCAGTTTAAATATAGCAAATTTCCTTTGTAATTCAGGAGGTTTGAAGAAAAAAATGATTTGCAATGGGTTAGAATAGACTTTAATGATTGAGACACTTGGTTTGATTAGATGAATTAATATTTTTGAAATGTTTTTACATCTAACTTATCTAATCATATCTATATGAAATGTGTCCTTCCTTGCCTTTGTTTAGTGCATGTATAAAAGTATTATTATCTACTAAAATACTAACCATAGTTTTATTATTGTATCAAGGTCGGTGGAGAATAGATTAGTATTTCCTCTGAGCAACAAGCTGCTTTTAGACATAACACTACAATCTGAATATCAAATTTTTAATGGTAACTTAGTTATTTAGTTAAACTTTGTCTGGAACAAGGTCAACACAAATTAAGATTTTTTTTTCTTTTTTTTCCAAACATAGTCCAGTGGTCCTCAAACTGATACTGCAACAATCTCTTAAATGGGCTGTGTAAATTTTTTAAAATCCTGACATTTTTTAGCTTTGTATATGTTTACTATGAGTATTTTGCACCCCCTCCTCTGCTATAGAGTGAGTGCTCTCTTGGATTTCTTTGCTCTCTTAGAGAGATAATGCTGGTAAGAAAAGAAATATTTTGAGTATGTGATGTCACCAAAGTTCTAAACATATTTCAATAAGTTTTGGCATTATGACTACACGAAATCGAGGCGTGTTTTTCTACTCATCCTGTATTTTCATATTTTAATGAAGTAAAGAGTTGATGTGTCATATAACAAATCCATTTTGGGAACCACTGGTATTGTTTGTTCTATTCTCTCTCTTTAAAATAGATATGGTTTTATCATTAATTTGATTTTTCACATCTTCTTTCTATATAAAGTATTTTCTTAGCCTGGCTTAATCTTATTACATATTCACAATGGTGGATTATTTTGTGAGAATTGAACTCACTTGTTGATAGCCTGTGAGATCAGCTTGCTAAAAATTGCTTTTTAGTAGGCACCCACCAATTGTTTGTACATATGTGATGCATATATTGTCTTTAGGGGAAGGGAAATGGTCAGATATTTTCATAACATTTTTTAATCTTATAAATGTTTGTAAGAGTATGTCAGTTAAATTCCTATGATAAATATACATTTGAATCATATCCTAAATAATAAAAGAAATGCTAAGATAGTTATAAATATTTCTAGGATTCAAATTTTAGGGTTATCTCCTTTTCAGCTCAATTTTTTTCCATTTAATATTTCATTTGGGAGTTTACATTTTGCTGTTCTACAATTTAAGAATATTGTAATGTAGAAATCATGAATTTTTTTTGTTTACAAATATTTACTTCCTGAGATTAAAATGAGGCAACCTATGCACTAAAACTGTATATTGTCTATTAAAAAAATATCTAAATATACAGAGCAAGCATTCATAATTTGCTAGATTTCATTCTTAATGCTGGAATGCACTTGTTTATAAAAACATATATATAGTGAAAATCCTTGTTAGCAAATGGAGAATGTTATTTCTTTTTCCTGCTTTGTAATAGCCATAAAAACTCCACATTCAACTATAAAATAGTTACAATTGTAGCCTTGTAATTTTTACTGATTTTGCAAAATTGCTACTGCCAGGTGTAAGAAGTACTTGCTTTAAAATGTAACTGGATGCTCAAATGTTTTGATGCAGTCTCAAATCAAGTTATTTTATTGTAGTAAGTTCATTCACACCCAATTTAAATGGGAATTGAATCTTTTGGGTCCAATGTCATATTATTTAATTTCTCTCATATTATAATAAACAGGAAAAATAAGTTGAAACAAAAGTATATTCTCTGAAAAATGGAGTAAGACTCATTTAAGATTTATTTTTATTATTTCAGCCCGAAATCTGTGTTTGAATCCTTTTATTAGAAGGATTTTATTTGTTTTTTTTAAGGATGATTTTTGTGGACCTGAAATAGTTATTTTATTTTTTCCATGTAAGATTATGAATACTGTCGTCAAAATATTATTAAATTAACGTTTTAAGGCATGGAGAAGGAAGTTACTTAACAAGTAACAGAAACTCACCAACAGATTGAAAAGGCATAGAAATAAAACAAAGCTATAAAAATTAATGATTTTAAAAAGATTGAGTTCAACCAGAGTCAAGGACAAAATGACTTGTTCTGAAAGAATTTTTATTGCATCGTAGACTTGAGAGAATAACTCTTCTGGCTAATACTGAAAAGACAAAAATTCTGGAGTTGTTACCATTATATATTAATCCAGTTATTTGATAAGGTTTAGGTGTATAGATTTGATGTTTGTAGAGAAAAACAGTTTGCCTTAAACCAAAATATATAAAGTAAATTGCATTTGTTTAGAGTGATTTCTTGTATTTTATTAAAATAATAAATGTTGAACAATTTTCAACATACTCCAAATGACTCCATTAAATTCACTTAAAAAATACTAAGAATAAATTTTTCATTTATTTCAAACTATTTCCCTATTCACTTAAAACAAAAAGTTAATTTTTTAAATTCTAGATATTACATTTTTTTTTTAAAATCCTACATTACATTACATGATTTTCATTTAAGCATTACCTTTTCCTATAGATTGTTTACTAAACTGTCTTTTTAGGGTGCATTTTTATGGCATTTGATAAATGATTGTTTGTCTTGCACTTTGTATACAATTTTTTATTTATCGTACTGACAGTTTTTTCTTTTAGATTAGATTCTTATTCCATTAAAACTGTCATTGCTATTTAGAGTAGACATTTTGCATGATGCAGTCCCTTCCCTGAATATTTAGTTTTTATCTATTTCCAGAATTGTCAATATTTATTTCAGTGAGTTTTAAGTTTTGTCAGTGGAACCTACTGTTTTCTATATATTCTATTTCAGTATTGGATTGTCTCAGTGTTGAAAAAGAATGAAAGGAGTTTGAAATACTAATTAAGTACTTTCATTTAACCCTTTCACTACCAAGTTAGATTGAAATTGTTTAGCAATAATTTATTTAAAAAAAAAATCTCTGTATTGCTAGCCTTTTACAGATAAACTCCATCTTTAACCTTTTCACACTAAGTTTTAAAAACAAACAGTTTTTGAAGTGCAAAATTATGCTTTGAGTATGACGATTTAAGGGTTAAAATGAAATTCAGCAAGGAC
This sequence comes from Sepioteuthis lessoniana, assembly GCA_963585895.1. Taxonomy (NCBI): domain Eukaryota; kingdom Metazoa; phylum Mollusca; class Cephalopoda; order Myopsida; family Loliginidae; genus Sepioteuthis; species Sepioteuthis lessoniana. The sequence goes on along the minus strand of OY757919.1, from coordinate 94,843,966 downwards.
ATTGGGATCTCTGCAGGAGTAAAAGGGTTCAAGTAACTGAAGTACAAAATGCTTTTGTTTAGTTTTTACTAGATTTTAGTATTTTGTATTGATGATATGAGAATTTTTCAAATTTGTTAAGAATATTGAAGAATTCATGGAACCCATTTTGAGGAACAATTTCTAGATTTTATAATTTGTACTGTGCTTCTCTGTGGCACATGAAAATCAGCGTAAAATTTTAATCACATAAAATCTGAGAGAATGGTGTATTTGTGGGTCACTTGTTTTTTTTTTTCCATTAAAATATCTTTTTAAAAAAATTGTTGATATTTATGTAATTATTTTTTTTAATTTAATTTTTTTAAAGAGTGAATTTTTCTGAATCATGGATTTTTTTTTTTTTTTTTTTTTTACCCTGGTAATTTTGGTTAGTTTGCATTCTCAGAAAGGAATTGGTTATATTTTGAGAAAAAGCAGTGTTCTTTAGTTTATTTTAATAATTTTTATGTTGTGGACCAAGGCGGCAGGATTTCTTCAACTATTCTAATCATCAAAAGTAATTTCAAGTTATCTTCCTTTGTAAGAGTTTTATAACTTTTTAAAAACTTTTTTCTTTGTTCCAAATAAAACATCTTCTGATATGTTTATTTTATTATCAAAATTTTAGTTTATCACTTATCATTTTCAAGACGAAATCAAAATTTCACTCTATCCTTTTGGATTAAGGAAATCTGATTTAAGTTATTTTACTGTGTCTATTTTGTTGAAGTCTGAAGCAGTGCAATAAGGATTTGTGAAATCAAATGAAAGACTAAAATTGATTGATGAACAAAATATCAATTTCGTTATGAGCTTCCTATTTTTTTTTACTAAAAATATGTATATTTTACTTATAATTTAAAGATATTCTTAAAAAAGATTATTTTGATTTTAATGCCATTAGAATGTAAAATGTTTAGTTTGAATGAGGAAGGTTTGTTTTGGGGCCACATGTCTTAGCATATGTTCTACATGTTAAATTAAAGGAAGGTTTTTTTGGGGGGTTAATGCTGAAGCATGTATTCTACATGTTAAATAAAAGGTCTTTTCCTGGTAAAATTATTATTTTAATTTTTTTTATGTATTTGGTTGGGGATATTGATAATTCAGAATTTTATAAAAGAAAGTCTATTATTATTATCATCAATTTTTTAAAAATTAAACTTAAACAAAATCTTGACTTAATCAATTTTGCAATTAGCTAATAAGCAAATTGAAAATTATTTTCTGTTAAAAAAAAACTTTCTTTAAATTAAGCTATTGGTTTCATCTCTGATAATATGGCATAACATTGATTCAGTCACATAAAATGTTATTTTTATATTAGTTAATTTTTAGTGAGACTAAAATATGACTTTTCAGAACATTTTAAAATAATCTAAGTCAATATTTTTGTTTTTTAATAGTTTCTAAAAATAATTAGAATATTAAACTTTATTCATAATCTATTTAAAAAAAAATTATTATTGATTTGTTTTTCTCCTACTTCTCAAATTATTGTTTATGTACCATGAATAAGCTTTTTTTTTTCCTTTTTTGGTCAGTTATTTCTCTACCCCCACTCCCATTATCGTCAGCCTTTGGTTATTTGGATTACATGAATAAGTTAGCATGTGTATCTTTCCTACTTTTCTTGTGTTGTTTGTTGATTGCTTCACTTTTTATGCTAGAATAAGTAGTGTTGATATTGTGTTGTGTGACAGTCTATACTTTGTCCTATATTTTCTAAAATAGTGTTTTTTGGTTAAGATTTTTAAATTTTTTTATTTTGTAGGTGTTTTAAATAATCTTGAGTTTTGATCATTTTCTTTTTTTTTCTCTTTCCTTAAAACTTAGAAAAAGTATGGCATATCTTTTCTCATCTATTTTAGTATCTACCAAAATATTTTTAGAGAGAAAGTAAGAAAAATTAATTTTCTTTGTTGCATTTTATTGCCCAAAGAATATATTTACTCATCCTGGAAACAACTATTTTTAATAGCACCTATTAAGACACTTATTGATAAAAGTAATTTATTGCAATATAATAATAAAAGTTAGAAAAAATCATCTTAATAATCACATAAGTAAATGCAGCAAACTTGCATAAAAGGAATACAAAACTAGATATGTGAGAAAATTGATCCACTGGGAATTGTTCAAGAGATTAAAATTCAACTGAATTGACAAATGGTATATGACAAACCAGAATCAGTTCTAGAAAATGAGGTCCATAAAATTCTCTGGGACTTTGAGATATGAATAGATCCTGGCCAGAAGACCAGACCTAATGTTAATTATCAAGAAAAAAAATTACTTGTCATCTGGTGTATTTTGCCATTCCAGTGGACAACAGAATGAAAATAAAAGAAAGATGGACAAATACTAGGTCTTGTTGGAGAGCTAAGAAAGCTGTGGAACATGAAACATGTCTGGAGATCAGAAGAATCAGGACCATTCTGACCATAGCATTATTAAAATCAGCTAGAATACTGAGAAGACTCTTGGAGATCTGAAGAGACTTACTGTTACTCAGATTTCAATTCAGACCCCCAGTTAAAACTGGAGTAAAAAAAAAACCTGCATAGAGTGAAAACAATGTTGTTTGACTTGGCTGTATATTTCTTTATTTTTTTTCAATTTCTGTGGGGTGTGGTAATATTTTGGCCGGGCTAGTTTAGAGACCAAGTTAATGAATATGTAAGAATTAAATATTACAGGGAGGGCATCTGAATTTAAGAAATACCAAAGTGGGGTATGGCTCAAAATCAGTTTGGAACCACTGGCCTAAAACATAGGGATAAATAAAATGAACAAGTGACTTTGTTTTGATTCAAATGTCTAATTTCAAGTTAAGCAGGCAACTGCTATATCCAGTATGCATCCACATTCTATTGCTTGAACAGGATGATTGGATTAACTTGGAAATACTATGTTAGGCAGATCATACAGAGATTAAACTGATCCTAGGCTGAAGTGCTAATCGAAATATCAATAATCGTATAATTTTTTTATGGGTACTATGCTCATCTTTCTATAAATGGTAAAAAGGTAATAATCATTAATTATTGGATGAGATGTGTAGATCATGTAGATATTCTTGCCTGAAGTTGATTTTTCAATTGGTTTTATATCATTACTTGCAAAGGAATTAAATTAAAAAAAAAAAATTTAATTTAGTAATGACTTATAACATAACTCAAAAGATGTTGACACCATATCTGGTAGATATTATGTTTTCACTTGCATGATGATAGATCTTTTTCATGCATAACTAAGAAAAAAAAAGACACATGGCACTGAGAACCTACAAGTTTTTTTGTTTTTTTTCTTTTTAAATTTTAGGTGTTGTAATCTACTTTTAGATAATTAACATAAGATGGTTTCCTTTTTATGTTTTTCAATAGAACCTATTGTTGAGAAACCATGCATGCCTATACTAGTCTTAGCAAGGTTTGTATAGAAGATAGGCAGTTGCCTATGGGCCATGTCTTCCTTCTCTATGACCATAATGTTATCAAAGGGAAGAGCAAGGGCTGAGGTGGTTTGGCAGCAATGTAGTCTTAGGAGTTGCTAGAATGATGTTGAAGATAATGTTAGAGTGGATTATGAATTTCAGCTTTAGTTTTGAATTCAGTTATTTTTCTCCTACACTGGTTATCAACTGAGGCAAGAAAACCCAGACTATTCTATTTTACTGGGCAATAGTCCAAAGTGAATCCAAATGGCCTCCAGAAATTGAGCTAAGCATACCAATTTTATTTTCTGCATTTGATAACCCTTAGGACACATGAACTATCTTGTGTTTTAAAACGTGTTCAGTGGATTGGTATTTGAAAGAACAATTTCATACCTTCCTTGGAGAAAATGGTAATTCATGGACATATCTCTTAAATAATGTATATTAGACGGTTATGTTTGATTAGCAAAAAAAAACTGTTTCTGTTGAAGTGTAATAAAATTTAAACATTGTTAACATCATTGTCACTAATGATCTTCTAGCTCCTTGTTATTCTCTGCTCTGTAGAGGAGTAAGAAAGATTCCCTCCCCCTTTCTAAAAAGAAAGTGTGTATCTTGTGTATGACATTGAATTGCATCTGATATTGAGGCTCAAATTCTGGAGATCTGGGGAATGTGAAGTACTCCATTATTCCCCTGTCCACCCTGACCTGGAGTGGTAGCACCTGTTGTGGTCCCATCTATGGGTCAAATAGATGTTTAAAAAGGATTTGTATTTAATAGGATTGTATGTAAAATGAATAAGCGTAAAGTAAGTAAAGTTGGCGACTGTGGTTGAGGGCGACCAGAAGGCTCCCTTTTCAATAGCTACTACACCAAGGTGTAGGGGAGGGCACTACTTCTTTCACTGGATATCTCCACTTTACTCTTGATATGTACCTTATATTGCTGAGTATTAAGGAGGTATCAAGAACCATTTTAAAAGTCTTTGGTATGATGCGACCTGGGATTGAACCCAAGTCTCCCGGATCATTGGCAAACACTCTACTCACTAGGCCAATAAACAAATAAGATTTTTTAAAAAAATCAAGAAATGACACAAATATATAAATATGAATATATGATGAACATGCTTCCCTAATTTTTGTGCATAAAATAAGCCTTGATGAGTTGACATGCCATTAAAATCACTCTATGAATTCTTGTTTTCTTATCACTTAAGGCAGGCAGTGATGAACAAGACTTGTACAAAATGTTATGAAATATATATATCTCGTTATCCGTGCTACCAGCATGACATGATGATGATGATATATCTCGTGTAATACAATTAAAAATTCTTATCACTCCTATAAATTTACAGATATTTGGCTTACTTAGCTTTTCAATTATTACAATTCAAATTGATGTATTTCCCTTCACTGCTGATGCTTTATTTGTTGTCTTGTAAATTTTCAGTGGATTTGTTATTTATCTGATAAAGTCTTCTATATGTTATGTGTTTAGTTATTATATATATCATAAATCTTGATAAAGTTTGTTCTTTCTCACTTTACATGTAATTGACACATGTACACATAAAAAAGGTGATCTGTATAGATTTGAGGTGAAACTTATTCATTTCAGTTAATGTTTAAAAAGCAACTTGCAAGTAACAATATAATAATCCCAAATGAATATATTGTTACTTATGAAAGATGTTTAGAAACAAATCAATTTGATTTGTGTGTGTAATATATACACATGCAAAACATATTTCCTTTTGGGCAAATGTTGAGTCGGTCAATTTAAGGATATTTTTCTGATTAATTATAAAATGTACCTTAAGTTATTGCCACTTCATTTGAATGCACACCCTGAAATTATGTTAAATGATAAATTAACTATAATTAAGCTTTGAAATTTAGCTTTAAATGATAAATTAGCTATACGTGTGTGTGTGTGTGTGCATGCAAGTTTGTATAGGTGTGTGTATTTATCTATGTATATATAGCATTTTTGTGTGTGTGTGTGTGTGTGTGTGTATATATATATATATATATATATATATATATAATCTCAGTTAAGAATCTTAGTCACCCAAATTTTGGGAAAGCGTCTTCATTCAATAATTATCATGAGAATTTTCCAAGTGTATGAAGGATTATGCCAATTCTTTCTTTAGTGTAAAAATAAAATGCTGGATATAAGTTCTGAAATCACAACTATGTATTTTGAGTGATAAATGAAACTATTGGTTCATATTTTTCATTTTGGCAAGGTTTCTTTTTCATGTTTTAAAGCTTATACAAATAATTTAGACAAGTTCGTCTTTGAGATCTTCTATAGTAGATCATTTGTTGTTTTTCATTCATTGGAGTTTCTTACCATTTAAAGACTATTTTATTTATTTTCATTTTTCATTTATTGAAGTTCTTTGTAAGTGAAATTCATAATGACTCAAGAATTTTTTTTGAGATAAAGAGACTTCAGTTGTTGACTCTTTTTTTAGATAGTGGTTCAGTTAGTTCAAATAATAAAGATTCTTCTGGTTTGGTTTCTTTGTTTAATGGCATATCAACCTTTGTAGGTTATTTAATACCAAAGCCATTCTCCTAGAAGAACAGTAGTGGTACTATTTAACCCATAGCTGGGAGGATAAGGGGGTTCATACCTTTCCCAAGGGTATTTGCCTGAAAGTGAACGTAATAGCACGACTGGAGTTCAAACTCGCTTACTACGATTCCGCAGTCCATTGCTTTAGAAGATTCTTCTTTAGAATGAAAGAAACTCCATTTCAAATGAAACTCATAAATTTTAGATCCATCAGTTATGATCCTACTTTTTTTGCACTTTCATTCGAACAAAAATTTTTTACAATGAAAATTTCTCAAAGAAATTTAGATGAGATATCTTGGGATGCATGATTTTTTTTAGTCCTTAAATTCAAAAAAGATTTAAAAATTATTTTTTC